>JAOTQM010000044.1:320000-395000 GCA_026939265.1 Oreonectes daqikongensis | reverse complement strand
TCCCTGGGCTATACAGACCATGGCCGTCAGTTATGGATCAGTTGTAAGCACACAACCGGTGTGAACTTTCTGATTCTCTTTCTGTTTAAACAGAGATCGGGCTGTGCTCTTTCGAAACTTCAAGTGTTGTGTTATTTTTAGGATAATGTTGGATTGATGATGTGGTTTTATGTTTCTGTGCAGGTGATGATAAACAGTCGAGGGTTGCTTTACTCTGTTGTGCTTCTGCTGGGATCTGTAGCTCTCACCGTGAGTGATTCAGTCTGTTCTCAACCCACAGACTATATTTACATGTTGTGTGAAATGGATTGAAACATGCCAAAATATTTCTGTATTTTCACAGAAGAGTCAGACGATCTGTTCACTGCGAAATAAATGCATCTGTAAAGAGTTAGGATCATACAATTCAATACAAATCCTTAACCAATATTGTGGAAAACCATTTGTGATGCATGAAATTATTTTAGGCATCATAAATGCAAAGAAAAAATCTAGATAAAAAATCTAATTATAATTTAAAAAATATGTTTTTAAAAGGTAAAAAAATTGATAAACAACCATTTCTAATATAGAATGAATTGCTTGGTGCACATTAATAATAAGAATATTTATTTTAAACAATTAATAAATATTATTATTTAAAAAATAATATACATACACAATAAAAATTATATTTAGTGTTAATGCATATGTTTAATAATATTTAATAATTAATATGAATGCAACAATAATAATTGTTATTATGTTTTCTATGTTAGTATAAAGTGAATGAACTATACATTGAATACAGTTTTTATATAAGCTTTTATTTATGAAAAATTGTTTAATACAGACATTTTTTATATCTTTTTTGGTTTTGTTGTTGACTTCCTTCATTTATTAGCAGTCAGATGTTGAGGTCATGAATTGTTCTCCTGTATTGTTTCGTAATAAATGAATTGTGATCACCTGCAGATTCTTGGTATTCATCTAAACGGATGGAAGCTGGACTTTAAGCTGGGAGTTTATGTGCTGGTGCTGTATGCCATCTTCCTCTGCTTCTCCATCATGATCGAATACAACGTCTTTACTTTCGTCAACTTACCCATGTGTCGAGAAGACTAGAATCCATTTCCCAGAATGCATCACCAGTCTCCTCTAATGATCTTGATGTGATGACCATCTTGCAATCTCAGTTCAATGTTTGTTCACCTCAGACTGGATGAATGTGAGTTTTTATAAATCTTCTCGTGTCGTCTCTTGCTCCCTGGAATCTCGCATTTCACTGTGGCCGAACGGACGGATCAGATCTTCCAGTGAGGCTCATTTTTCTGACCTCTGACCCCCAGGTTTTGACCCAAGAAGAGGAAGTTGTTCTTTTTGTTTGGTCAACGCTTTTTTGCTTAGATGACTAAAAGAAAATAAAGTCAAATATTTCAAATGCAAGAAAATGAGCATTTGCACGTGGTTCATTATTATTATTATTATCCGAACATCATGGTGATATGTAATTTTTTTTCTGTATACGGATACAAAGCTTCCATTGCTTCTAACCTGTTTTGACCAGCAACGGGACGTTTTATTGTTTATGTGGGTTTTCATTTTTATTGCGTTGCTCCGCCCACAGTGAAATCTCATTGGTCAAGAAGCACCAAATCAAATATGTTTTGCTGTGTTTGCATTACGTCACATATTACTTTGCATTGCATGGTGCCTGGTTAGGACGTAGTGATAACAGAATATTGTAAAATGTATTTACTTATTTAAAATATGTTTGTGTGTAACATTTTAGAGTTTCACAACACAAATCGTTTCTTCATATTAAGACGCTTGGATGTGTCTGTGTTAATGCACTTGCCTACTAAGAGATTTGATCATTAGAAGTGATGTAAGGTCGGTATCAGGGATGCTCGTGTGTCGAGTGCACACATCTTAATGCACATTTACGGTCAAGTCTGGAGATGCAGTCTCAAAGGCATTGAGAGAGAGTTTCTTTATTGCTAAATGTAGACATGAGCACTTTAAAGCGAGCCCGTAGTTTTGTGTATTTAATTTCTGTGAGCTTCCTTCGGCCTGGTGTGTTTGTGAGCGTCAGGGAATCCTCCTCCTCTTCTTTACCCGAAGACTCCATGAGCACAAGAGCACAAAGTGCATTATGGGACGTGGCACAGAGGCAATCTCCCAACGATCGACTCCATGGCAACCACGGCCCTTGCCCAGTTTCCACCTGGCAGCTACTGAACCAAAACTCTGTGGAAAAATCCCCCGTCGTCCAGGAGGCCAGAGACCTTTATTCGGTTTTGAGCAGCCACGTGTGCTTTTGTGCTTCTTAATGCAATACGAACACCGCTGTGAGTCACAGGACAACAAAACAAGCTGTTGGGGGGGAAATTGCAATAGGATTTGGACGTGGGAATGTTCTTGCATTAAACTCCTCCTGACAGGGCAGATCTGTGCTGAACTCTCATAAATGATGGAGAAAATGTGGTTTGTGGGTCGTTTTTTTTTTGTGGTCTTGTTCCTCGGGTCTGTTCATTCATCTCATTTGTCTGACATATAAACAAAACCAAGCATTAAACAATCTTCTCTTGTGCCATTTTGTAAAAAAAAATATGAGTGACTCTCAAATACATGTCCAGGTCAAACCAAAAAAACAGTTCATCAAAAGAATGTGATGCATTTATTGATGACAGATTCTTTTGTATAAATGGCATTATTGTTCTTCTTAGATTTTCATTTTAATGCCACAACTTATTGACTTTTATTTGAGCATAAATAAATTCAGTACGAAAACAAATCATGATGTACAGTATAAATATACAGTACATATGTATATATTTTGCTTTTTAACATTTTCTTTATGCAATGTGTAATTTATTTATTTGTGGAAAAATGACCCGAATATGAGTCCTCCAAAAACACACATGTTGATAATGCAAAACTTCTATAGCTGTTGCAACTTCTTAAAGATTTTTGTACATATATGTTTAACATTCATTTGCCTGTAAATGGTTTTCCATCAGTTGAACTGGTGGGCTCTTATTTTGACTTCTTGTTGATCTTCATTCTGTGATCTTGTCAGTCAACACAATAAATAGTGGTCACATATGTTTATAATATCACTTTTTTAAGTATTCAGATGGGGTAATTGCTGTGTGTCTACATATTAGGGGTTGTATGAGAACTTGGTACAAAATAATAATGCACACATATTTAATACATGTATGAAAAACAAAGAAAGTCTGTGTATTTGTGTTAAATGAAAGTGACCCCATGCACTGTGAGCTCAATGTGATGTGGATTCATGTCAATAATAAACTGTATGATGATCAATATATATATATATATATATATATATTTAATGTAAAGTTAGTTGCTATGAACTATAAGAAAAATACAAATGTAGAACTTATATGAATGTATTGTCACGCTATAATGGACTTATCCAACCAATGCATTTTACTGTAAAGCAATAACATGGAGAAAATATAAAAGAATTCCTGAACATTTGTCATATGACTCTTTGAGAAAGGAATGTTTAAAATAACTCAAATTAAATTATGCTATTTATACCTGTTTCATAGTTTTTGTGGCTTGTGCTGTGATTTTAATGGTCTAATCTACATAAATCTATAAAAAACACACACATTTATATGATAGTAACCATTTCTGTAGACATGTATGTTTAACAGTACAATTATCTTATTAATGATGAAAACATGAATTTTATCAACGAAGCTTAAACTTGTTGGTCGCCCCCTGGTGGGCCAATTCATGTAAACGAATGGCAAACAAATAAGGAAAAAAGAAAAATTACATTTCAAATACATTTTTCCTAATGATGGTTTTTGTCATTTTTGTTTGTTTAGTTACCACGGATGTATGTTCAATTGTTTTCCCAATATTTGATTTCAGTCATGACACCATTTGGCGACTTCATGCGTGCCGCAAGAACCGACAGGCGGATGACATCACATTACCGCGAGAGTGAGTTAAGAACCAACTGCTCCATATGCTTTTGACTTACTCTCGCGGTAATGTGATGTCATCCGCCTGTCGGTTCTTGCGGCTCCGCTTCAAGTCGAACAAGCCTATTCTTGAATTGCTTGGGCGGTTTTTCCTTTGTTAAACGTTGTAGAAGACACAGGACAGTTAGAAAATTGTATAAAGCGAAATATTACAATCCAGTGAAACCAAACACGTGACGCATCTGTCATTAGTCATCGATGAAGATCGTAAAGAAGCACAACACCTGCGCTCGCGTGCAGTACGTTACAGGTAAAGACATTTTACAATCCAGTCAATATCAAACTCTGGCATAGCACGAAAGATAAACACCAAAGGACATGTATTACAATGTGATACTAGCTTATGATGTGTTTAAGAAATATGAAATGGCTTCTGAAGTCAGCATGTTTGTTTTTTTATGGTTAAACAGCGAGTCGACCAGCAGGTGGCGCTACAGCTTCAATGTATTAATGCGTTGGAAAGCGTTTGATTTAGTGCCTCTAAAAGAGACTTAAAGTGCACCAATTTTATTAGAATGACCTCTAATGTGTCTTACAAGAACAAGTAATGCAAGTAGATGTGTTGTTCAAAATATAGAAAACATCTTTGAGAACTGCACCTGTATTCACTTTTAACTCAGGAGTCCTGAGACAAAAATGCTTCAATATTAAGGATTTGAAAAGTTAGCCAGATTTTTTTTAATGAACCAGAACTGATTTTCTTTATTATACATATTGTTGTGCTCAGAAAATGTTTCTATAAAGGTGCTTTGAAGCAATCTGTATTGTAAAGTGCACGTGGCTAGGACACCCGAGTTGAACTGACATTTACTAAAAAAACACATTACTAGTTGGTTAAGTTGTTTTCCTAACAAAAACAAGTGAAATAACCAGTGAGGTCTGGTGTTTTTAGTTTGATACAGTGCGGTGAAATTGAGACTTGTTTTTTTAAAGTATTTTACATCACTATCACACTGCAAAGTGTGAATAAAGAATAAATGATTTGGGCTGAAAGTGTGTGTGTGTGTGTCTGACAAATAGTGCATGAAAAGCCTTTTGGTCCAGATGTTAAAAAACGTCATTTCAACTCTCAGGTGAACCACATGTTTAAAGCTGAATGATGTCAGACCTAATGAAGTGTTCATGTGTGTGAGATATAAACCATCTGTTACCACTAAACTCTTTAATTTTACAGCTTCATTCTCAGGTAAAAGGTTTTATATAAGAAGTGATTCTCCAGCTGTCAGTATACGGTGTGTTTGGTCCATTATTACTTTCTCTTTGACTTCTGCTGCACTAGTCGTTCTGTCAGGGTTCATGTTTTGCGTGGCGAGAAGTCATTTTCTGAATTTCACCAGCTTTCTGTTGACGTGATGTGGATTGAGTAAAATAGCCGTTGTCTTGATGGTGTTGGTGTGATGTACACATTTACTCTCTTTTAAAACCGAGGTTTTGTTCAGTCATATTAGATCAAACTCTTCATACACGGACTGCTGTCACATGTTCATCACAGAAATCTTTCTGAAGATGAAACCTTGGTTTTATAGGTTTATGTTTGAAGAATGTGATTATCACACACCACCTCAAATAAAACATGACAGCGTATGATCATAAATTCATAAGATTGCAGTTTCATTGCTGGGAATACGGTCATTCATTTTTGTGTTTGTTGGATGTCGTGCTTTTATGTTAGTTATTGAGTCGTCTAACCGTCATTTTAGGTATTTCTCTCATATTAAGTTTCACTTTGTGTGGCTTCAGGTTAGTTATTGTCTATAATCTCAAAATATTGAGTAAAATATCACTTCATAAATTATAATGTATTATAGGACACAGAACTGCTAAGCAATATCTAATACAGCCTATTTGAGTTCACTAGGAGAACTAGGGTTAATGTGCAGTTTATCTAAATAATTCATCTTAATACATTTATCATTTCAATATTCAATTGTACGACAGCGTGTGTTCGTTTTCACAATCTAATTAAACTTTTGTCCTTTCAAGACGAACTCTTAATAATAAATGTTATTAAACTGAATAAACAGCATCCCCGTATCCGTCTTTCCTAAAGGAAACTGCACACAAAGCATTGAAATTAAATTAAGAGCTGAAATTCTTCTGTCATGCTACACTTCCCAAATGAGTCATTTGCAATTTTGGATTAGTTCCATGCGTTGCCTTTTAAATACCGAAGATGACGATTTCCCCTCGCAAAAAATTCATCACAAAATTGTGTAATCGGTGAAGTGAAGAAATCCCGAAGGCGGATTCTGGGGTTTCCTGTAGGTTTGAATGAAGATTATAGATCATAAAACCCTCTGTGAGATGAGAAGAGCATTAGTGTTGGAGAAGATCCAATTCACACATTTACCAGCGACTTTTATTTTGTGTGACATGATAAATGTGCTTGAGTGTTAATAATGGAAATTATTTTTTTCATGTGGTGCTGCCGAATTTTGGAATAATCATTCTGTGTATGTTGTATATAATGCATTATCAGGGGTTTTATTCGCACTTAAATACACAGTATTATCAGTTATATATGTTTTGGTCAATAATAGTAAACTTAATTAAAATATATTGCTTGTTATGTTTAAGGATGAATTTAATACATTTTTTTGTATTGATATTTGGGTGAAATATGACCTGGGAAAGCGCAGATTTTTTTGTCTTTCGCAACAACACAAATTTGAATAAAAAACATTATAATGCATTCTCAGGCCTTTTACATTTATGCGTTTGGAAGCGAGTTTTATCCAAAGTGACATTCAGTCTGTACTTTTTTCAGTATGTGTATTCCCTGGGGCTCCAACTTTAGGCCTTAAAGTGACAGTAAATAAAAAAAATATATATATAATTTCTTCACATCATGTCAAACCTGAATGAAGACAAAAGAAGATAGTTCTTCCATTATATGGACACAAAACCATTTCTCGAGTCATTTCTTAAAAGAAGAAAGAGGCATCGAATGATGTAAATGATGACAGATTTTTTATATTTGGGTGGCCTGTCTCTTTAAAACTTGGTTGTTTTTCCCCAAACCCGTCTGAGACCCACTTCCTATATTTTTAAACTAAGAATGTTTTTATTGATGAGGTCAATGAAGCTGACAAATATATCTCATGATGGGCACGCGGTCTGTTTTAATAACGGCCTGTCCAACATTCCAACAATGTAATTTCTTGTAGGTTTTTGTGAGCCGCGATGAAGCGAAGGGAAATGATATGTTGCCGTTTTCCTGTTGTCAGGTGGTGGGCGGATGCTGAAGTAGACAGATTCTCTTAAAAGCACAGACAGAGTCCGCGCTCATTGTGAAATGACACAGACCGTATGCAGGTGGCTATAAATTAATGTTGTTGAAATGGAAAACATCGGGTTCATACGCAGAGGAGGATAGAAGCGTTTACTCATTCCTATCTCGTATGAGAGGAAAGGGGCTTTAATTCCCGAGTGCTCGGGCCTGATGTTTTAGGAATTGGTTTGGTGCTGTGAAAGTCTCCGCTGATGGAGGTCACATGTCATTTATTTCATTTTCTCCTGTCGTTTACCCCCCTTGTGATCTGAATCCGTTTATTTTATTTAAAGAGCTTCTGTTCACGTGTTAAGAAATGTCATTTTTCATTTTTTTACTTTTTTATTAAACAGCTGAATCTTTAAACAAAAATGTAAAAAAGCAATTACACAAGTGGTATATAATAATATTAATAATAATAATTATTACTTATCCATATACAATCCAAGATCTAGAAGTGCATTCTCTGATATAATTCAATAATGATTATTTTTTAATGTGCGTCTCATCTTCCATTGTTCAATCTTTCATACTTATTTCTGTAATGCCAACACACGAGTGATAAAACACAAACTCATATCAGCACACACTTCGATTCACTCAAATCTTCATTCAGTATCTGTGTAAAAGAGCTAAATATCACCTGAACATCAGACGACATCAGACACAGCAGATGGATGTGAGAATGAGAGTTTGGTCTCAGACATGAGAAATGTTGTGTTCTGCACTCTTTAGTTTTCATTTGACCTCATAAGTCACTAATGTGTGTTTTTATTTGAGTTTGTAATGCCCACCTGTGTCACAGGTTGAGGAAATAATTCATCATTTTTAGACACTATTCATGTGCTCTTTCTGATCGTCTCCTGTACATTAATTGTATATCTCTGTTTACAAAAATCTGTTTTTTTTATGTTTAGATCTGATAATAGCTGTGAAGGTATCTGATGTGATATCTGACTGTAGAAATACTTGTCATGTAAAGTCTTGGATTTTTAGTGGTCATAATATGGGCCCAGATGAAAAATCATACTTTTAAAAAGGTGTATTCATGTTGGCCATGTGTTATCTATTACATCACTTATAATTCTTTAGCTTGAAGCTTTATACTGTATAAAACAGTCAGAGATGTCAAATGTTTTCATATATAAACTTTTTCTTTGCTCTTTAAAAAAGTAAACTAGATTCACACTGAATTATTTATTACAATATTAAAGAGGCCACAAGCAACCTAAACTTTTGCACCTTTTTTCCACTTAAAATTTTTTTTTTTGGTGAGCTTTTGCTCTGATTGGTCATCTGTGGGTCCATTTTTCTTTTATAAAAAAACACACTTTTTCATTTATATATATATATATATATATATATATATATAAGAGACTACAAAAAAAAAAAAGATCAATTTAAAGTTTTGAAATGAAGTACTAATGTTATCATAATTCAAAAAGATAAAAATTTCACAGATGCTGATAAATAAAAACATTACATCTCTCATTGTTTTATATATATATATATATATATATATATATATATATATATATTAGGCAATGTTGTTTTTAGGTATCCCTTTTTTATTTTTATCTTTTTCAAATTTGGGTTTTATTTCTGTTCGTTTCTGAATGTTTTACCATATACACTGTAGAATTGACTTGTACAGTTTCATCCTATGAAAATATCAAAATTCTAACATCTGTTTGAGTCACTTTGTGTAAGTTATAACTGTGCCAACGTTTTGCATTTTCTTTCCTGGTCATGTCATGTATCCATGATGTCTCGTGCCGGAGCGGGTTCGAGCGGAAGGCTCGTAGCATTTGGCAAGGCCTGTCCATGTCCTACCGAGTTCTGCTGGACTTCCATGGGAATACCGGTCGCGTTCTCCCGAGCGTGGAACTCCTTCCGATACTCGAGGAAGGTGCACACCTTAGTAGCGATGGCCACCACGTTCTTTCCGATGAAGATGGTTGAAACCCGGCTGTCCTGAAAGAGCACCATGTTGACTCCACGTATGAGGATGGTGACGACGTTGATGGTGACCAGACTGAGGAGAGGATACAGCATCATCTTCTGCGGAGACGCGTGGTCGCCCTGAACGCTGATCTCGCTCAGAGACACGCAAGGGAGAATCAGCAGCAAAATGTAGCAGTAGAAGAACATCAAACCCTCCGCCCAAATGGGCAAACCCGTCCGCTGGGGTTCCCAGAGGTTCGCCTGCATATCCAGCAAGTCTAACAAGTCCAGCGCCACCCAGAAGAGCCGCCCCCTCATGTCCTCCTTCCTCCTAAAGGTCCGAACGTATTCCATGCTGTCCAGAGCCACCAGAACCAGGTAGAGACCCGGCACGCACACGGATAGCAACAGAGTCAAAGCCTTCCGGGCGACCGTCTCCAAACTCTTGCGGTCGGCCTTACAGTTCTGGAAGACGAAGTAAAGCTTGATCTCCAGAACAAAGATGTAGAGGAACCAGAGGATCATGGCGTAGCCTCGCCGGGCCGTCCGGACCTCCGCACCCACCCACACCGCCACGTAACGGAGGACTATGAGGAAGCAGACGTCTCCGACCAGCACGATGATGCAGACGCCGATCTTGCGCGGGCCCTGGTTCTGCTCCACCAGGTAGGCGTCCATGAAGGCCATGCTGGTCATGATGACGAAAGTGGTGAGACACACATGCCGCTTGTCCGGTGGTGGCAACACCATGCTGAGGGCCACCACAACATGCACTCGCTCACAGTAACGTCGATTTTCTCGTATGAATGAAAACAAAGACGGCACGGTTACGTATCCGCTTTAATTTCTAAAAGGTGCATCCGAAAAGACGCGATTCTCCCGAAAACCCGTTTGCTACCAGCTGACAGTTTGATTCATAGCTTCACCAGGGACGTATCGATTCAGAATCTTAATAAACCATACAAAGTTTGTACATCGCAACGGAAACACAACTCATAAATAGCGGAGATAATTGCACAATCTTGGTCAGATGATCCTTCTCTGCGAGAGAAATCCGCTCATTTATCAGTGGGGTCGTATCGATCGCGTCGGGCCGCACGCCTGCACGACCTCGGAGATGCAGTTATTCTCCCTCTCGTCGTCATGGTAACGGAAGGCGATGCGTCCCGGAAGTCGTTTCCTCGGCCCATTCCTCTCCTCCGTTAGCCCGTTCTGGTTTAGGTTGTTTTTCATGCACCGAAAAGAAGAGCGCGTGAGACTTTTAAATGATTTTCGTGCTTTGCATGCAGGAACTGGATGGACCGGCTTGTTTTTAGCTAAGATCATTCGGACAAAGGGTCAGCGGCCCCCGGGACCTGACATCTCCGTGAGTCTCCCCCTGGGAAAAGCTCTTTTACTGGGCTTCGGTTTCATCCTTCCCTCTTTTTCTGGCACGACCTGGAAAAGAGAGTGAAGAACAGGGTCTGTCAGCACAAAGCGGATAATAAATCACATCTCTCCGTTAGAAGCCGACACTGCATCCTCTCCTGCCATTGTGTCAGCATTTACATGTGCGCTTTTAACCAGCGCGACCCGCAGCCACGGTTTATCAGAACCCTGAGATTTAACAGGAAGGTTTTAAAAGAGATTAGAGAAAAGCAATGTTATACTACCATTTTCTTTGTCTGTATAACCGTACAGTCCAGGCCAATAATCCGTGGTGGTTTTCTAGCATTGATTTTAGCTTTATAAAATCTGCAGAGAGCAGATTACAAATAAGTTTCCAATAGTATAAGCTATTATGTGAAGAGTTCAAACTGCAGTTGGTTTGATTAAGTATTAATATCTCAATACACAATACAAAAATTATATTTGAAATTGATTTTTTTTAAAGATTAAACTTCATGTTTGTTTTATTTTATCAATGCTTTTGGTTACTGTACAGTAAGTGCCACTATTTTAAACCGTTTTACTTGATCTGATTTGACCTTTTATAAAAGACTGTTCTGGTTTATCTAACACAGAAACAGGCATCTTCTGTAAAGAAGAATGTGTGTATATTTGGTCTCGCTTAGAAATATTTAAAATGTTTGACATTTGTTTCTGAGATTTCTGTAGTTTTGTGGTGTCGGTGTGAAACGCCTGTGAGGATTGTTTTTTTGGATCAGTGTAAATTTGCCTTTAAAACGCATGTTTAAAATTTTTATTTGCTCTGTTTAAGGTTTTTGGGCGTTGAAAAGTAAACCTTTGCTTACATGATCACTACATTTAAGAAGATAAAGGCAAGAGAGAAATAAAGAGCAATGTAATCACAGTATGCCAAGAAATGTGCCACAAAGCTATGAAAAGTATAATAACCAAGAACAGAAAGGTAATGTTATTTCAGGGCTTGTGTTGACCGGTCGGCTCATAGTTTCTAATCGTCTGTTGGATGGATTCATGCAGGTCAATAAAGCTCAATCATTTAAATGTAAGAGACTGTGGAACAGCGTTTAGAGATCCATTTCCACTGACCTGTTTAATATTCACACACACACAGCCGCCGGCGTTTGTCTGATAGCCAAGGTCACAAGAGCCCTAATGAACGCACCCGCTGACATTTGACACAAAACTACACACAAATAATAGAAACCAAACTGGAAGATTGAGGTGTCAGCGAGAAAACTGTGAAGTTTGAACAGGGACATAAGATATTTTGAGAAATGTCTCTGTGGTTTTGTGTTCATACGATTGAAGTCAATGGCGTTCAGTGTTGTTTGGTTATCAATATATCTTGTTTTTTTGTTCTGCAGAAGAAAGAAACTCATTTCTGAGTGTTCAATCAATGTATTTTAAATGCAGACCATCAGTAGATGACTTATGGCGTCTGTCATGTTCAACACAATCTTATAAGCATTTAGCAGAATGGATGAGACACAGAGCTCATTTATATTCCTGTCTTCTGTACCGCGGTAAACGGGATTCGTTTTAAATCAGTGTAATAGTCTTTAGAAAGATGCATCAGTGATCAGAATTTTAGCCTTGAATTTAGATTTTGCCGTGTTCTGCTACTACAACGCTTTTGTAAATGTTGATCTTTTAATGAAATCTTTTTTAATATATAATCTGGTTTTTTTCGACCGAACTAAACCTTGTTTACTTTGTTATATCTACACTGAATAATTGAATGCCGTATACACGAGCTCATTTATTGGTTGCGTTGTTTGATAAAAGGAATTTCCCACTTTTAAAACACATTTGAGTTGAATAACATGATTGATCTCGGTTGCATTTGCTCAAATTCATCTTTATAATTGTGTTAATAACTTATTATACAGACCATTTTCAGTTCGATTCGATTGTTTCAAAGAGTTCAAGTCTTTTTTGTGTGCCACTGTGAAGACATTTCTCACCAAACATCTCACCAGATTCTTTCATCCAAGCTGTGCTGTATATCAACATTGTTTACTTTGTGTCTTTATTTCTCCCAAGGATTAAGAATCTGAAGCTGAGACACAACTGTAAACTCCATCAAGTCTCCCGATTCCCGCCGGGTGAGTCCCACAAAACACACACGATGTCTTTCTCAACTTCAGTAGACAAAATTCTGCTCTCAGACACGACAGATGAAATCACATCCTCATCTCTGCCCAAATTAAGACAATGAATTATGAAAAACATGCTCTTTGAAGTCCTATTACATGCATAATGAAAATTTGTGTAATATTCATGAAGAGATGTAATTCATAAACGCACTTTGTCTGATGTCTTTGTCTAGCGCAGTGAAATCGTGTTTATCGGGAAATCTTTCACCCAGATTAACATTTTTCAAACAAAGCGTCATTTTCATATCATTAGAAAAATTAAGTTTGTGTTTATTACATTTTTGTAAGATACAAGATGTCATTTAACAAGTGCTTTCATCTAAAGAGAGTTCATATAGTAGCAAGAGACTTATTGAATCTGAAACATGTGATAATATTTTGTAGATGTATGAAGGTGTTTTTTATTGATCATATGTATGAAGTTGTTTTACAGTTTTGATTTATGCCCATAAATGTCAAAAAATGGTTTATTGCTTACACCCCTAAACCCATTACAGTCTATGTTTAGATGCCTTGCGCTTGTTCTACAGTTAGATATTCAACAAAAATGATGTCTGCCGTCTGTTTGTGAGCAGAACAGAATGTGTTTTGTCAGGGACGTATGATTCGCTGTCTTCATTATGTTAACATGTCTTCCTTATGCTGCGCTGGCATGATGCCGTCTCTGTTGGCAGAGCAGATGTCCTCTGACATTGCTTTATAATTGCTCGTGTTGTAGACACTTTCTTACAAGTTTTCAAACTCACTTTGTCTGTCTGTAGGCGTTTATTATAATAATAATAATAATAATAATTCGAAAACACTATTTCACAATGATACATTTCTGACCCTGTACATGTTCAAATAATGTTTTGTGTCATTTGTAAGGTTAATGTTTGATCCGTGCATTTTGTTTTCATGTGGCATAATAGTTTTAAAGTCATTTCCTGTAGTTTTCCTACAGTTCACCGTTCTTGCTGTTTATCTGACAGCCTGTTATTTTTGAAATGTATATGAATTCAATGGCGCTGGTAAGGTCATGAAAACACGGCTCTCATTTATTCCTCTCTAATTATTCACGGCTGTATTCATTTTAAAGAAAACTAAACACGTCTGGCCATGAAATTAAAGCACCATCGCTACCGGAGAGCTCAACTAAATGTGATAGTCATTTGCTATGAAAGAGAGTTATTAAATGTACCAAATCTTAGCCAAAATAATAGAATCGAGGTTGTCTTCTTGCATACATGGACCTAATGCATGAAATATAGATCAAATGACCTGAAGTCTGGGCCACGTTGAAGTTTATTCTGTTGAAGAACTGCCCGCGTGTATAGAGATACGAATGGCTTTCTCCCTTTGAGCAAGTCAATTTGTGCTAAACTAATTTTTGGTGAAATGTCAATCCAAATGTGTTCTTTGAGCACAAAGCGGGATAAAAGGGATCAAAGCTCGTATGAATGAATAATTCATCCTCAAAGTGATGAAAGAAGACAGATTCTTCCCTGCTGTCAGTCAAACCTCCAGAGAAAACAAGTGCTCGGAGTGTTAAAGACGTTCACAAACATCATGTCTTCCAATAGCAATTCATTACTGAACATGCAAATCTTCTGTTTCACTGCCCTAACGTCTCGTATCTGTTATAAACACATTACAACGCATCCCTCATTTTATAGGGATTTAGAAATTTGGGATTTTTTTGTTAAAGAAGCTTGGACGCAAAAAAGCTACGATGCATCACTTGATGCGTTTTCTTTAAATATTTGTGGTCTCTTATGTGAATAGTAAAATATACAATTGTAATGAAGAAATCACATTTTAATTGAGGAAAGAGACGTTTGAGAAATGCATTTTACTAAAAAACCTTGAATGTGTTTCATAAAGACAGAAGTACTCTTGAGAAATCCAGAGATCAATTGGGAAATGTGTTACATGTCTGGAATAATGTTTTTACATTTTAACCCTGCGCTTTTTCCTCCTGTATAAGATGTTTAAGTTTCAGTATATTTTGAAAGCACATGTTTAAACCAAACATGGTTATAATCTCTAAAAATAACTGTATTAGAGATCTGTCTCTGTTGCTATGCTGGTACTAGGGTTGTTGCTAGGGTGTCTGGGCTGTAAATGCTTTGTAAGTGGTTGTTGGTTGCCACAATTTTGAAGAGTCAGATATTATTCTTCATGTCTCCAGGTATGTTTTGAATCCCTCTTTCAATGTAAATGTGTTTTTGTCAAGCAGGCGCTTATAAAGTGACAAACCACAGAATTCACGTCTAAACAGAACAGGACAAGTGACTCGTGGACGGCTGGGTTAAAGGTCCAGTGTGTAGTTTTTTTTTAGGCTCTATTGACAGAAATGCAATATAATATACATAACTATGTGTTCTGATGTGTATAAAGACCTTATATAATGAAGCGTTATGTTTTTCTTACCTTAGAATGAGCTATTGTTTACCTACATACACCGCGAGTCACCTTACATAAAATTCTTCATGTTGTTTCTAAAGTATCTCTAAACGGACAAATTGCTCTACAGAGCGCGTTTCATAAATATATTATATATTTTGCAAAAGAATTGAAAACGTGACGACATCACGTATGCACAAGATTTGTGTTTCATTCCATCTAAAACATCAATATGTGTGAAGAAAACACTTGCATAAGGATTTTATTTCCTCATGTGTGTATTTGCTTATTCTTTGCCAAACCTCCCTAAATTCCTCTCAAAGTTGAGTTCTATTAAGTAAAATTATGCACCATGAATGCACATTTTTTATAATATATTTGGTCAATCCTGTCCACAACTGTATGTACCATTTTATAAATGTTTTAGGAAGCCCTGGAAATGTTGGAAATAACCTTCTCATATGTTTTTATTATTTAAAGCAGATTCTCTGGGATGGGATTTGGAGTCGGTGTGTGTTAATGATAGCGAGCAGCATTACAAATCAAAGATCGAATGAGCAAATCTGTCATTACTCTGAAACGCTCCCTGTATCTTGCTCGCTTTCAAGGTCACGACGTCCTCTCTGCAAACACAGAGCGATGATAAAAGCATGTCTTGAGGTTGAAAAGAGCCTGCTGGACTATAATGGACATTAAGTATGAATCATTAACATCTGTGGATGCGGCTGAACACAAGTGAAATATCTAACGCCAACTTAAGCTGCAAAATCACATCTGATGCCACGTCACTGGAATGTATTAAAGCAGGTGCTCCAATGAAGGAAAGCAAGTTACCGGCCAAAATAATACAAGAGAAAAAGCACCTGATGTGATGCTCTGATGCTTCTTTTGTCACGCTCTACAGATGTTACAGATCCTGTAAAAATTATTATTATTGTCTAAACTTATTTAGTATTTTGAAATAGGATATTTGTTTGTAAAACATCTCGTGGCAGTTTTAAAGGAAACCGTGAACATCCGCAGTTCGCCAGAAGTGTCTCGAGATAAAAGCAGCGTTTTGGAGTTGAAAAGAGACGTGCCAGCGTCTCTGAAAGATCGTGTGATTAAAACTGAAAAGTTCATTAAGTAACAGCATCATGGAGGAGAAAGTCTAATGAGGGTTGTGAACTCCAGACGATGGAGAAGATAAAAACCGAACGTGTTTGTTTTGAACCGTATTTGGATGTTTTAAGTACTTGTATGTTCTCTTTTACAGATTCTGTTCTGGATGTTTAATGCACACACGTGTCATACCATCAGGACGGAGACGATGAAGATGATCTCATGCAGGTGAGAAAGATCTTCCTTCTGCACACTTCTGTTATATTCTGCATTTACATTTGAAAGCTGACAGAAACCTAAATGTCTTCAAAGATCCTCTGAAGACTTGTTTTATAACATTTATCTCTTACACACACAGCCAGGTCACATCTAACCTCTCAATATTAAAATAAATGTTTTGCATAGAAAGATTTTTAAAGATTTTTTATGTTGTGATGTGTTCAAATTCTTTGACTGAAGTTCAAAGATACAAATATCTAAAAAAAATTAAATCAAAAGAATTTAGCTTGAAGTAATAACTTTTAATGACTTTTAATTCTTATTTTCCAAAGTTTATACTTAAACAAAAATATCTGCAAAGGGATATAAAAAAGAAACTTTTTTTATACCCCATTGGCAGATATTTTTGCCCATTTTAAACATAAACTCACTTCATTTTGTTATTTTTATTGTTTTTTTAATATTTTTGGAAAACAAGACATAATATCTTGAATAATTTTGCTTCTGAATAAAATGTGTCTTAATTTATTTCTTTTTTTATTTTATTTATATTGTATTTTTGTCTTGTTTTTTTGGATGTAAACTAATTGTTTAATCAAGATAAATCTGCCAGAGGGGTATGAAAAATAAATTTCTGTTATTCTGTTCTTAAAAATTTACTTGATTTATGTGTTTTATAAGGAGGTAAAACAAGTTTACTTTTTACCCCATTGGCAGAGATTCTTGCTTGTTTAACTAACTTAATTTTTATATTTTAGTTCAGAAAACAACACTTTATATGTTAGGTTCTTACAGTAAATGTGTTTTGATTTAAAAGTGATTCTTAAATCATTCTCATTTATATTGAGTTTAAATATATTGTTTTTATTGCATTACTAGAAAAAGAACAAAACCGAGATTGTCTTAAAATCACCTCACGTTGATCTCAATGATCCTTAACTAGTTAAAATATTCTTTAAATAAACTATAATGGGGTGAAATATGTTTCGTCCGCGTCTTGACAGTCCGTATTGTTTGAGATTCAACCTTGTTAGAAAAGTCAATTAGTCGTGGTATATAATCCAGTTTTATTGTGAGCGTGTGAGATGTTCTGTTCTGTCGCACCTCCATTAAACGTGTGTCTCGGTTCACACGTCCTCTTTGTTTTTGATAATTATCCAGGCGTCAGTCATTCATTACTCGCTCATTTGCATTTGCACGCGTGAACCGACGCTGGTGATTTCTGACAGCTGAATGCATGTCATGAATGCAGATTCTCTTCTGCTTTGAAACTGAAAGAAATAATCAGGGGAAATGAGGCTTTGAGATGAAAGAGAAGAAACAACACAGCAGAATGAAAAGATGATTTTATAGGCCGACACCTCGATAGATTTCACAACCTGCTTTACTTCTGTTATAAAACAGATTTGATAGTGTATTCAAAGAGAAAAATGTAGGGCAGGACAATGTTTCTATCCATTGGGATTTCATTGGACGTGAAAAGTGACGAATTTGTGTTTATATTTATTTCAGTCATTACCTGCTGAAGAGACCAAATGACAAGTGCAATCCTAAGAACGTCTTCATGTGTGACAACGGTAAGGCCTCGCTTGTAAATCTGAGTTCTTGACTTTTGGTTTGGTGTATACAACACAATTTCAAGACAATTCATAACCGTTTTACGAGGTGGCTAATCTCGATATGAGCTCAGCATTTCTCATCTCTCCGATTTAGTCTCATTTCTACCAAGGCCAAACGATTTGAGCTCTTTCTTATTCATTTTATAGGGTTACACACTTCTGCTCTGTCAATAAATCACTATTTATTTTCTCTAAAGAATAAGAAAAAAATACATCTGAGACAGATTTAATACTTCAAGTCTCACGAGCTGTGAATGAGCAATATCTGAGCCATAACATATTTGCATTGACCCGCCAGCTATACTCTCTCCCCGACAGTTTTAATAAAAGTCATTTTTTACGCTCTTATCTTTCCGTATCCCAAGTCTAAAGATAATTTTTGATCCAAGCAAATGAAGTCCTTTTTAAAATGTAAATGGTTGATGAAATGAAGACGTTATCAGATCAGATCCTTCTGAAGAACACATCCGGCTTTGATGTCTGAATCTAAGGATGAATGTGGAAATCTTCCGGCGGATCATAAATTATGTACATAACCCCAGGAACCGACTAACTGAGCCATTAGATCATTATGGTTGTTAATACGTTTCCCTGTGTTTGTATTTATCATCATAATTCGTGATGTAACGCAGTCTGACTATAACACGACAGTAAGAAGTTAATGTTGTTCGGCAGCGTGTTTGTCAAATTATTCAGCACAATATAGAGAACGAGTGAAAAACACAAATGTAAGGTATGTGAGGAATGTTGCATTGTGGGATCAAGTTTGTATACTGTGATAAAATGCATGTAAAAATTGAAAGTAATGTGCTGTTCCAGGCAAATGAAATGAAATTCAGGGCTATTCTCTCAAATTGAAAACAGCGAGACCCTGGAGATGATGTTCTGGTGGGACAGAACAATATGATCAACACTTGTGAATAAATGAGTCACAGATTGAGATAAATACACACAATTAAACTCACGGCGAGATATTATTTATCATCACTACAAGCACTCGAGCGTTCCAACAGATGCACACGCGCGCATTACATCAGCTCATTTTAGTCAGAAATCCATAATAAACCACACGTCTGACTTTACTTTAGTGCAATTGATTTCACATCTCACATCGATCATTTTATTGTATTTAAACTAAAAAAATAACATGCAACTAATATCTTATAAGCCTCAGATTTACCTTTAGGATGTAAAACTATATACGTATATATGTGGATTTATACTTAAATTTATTTATATTTATAACTATATATTAAAATGTACTTCTTAACTTATTCTTATTTAAATTATTTTTTTAGGATTGGTATGTAAAGTATGTTATCAATCCTAAAAATATACATTCAAATAATTATGTCTGTATATATAAAAGTTAATTTAAACATGCAGTTATAACTGCCAAATACTGTGTGTAAATGTACATATAAACATATAGTTTTCAATTATAAATGTATATTATAAATTAACTTTATCAACTATTTGGAATTCATATATATATTTAGATTTACATTTATATTTGTAACTATGTTCAGATGTAATAGTTTTTGGATTTATTTATTCAGATTTCTAACTTTAGATTAAAATTACATTTTTTTTGTTTAGGATTTATACTGTAGCTATACACTCTTAAAAATAAAGGGATGCCATAGAAGAACAATTTTTGGTTTCGACAAAGAAGCATCTCTTTCTTACCTTTAACCTTTTTTCAACACAAAAAACCTTTTGTGAAACAGATGTTAAAGGTTCTTTATGGAACCAAAAGGTTCTTCTTTTTTAAAGAGTGTATGTTTGGATTTTCTTTTCTATAGACAGTTTCATTGGACACACGCTCCTGGCCTGAAGTTAATTTCCTGTGTTTGGTTATAATATAACAATTTATTTTATATTTGAATTATATTCATATTATATTATATCATATTCATATTAATTTATACTAATATTGTATTGTATATTAATTTAAACTTCTTTTATTGATTCTTTGCAGAGGTCTAAGGGAAGTTAAGTTTTGTTTTTGTCCTCTATTCAACACATTCATGTTTTGCACTGGATTTACAAGCACTTTTCTATTAAAAACATGTTTGCGTTTTGCAGCAGTAATTCATCAGGTGATGGAGTGTTATGAGCGACTGATCTTCGATCGGCTCTAAACACCGTCTTCTGCATTTTAAAGAGGCAGTTCAGGTGCGTTACGGAGCGATGCGCTACAGTCCCGGTAAAGCATGTCAAATCCCATCAGACTGCACAACCTGCTGATCTCAGAACCCGTCTGCACGTCTTCATGCACTAAGAGAGGGGGCGTGTTTGCAACATTACCTCATTTACATCATTCCCGAATGTGGGACTAAAACGACAGACTGTTGTGACGGCTTCCCGGAGCCTGTAAACCCGTTTATTCACCATCGCCGCCGCCGGTGTCCTGCTGTGATGTGATGAAATTACAAAGCCAAACTTTAAACATCTTACAGTCGAGATCTTCCAAATAACAAGTCAACATTAAACCCAACGACAACAAGCCTGTTATTATTTCTCTGACAATTACCTCGTACATTCATGCGTGGATTTGAGATGTCATCCACATGAGCCTGCTTTCAAACATCACTGCGATATTTATTATCCAATAAAAATAACATTTATTAGCTGTTTTAAACGGAGAGAGTGTTAGTCAGACATCTGTCTCATGTGTTTCAGATGTTTTGAGATGCAGATAATTGTCAACGTATGTTATTATAGCAAAGTAACATTATACCCTCCTGTGCAAATGTAAATAAGTTTGATTTGCTGTTTAATTCACTTTAGTTGTATTATAATATATTTGATTATATATATTGAAAAAGGGCTCCCAAGTAATAATAGAAACTCTGCTGGCAGTCTCATGAGAAACGATTATATCTGAAACTGATTTCAGGTAAAGAAAACATCTGAGCAGCTTCTGCTTATTGAACTGTGAGATGCTTTGGTTTACGGTTTGATGTTTTGTGAGATTATGCATAGAATAGTCAAAGTACAATTTTCTGTAAGATGTTTACCAAACGTGCAGTGGTGCATGAAGAAACGCGTTTACCTCCAACACCACCTGGTTTGAAGGTATTGTATGTGTGTGTGCGTGCGTGTGTGCACGTGCATGTGTGCGTGTACTGAAGCATAGATTTGAGTTGACCTACAGGTGATCTGTTTTCCGCAGGGATCCATTCTGTAGCTGCTTGGGTTGACAAATTGGGCAGATGACAAACAAAAGTGTTTCCAAGCACAAATCGGTGTGTGTGCGTGCGTGCTGACGTTACACATTTTCATGTGCAGGACGAAAATAGATCTGCATGTATCACACATGAAAAAATTACTGTAGTATAACAAATGTAAGTACAGTTTGTATTTTAATAAAACATTGTGTTCTGTTTGATAAACTGTATATGTGACCCTGCCTGTAAAATTCAGACTAAAGTCTCGTAATGTAATTCTGAGATAATGAACATCAAAGTTTAATTTCAGCTATTTTACGTCCTTTTCATAGCGGTGAATTATAAAGGCATTGATGTATACTATACATCATTATTAATAAATTATTAAAGACTTGGAATCCAGTTTATATCTGCATGCATGTCAAGATAATCTGTGTTCCTAATATTGTGTGATATTTGTCTTCCGCATTTGACAAACAGAACTGTATTGATGGATGTTTGTGTATACGGGCAACATTAAATTCAATAAGAGCGATATAAATCCAGAGCAGATTCAGGTATGTGGATGAGAGCGATGCTCTCTGCTTCATCCTCTCTGACCTCACGCTCGCATCGGCCACGTGTAATATATCATCAGCGCTCGTTTTGTGAGGGTGTTTGCCATCGCCTCATTTGCATAATTCCTTAAATAAATTGGGAGTAATACGGCACAGACGCCATCAGCGCTCACGAGTCTCTTAGTCGCTGTAATTCCCCTCCGACTGTTGTTTGCATTTAGATCTCTTTATTTATTTAGCAGTAAGGAAGCTTCACCTCACTCTGCTGTTTCTCTCTTGTCGTTCGGCCGGAGGACTCAGTAATTGGAAAGATAAGATCAATAACAATTGAGGGTAAGATGTGTAAGAGCAGAAACCAGACAGACAGAATGTGTGACCTCCAGCCTGAAGCTTATCCATTAAACACGTTTTTAAAGTGACACATGCTTGTATAAAAGCCATCGCTGTGATGTCAGGCTAATCTGAGTGGTTGCAAGGGCGTTGCTATGAGGTTGCTAAGGTATTTTAGTGTGTGTTAGGGTGTTCTGGGTGGTTGCCAGTGTGTTGCTATGAGGTTGCTAAGGTATTTTAGTGTGTGTTAGGGTGTTCTGGGTGGTTGCCAGTGTGTTGCTATGAGGTTGCTAAGGTATTTTAGTGTGTGTTAGGGTGTTCTGGGTGGTTGCCAGGAACTTCTAGGTGTCTGAAGTCAAAAGAGCTGATGTCTCTTGAGCCAAATGAGCATTTTAATGTTTATAATGTTTAGCTATAACATGTATTGTGCATGCGTGCATGTGTGCAGTTTTGTGAGATTTATAGCATGACATTTGCATATTTATGAGACTGTTATGTATTTAGGTCACATACGTTTTTTAAACCCAAGAAACGAGTGTGATGGCTAAGTTTAGTGGTAAAAGCGCACTGTGTGTGTGTGTGTGGGTGTGTGTGTGTGTGTGTGTGTATTTTTGTGTGCATGTGCACTTGTGTGTGTTTGTGTATGTGTGTGTGTGCGTGTACACGTGTGTTTGTGTATGCATGTGCACCTGTGCTTGCGTGTACTTGTTTGTGTGTGTGTGTATGCGCATGTGGGCAAATGTGTTTGTGTGTGCATGTGCACTTGTGTATGTGTGTTTGTGTACGCATGTGCGCGTGTGTGTGTGTGTGCACATGTGGGCAAATGTGTGTGCATGTGCACTTGTGTGTGCGCGCGCGTTTGTGTGTGTGTGTGTACGTGTTTGCGTGTGCATGTGTGTGAGTGTGTGTTGTAGATAAATCTGTGCTGGCCTCACCACTTCTACAGATTGATTTCACATCAGACGACTAATTACTGTGGGCCTTTAGGAAACGAAGGTCTCCAATATATCAACCCCACCATTACCTGAGTGTGTGTGTGTGTGTGTGTGTGTGTGTGTGTGTGTGTGTGTGTGTGTGTGTGTGTGTGTGTGTGTGTGTGTGTGTGCACGAGCACGTGCTGTGTGTCTTTTCTCTCATGTTTCTTCTGTCCTGGTTTAATGTGCAGCAAAGATGCGTTTAAGTCTCCTCATGAAGAACTTCTGGCTCATCTCATGAATGATGTGAGTTTAGTGAATATTTCAGACAGTGCTGCTGTGCATTGTTGTCACGACTGCATCTCATGTTTTATTGATATATATACAGTATGAACCTGAAATGTAAATGTCTTGAGTGACTTGATTTTCTGCTCATCTGAGTCTCAGTGGTGGATATTTCACCTCTCATTGATCTCTCGTGCCAGTTTCATATCGATTGAAATAGAAGCTATTATGTCAGTGGGGATTATGGGCCTTAGAGACGGGCCATTTAAGAGAGAGAGAGAGAGAGAGAGAGAGACTATTTTTACCTTTTTTCAGGATGTTGTTCTGCATTTGCTAAGCTGCTCTGAGTGATCTTTGCATGTTTGCTTTCCTCATGTTTGAAGTTCTTTTCTGAAATGAGTATCGGGATAAATGATAATGTCATATTTTCCATGAAGGATTTGTCGATCCATCAGAGGAATGTTTTTCATTTGGAGCGGGTCAATACAACAAGAGTCTGTCTCATAAAGCAGCTTCATTATCTCAATGTCTGTTTAAATCTAAGACATAAATAACAAAACTCCTTCGGTAACATGAGGTTACTTTGTGTTTTCAAAGCGGGAAGATCGATCCGGTTCAACAGGGTCAGGCAGTCGACATTCTGTGGACATCAGGTTTACTGAAGGTGATGGAGGAGACCTGAGAAGAAGCGGTTAGTCTTATCATCTCTCACCTGCGCTTCTACTTCTAATCTTGTAATGCAAGTAAGAAGATTTTGTTTGCTCTTTTTTTTTGTGTGTCTTTTTCAGGACAGGTGCCATCCAGCAATGTGTGTTTTATTCTCACTGAATGTGAAGCATCAGCAATACATTTACACCTCCTGATATGTTGCCATAGATGTACGCGTTTCTTTCTTTATCTGAACATATTTTGAAGAATGTTGATTATCAAACAACACTGAACTCTATTGACTTCCATTGTATAAACACATTTCTCAAAATATCTTCTGTTGGGTTTCACTAAAGAAAGACTCACATACAGGAGAATAAATGATGAATTTTAGTTTTGGGGTGAACTTTAACATACTGCATATCTGTTCACAAAGGCACATTTACTGGATGTGTTTCATGAATATATACACATTTTCAAGCATCAGTGACTTATCATAGATGAGATTCATTAACATTCATACAGTATTATAGGGTGTCATATCTAAACATGCACATAGTCTTTCTCCTGTGAGTCCTCATAAACAAACAGATTATAGAGAAAAGCAATTATTGGCTTCTAGATAAACCCATAGCGAGACTCGCCAATGACAATAATCTTGATAAAACTGATTCAGAATATATATCTGTCACATACATATGCGTCTATAAATAGTGAACTGCCTGGAGAAAAGCCCAGCATCAGGACAAGAACCCATTCCAGTCTAAAACTGACAATTCACTTCAATTTGAAGAAGTCGGAATGATGCGTTTTATCCTCGGGGCGGAAATGTGCATTTGTTTTACGAGCGAAACCATCGTCTGATTATTGCACCGTTCCAATAAAATAATAAAATCATCATTTTTTTCATTTCATATTATTTCCAGATGTCAGAGATGCTTGGAGGGAATCTTAAAGGGACGGCGTACAGTTTTTAACATTCTCATTTTATTACAGAGGATTTTATGGTGTTTTCAGGCAGATTGAGTGAATGAGGAACGCAGTGAAACCAACTCGAATTCAATATCTGGGAATGGGACCTGACCGGATTGGAGCGCCACGTACTAGTAAACAAACGTGTGCTGTAGGATATATATTTTAAGCACTATAGGTGGTGAAATAAACAGCTTGTTCTCATCTCATTGTCCCCGTGAGACACAAAGCCCATCACGTTTGTATTTAAAGGCAACTTTGGAGCACTTATGAAGTCTTTAGAGAACAGTGTCATTCCCTAGAGTATCACCAGCCCTGTGATTTTTACAGCACTGAAGCTTCATAAATCAAACGCTGGCTGTCCAATATCATAAAATACCCAGAGAGGCTTCCAGAGCCCGAGCTGCGTGCTTAATAAACTTAAAACCCAGCAGCAACAATTCACTGCAGCATCCAGATACAAACCTGACAACATTCCACCAAACTGAAATTCGTGACGAACGTTGGGTCAGTTTTTAAAGAGAATGACGAAGCTAAATGCAAAAATATCATGCAACTAAACAAATAATAAATCACCAAAGAGAAGAGAAAATGAGGCAAATTCATTTGGTTAATATCTTTAACGTGACAAGTTTTTTCTGGTAAATCACATTTTTACTTAATTGTCGCTTGTCTGAGTTTCGTCTTGTCTGATCATTTTGTATATTGTTAAATCTGAGCACTTGATTTTTGTTAGTTTTGTGCACTAAACAGTTGATGCTCATATGTAGAATCACTTGACAACCACTATGTGTTACTTTAAATTGAATGGTTTTAGTAAAAGCTTTAGTTAGTAGAATAATGAAGTTCTCCCACCTGCGCTCACTGGATGTGTGTGATACTGAACTGACTCTTTTAATCCAGGAGGAGATGGAAATCCATCCACCATATGATTCCACAGAATTTAAATCCAACCCGTGAGACATCAGCCTGTGAAAGCTCTGAAGACGGATGATGTTGAAAGGAAAAGCCTTGAGATGGTTTGCAAAAGGAAAAAGCCTGTTTGGTTTCCAGCGTCTAACCTGATCATCAGCTCGCAGCTGTGTGCGTATGAAACAACGATGCAATTCGCCTCCTGCTCTCTCTCTCTCTCTCTCTCTCTCTCTCTCCTCTCTCGCTCACACACATTCTCCCTCTTATACACACACACACACACACATTCGCACACACTCTTTCCCTCGCTCCCTCTCTCTCACACACACACACTCTTCCTCTCTCATTCTCTCATACACACTTTCTTTCTCGCACACACCACAGTCTCTCTCTTGCACACACACACACACACACACACACCACACACACACACACACACACACACACTTCCTCTCTGCTTCATTTCTAATTCAGTGTAGTGATCTTGATGACTGAAACTGTACATTAAATTGCACAATAAAGCAGCAGAATAATGTAGTCGTATAAAATGTAAGTAATGTAAACAGAATGCAGAAATACAGTATAAATGGAGTCTGTAAACATTTTCAGATGTATAATCCAGTATTTATTGTCTCACTGAGCTGTTTTGTTGTTTGGAGATCACAGTGTACAGTTAAGCTAATGAACATTATTACCAGTCTGATTTATGCTTGTTTCTGAACATTAATGATCATATATTTCATCTATAGCATACAGTCATTTATAATGTTAATGCTGCTGTTTAAAAGCTCTGACAGCTCTCGTTTCCTTCATACATACATTATTTTTAGAAATATTATTTTAAATATAAAAAACATTTGCGACATTAAGCAATCGCTTATAAACCAAACATAGAAATCATTTTTCTGCAATGCATGAGTGTTTCATGAAAATACATTTATTTTGATGTTTACGTTCACAAAGCTCATATTGAGCTGGTTACAAACATGAAATATTTAACAAGAAGCAAATGATTTTTCATGCATGTCATTACTGCCATAACTCATTTTATTGCCCTTCTGTTCTATATAAAGAAACAGATTAAGAAGTTATCATTAAATTTATGTGCATAACTTAATACATAATTAAATTCCTATTTAATGTTCAGCCACTGTCCGTTTGACTCTTCAGGGGGATTTTAATCTTATCTGTGATGAAGTGACGAATTCTCTCACTTCAACCCCTCTGTTCATGACATTACATTATAAACTCAGTCCATGAACTGTTTAAGGGTTATATTTGTGTCTCATGACATCATTGCAGATGGAAAATGAGTCACCTGAAGTGTATTTTCTGTACACTTGCTCTGTGTTTATTCATCTGCTGTGGTTTCTCACTTTATCTTATTTTCTCCATACAGAAAAAATGTTCAAATATTGCCAGTGTATGTCTTATGAAGAAAATGTGCCATATATTTTACTCTATAATATCATACTTTAGTTTTTCCCGTACTTATTTACTATAAATCTGCATTGAAGCAATGTAAAAGTGTGAAAAGCACTAGAAATAATGTGAATTATGAAAAAGTCATTCATGTGTATGTTGGTCTGTCGAGTTACTCTATTGTCTGTATTATCTCACACTGCCTTTTCTTTCTCTCATTCATTTCAGACTACAGGTGAAGAATTCAGACGTTTAAGAATCATTTTCTGCTATACAGTAAGAGTATAGATTTGTAAAATGAATGTTTAACAATTTGCTTTTGAATACATTCAGAGAGAAATGTTTAATCTCGCTGCTTTCTATACGAACCATCTGAGTGACGTCACTTGTGAATTTTTATTCCTCATCTTTCTCTCTCTGTGTGTAATCCCTCTCTTCTCCTGCCAGTGTTGATCTATAAACAGCTTTACTTTTTACCATTTCAAAGATGCACCTTAACATTTGATGTATGCACTTGAATATCTGATGAATGTCACCGTCGTCTGGAGAAACATTGCTATGGCTGTAGACATTTACATTTATGCATTTCACTGACGCTTTTATCCGAAGCGACTTACATTGCATTATACATTTGTTTCTGAGTATGCGCAATCCCTGTAATCGAACCCATGAACTTGGCGTTGCTAGCGCCGTGATCTAACCACTGAGCTTCAGGAAAGCCATCTTATACTGGTTATACTGGTTTGTCGCTGGAACAGTCTGAAAGTACCAAAGATATTAATATAACAAGATGCGCCACTGCCCTAGCGAAGCTTTGCGCATGCGTAGTATCTAAATCAATATGAAAAATGATGTTTTTAAGCACAATTCTATCACAGGAAACAAACGTTATGGTGTGGTTTACATCATTTTTAAATGTTGTTTTTAAATATACTGTTGAATTGGGATTTTAGCTGGCAATGGTACAAATATCAGTATTTCTATTCACTTCTTACGTAGCAACTGCCCTGCGGACCAATAGGAGCTCAGGCGGCGCGTTGCAAAGATGGCCGCCGAGTGGCAGGACTTTCCTGAACGGACTTTGATCGTCCTCACCATTAACACTACAAGTGTTTTCTGTGTGTATGTGTTCTCATGCTGCTGTGTGGTTGCTAAGGTGTTTCTGATGGTTGCTATGTGTTGTGGGTGGATGCATAATGGCCAAAAAGTCAAAAGAGCTCAGATCTCTATGATCTTCTGGTCTCTTCAGTGTGAGTGTATGGATATTTTTTGCCTGTTTGTCAACTGCTAAGCAAAAAAAAGGATCACAGTGAAGTTTAACACTTATGGTTTGCCATTGTTAAGACAACCACACCAAACGTACACTATTAGCTCCATTCTTTTAGAAAAGCATCTTATTTATAAACAATTGAATAAGAAATACACTTATACTCTTCTTAAACACAACACATGCTGGTCAGGGTGAAGTCTGAAGGAGGTCAATCTATCTTTCATCCGTCTCGCACTATCTTCATTTCTCGCCTCCCACTTCATCCCAGTCTTTCCTCTTCGTTGTTAATGGAGAAACAAAGTGAAGGAGAGAACCCGTGAGTGATGGCGACGTCCCCGCATGTGTGTGTGTGTGTATGTGTGTTAAAGCGTGAGGGTGTTTGTCACGATGTGTTAAAAGCGTCTCTGGCACGCTGCGCTCGGATCGTTTCAGCCTTGACTTTGGTCTTGACTCAGCAGAGCCCGTGCTATTTTTTGGCAGAAGTTCCCTCGCAATTAAAAAAGGAAATAAATAGAACTTACTGGCACATGAAATATTTTAGGTGACAACACGACGCACCTCGAAATTTGTGGATGCTGGTGATTAAAGGCAAAGTTCGGCCATCGATGAGACTTCTGTCATTATTTACACGCACAAAACGATTTTTGTAACACCAGTTCACAGTCAGACGTTCTTTGTGTAAAATGACAGAATACTTGTGAACTAAACAAAGCTATGATTCAGTGCCATAAAAATCCATTTCATTTACTCGATTCAGTTTCTCTCTTTGTGCAGTTTTAGTGCACTACACTTATTTAATGGCGTCTTCATATCTAGCGTGTGCACTTTTATAGGATCAATTTATTTCTTGTTCATGCGCTGGCACATTTAAGGGATAAATTGCCTGTTGGTGGGATGAGAGGAAAGCAGATCCTAACAGCTCAGAGACAAAAATAAAGGATGAGTTTCATTTTCTTTGTGCTGTTCACACCGGTCAGAGATCAGCTGTTTGTTTCTGTCATCTTAAGCGCTGACTCGAGATCAGTCTGAAATGATTTATGATGGAGCGCTGGGTTTTGTTCGGGTTGACGGAATGCAGTGACGGATGGAAGAACAGATCCGGGATCTGCTGAGATGTTGTGAGCGCTTTCTGCTCGCTGACTTTTTGAAATGAGTAAAACACAGTCGAGTACAATTTCATGAAAAAACGCAAAATATAAGCTTCAGGATGAGGTCCATGAATATTGTACAGGCTGGAGATGGTGAAGTCAGGTGTGTTTGTGTAATTTCAAGAAAGTTTTGCTGTATTTCAGTGTTTTTTCACACTGCAAGAGAAATGGAAACCTGCATTTTGTTGTCTGTCTTCAGCTATCGTTTTATCCATCAATACTTGCAGAATCACATCTGTGGAGGAAAGATTTGAACAGAAAACAACACACGAGTCGTGTCAGAACATCGGCGCGAAAGAACGGCGAGTCTCACAGGTCTGTGTCTGTTTATCTCAATGTTTTCCCTCAACGCTCTCCATCAGATCCTTACAGTATGTGAGCGTGTGTTTCATCCAAGAGTCCAGATCTGCATTCTGGCATCTGATAGGGTTTTATTACAGTCATAAAAACAAGTTCATTTTGATTAAAAGGGCAGCTCTATACATTAACTCTGCTTCAGTTCATCTTATTAACAGTATGAAGTTAAAACCACTCTTATATGAGTACATTTATCAACATATGCGTCAGTGCATCTTCTGTCATGTAGAAAACAGAATACATAAGATTCATTTGTGAAATGGCATCAAGTATTCCACGAGATCATCACAATTACATATCATGCAGTGTGTAATGTTGCCGTGTTTGAAAGTATCTGACCGATCACATCGGACCAGACCATCTGACCGATCGCAGCGGACCAGACCATCTGACCGACCACATCGGACCAGACCATCTGACCGATCACATCGGACCAGACCATCTGACCGATCACATCGGACCAGACCATCTGACCGATGACATCGGACCAGACCATCTGACCGATGACATCGGACCAGACCATCTGACCGATGACATCGGACCAGACCATCTGACCAGACCATCTGACCGATCACAGCGGACCAGACCATCTGACCGATCACGTCGGACCAGACCATCTGACCGATCACGTCGGACCAGACCATCTGACCGATCACAGCGGACCAGACCATCTGACCAGACCATCTGACCGATCACAGCGGACCAGACCATCTGACCGATGACATCGGACCAGACCATCTGACCGATGACATCGGACCAGACCATCTGACCGATGACATCGAACCAGACCATCTGACCGATGACATCGGACCAGACCATCTGACCAGACCATCTGACCGATCACAGCGGACCAGACCATCTGACCGATCACAGCGGACCAGACCATCTGACCGATCACGTCGGACCAGACCATCTGACCGATCACGTCGGACCAGACCATCTGACCGATCACGTCGGACCAGACCATCTGACCGATCACGTCGGACCAGACCATCTGACCGATGACGTCGGACCAGACCATCTGACCGATGACATCGGACCAGACCATCTGACCAGACCATCTGACCGATCACAGCGGACCAGACCATCTGACCGATCACGTCGGACCAGACCATCTGACCGATCACGTCGGACCAGACCATCTGACCGATCACGTCGGACCAGACCATCTGACCGATCACAGCGGACCAGACCATCTGACCGATCACATCGGACCAGACCATCTGACCGATCACATCGAACTAGCAGAAAGGCAGGGATTATTAGACATGAATCGTGGAACGAATAAATCAAGAAGTAAAGTAATAAAAAAGTGATGTCTTTAATCCTTCAATCAGAGTCGATGGGATTATCAGATGTTTTATCATCCATAAAGCCAAAAAATCACTCTATTGGTAATTTAGAAAACTAATATCACTCAATATAAATGTATTCATATCTGATGCACAAACACTGAAGTTTAATACTCAAAAATACAGACTGTGTTGTGTTTATAAATACATACAGTATGATCTGCTGTACGTGTGTTTGTTTTTCTCTCATCGATTTGCTGTTATTCTCCTTCCGGCTACAGAAGTGAGCAGATGAAGAAATAAAGTCTGATGATATATAGATGAACACCTCCTCCAAACACAGACCTTTCAATCTGCCTGTTTTCTGTTGCCAAGATGACTTTACCCGTGACCCTCTCATCATCCTCTCCTGACGCTCGACTGTCTCTCCGATCATCATATGTGTGAGTTTGATCCTATTTACTCCTGAAGCTTTCAAGAAAACATTACAGTATCTCACACGGCTTGACTTTCACTGTCAATGAAAACATGTCGATTTTCACATATTTGTCATAAATGCGTCTTAAACGGTTTGCACAAGAGTAAACGCAAATATTTACGCATTGAAGATTATTAATGTTAGCTGCTTAAAAAAAAAAAAAAAGTTTTCAGGTTATGTTTATTAGTTTGAACATAGCCAGCATCTTTTGTTGAGAATTTGTGATACACATTCAGTGAGTCGTGTAGTCATTTTAAATATTAACATGAAAATCAAGTAACCGAGACATAAACATTGTTGCACATGTAGCTTGAGTTGACAGCATGGAAAATCCTGTAGGATGAAAAATCAAACAAACACAAAATAAAAAATGATGAAATAAGAAAAAAGAAAAAAAAACGTTCAAATATATATGTCGACGCAGATCACATGTTGGCAGCTCAACCAATGGGATTAAACAGATGCGATATTGTCGAAATATCACGATAGCTCTACAACATATTTTGTATCGTGATATATTGTGTTTTTGAGTGTAAGTGTTGGTGTTCAGATCTGTGTTGTACAGTATTGTTGTGGAGTTGTGTTGGTGTTGTTGTTCAGGGCTGTTGTGCGACAGTGACCCAGTTACCCTACATTGTTGAATGTGTGCTGAAGGGCTTGTTACACCCTGAGACTGAATCTCTAAAGGAAAAACATTCATCACATCTGACACTTTGTTAATGTGATACCTGTTTTAGCGCACACAGGAACACGCAAGTAAGAATGCATGTTTACACATTCCTGTGCTGAATATTCTCACTTTAGCCATTTACAAAACAATCCCAAAATGCATTGGTGGACTCAATGAAACACAAAGATATTTAATCTGGTCTTAAATGGACATTTTTGTTACTATTCAATAGTAATGTATTTGTCCACATAAAATACTGTATTACACTTTGCAGTAAAATTCCTTATACCATAGTGTTTTGAACCTTACTGTAGTAAATATTCAAATATACTACAGTTTATCAATTTACTACAAGAATCCTACAATTTGCTATAGTATAGTACACCACAGTATTTTGTATTCATGTGTTCATGTCCTCATACACTCTTAAAAATAAAGGTGCTTCACAGCGATGCCATAGAAGAACCTTTTTTGGTTCCACAAAGAACAATTCAGGCTAAGGTTCTTTAAAGAAGCATCTCTTTCTTACTTTTTTCGTCACAAAGAATGAAGAACTTCAGATGTTAAAGGTTCTTTATGGAACCAGAAGGGCATCTAAGAACCTTTTGAAGCACCTTTTTTTTTTTTTAAAGTGAGACGCTGACAAATCCACGAGCGTTGCGCGTGCACTGAAAAAATATCTGTTGGATTAACATAAAAAATATGTACATCGGTTGCACATATTTACTCCGCATAATTTATCTATGTTCAATTTTCTCAATTTATGTTTGTTAAACAATCATGATTTTTATAAGTTAAAGTTTCATATTTTCATTTCACATTTTCAACATAAATGTTTCATTGGAGTTCATGCTACATAAAATTTTCATTTATCTTTAACAAGAAGATAACAGATCTTAACATAAAGGTTTTCAAATGTAACCGCCCGCTGCTTAACCAAAGGCAACGCTTTTCTGAACAATGGTGACCACAAAACTCAAAAATATATCAAACTCCTCTAAATCTCAAAGATAAATGAACATTAAACACTAACAAGTGTTTCTCTTGACTGACAAACACATAAAACAACACTTAATTAAGAAAATACCTCTCAAAGTGCAGTCTTACGCAAAGCATGCTGGGAAATGCAATCCTAACATTTAGGAAATGTAGTCCTAACATGAATGGATTAAGTTACATAACTAAACATGAAAAAATCATGTTTTGACCAAATTTTCCAACAATTGTGTTGATTTGACTTGTTCAATTTAAGTAGATTGGACAAGCAGGAAAAATCCTTTTTTCCAGCGTGTGGCATGTTAAACTGTGCACAGAACAGGCAGATGACATTTAAATAGCAGAATTCATTGCAGCCGGTGTCGGAAAACGAGTTTCAATCACAAAACAGACTAAAACGAAGTAAAATAGCTGTGCGCCAATGTCACACAAACACACAGCTCTGTCTAATGCTCCTGCCAAACTCGAACACTTGTCGTGTATGTTTGTCAGTCATGTGCTTGTTAGGTCATTGAGTTGTTGGAAATGTAAGTTCCTGTATAATGTGTGTCACAACACATGAAGGGTTTGGTCTCCAGCTGTGCTTTCGGACCAGTTGCATCATGAATCTGAACAAGTGATTATAAAACATCTCTTTCGTCTGGTTCCTCCGTGTGCAGGCGAGACATTCGTCTCACTTCATCTCACTTGTTGCTGGTGGTTGTGAAACTGTCAGGAGTCATTTATCACAACTACACTCACTTTACTTCATAACCTGTATGGCTTGCTGAGACCAGTTTTATTGCACTTATGTATTTCTGTCCTTATGTTGTTTTAATTGCTTCTATTGTTTACCTCATTTGTAAGTCGCTTTGGATAAATGCTAAATGACTAAATGTAAATATAACCAACAAAACAAGACTTCTGCCTCAAATATTTCTCATCAAATCCAGATTATTCATTCATTTACACCTTCATACTCTTCATGTGTTTCAACAATTACACTCTCATTTGATTCTCTTTCATTTCTCTTGATTTTAGGAGAAACATCTGAGACTGAATTGATACTCAATTAAATCTCTTGAGCTATGAAATCTCTGGATTTTGACCCACAAATAAGTACAGAACATGTCTCAAATACACTTCTGCCAACAAATGTGTAATCTTTGCTATTGTAAGAATAGATGTTTTTGTATTTAGAAACGGTGTTTCTTTGGTCTTCTGTCGGTTTCATCAGCCACACCAAAGCAGACGGTTTGACGTTTGACATTTGCTTTTGTCTGACTTCATTTGTTCCTGCGACATATTTTAAAGGTTGTTCACAAGCGTCTCGTGAATGATCACATTATTTCTTTTAAATGAACGACTGCAACATTTATCCGCTGATGTGATGTTCAGATTTCAAGTTTGTAATGTAAGGTTTTTACTCTTTGTGTTTGAATCTCTGTGGATTAAATGTCATTATGAATCACATTCTGCTAATATTGATTTAAGCTTTCAGCTCTTTTCAGGCTTCACCTTGACAGCTTTTCAACATCAAACTCAAACCTCATAAATAACTCCACGCTTCCTTGTGTCTGTGGCTGTTACTGTTGCTTATATATACTGCGAGAGGTCTAAAGAAACCTCTGAGGATGTGTCACGCGTGTAACATGTCCGTGTGTGTTACACACATGAATCGTGAGCTGATTTAGAAAATGCACAAACCGTTCGCGTTCACACGGGGAAGCGCACGATAGTTGAATACACTTCTGTCATGTTGAATGGGATTTTAGAGAGATGATGCACGACTGTAATGCAGAACACAAGTTTCTCAATACGACTGAAACGCAAACGTTTACAAGAGATACAAGATGCACAACATGTTTTGTGTCTTTGGGATATTCAGATTTATTTAGATGTTCTTAATCCTACTATAGTGCATATACGCTAAAGTCACTTTGTTTTAGCTGAGATTAAACCTGTAGTTGATGTCAATACATTTATCTGTGGATTCCACTTTTATTTCTGCCACTAGTAGAACAAAAATCACGGTAACACTTTACTTAATGCATTTATTATAAGGTATAATGCATTATAATTGGTCATAATGTGTGTTGTGATACATTATATGTTGTTTTAAAGAATTATAACCACATTTAGTGTTATAATGTATTAGCTGTGCTTACAATTATTCATGACGCATTATAAGGCATAATTATTACATTAAAGCTACATTCATAATGCATTATACATGCATGCTTTAAGTAAAGCGTTGGAAAAATCACTTTGTGAAAAGATACATGAAGTATCCAAATCCAAAAGTTCATTAGATGTTAAAAAATGTTCAAACTTAAACATTTGATCACAGAATGTCTTAACAAAAGATCATTTAATATAATGAAAGCATCAAGCCCGAAGTTTAGAAATGACAGTTTCTGACTAGAGTCCCGTGTACATTTCAGTCATTATTGTATTGTGACCGGGTGATTGGTACATTAGCGCAGCTCTAGCAAACCGGTTGCCTGGGCAACAGTCCAATTTAGATGTCATTATGCAAAAATAATAGACTGCAGAATGTTGCAATGGACCAATCAGAATCAAGTATTCCAGAAAGCTGTGTAATGAATTGAGATGTAGTATATTGGCAAAAGTGATGTGTAACAGAGAAGTGTGTGTGTGTGTGTGTGTGTGTGTGTGTGTGTGTGTGTTGTGTGTGTGTGTGTGGGGTGTTGGGTGGTGTGCGTGTTGTGTGTGTGTGTGTGTGTGTGTGTGTGTGCGTGTGTATGTGTGCGTGCACGCTTTTAGCTCTCACCCATTAAAAATTGCTCATTTGTTCAGTTTCAGGAATCACATCAGTGTCTCTCTCTCTCTCTCTCTCTCTCTCTCTCTCTCTCTCTCTCTCTCTCTCTCTCTCTCTCTCTCTCTCTCTCTCTCTCTCTCTCTCTCTCTCTCTCTCTCTCTCTCTCACACACACACACACTGTAACATTCTTGCTGTAGTTATGCAGCAGTTTGCCAGTAACTTACTGTAGATTAATATTTATCTCATTTATTAGCAACAGTTTGTTCAAATATAAATGAACATTAAACATTAACAAGTCTTTATCTTTACAGAGAAAAACTATAAAATAACAGCATCATGCAAAGCATTCTGGGATCCAAATATCCTCATCAATCTTTTTCTTTTCTTTTTATGATTTTGGTTCCCAGAATGCTTTGCATGATGTTGTTATTTTATAGTTTTTCTTTGTAAAGATAAAGACTTGTTAATGTTTAATGTTCATTTATATTTGAACAAACTTGCCACAAATTAGATGCACAGTAAGTTACTGCTGCCAGTAATACTGTAATTTCTACAGACAGTTATTGAGCAAGTACATTAAATCTCTTAACTGAAGCTCATAACAATGATTTAGAAGTTGAGCTGTCAGTGCGATTTTGCAAGAAATATCAGCTTCTTTCAAACCCACGTCAAGATAAGTGTAAGAAGTAAGTTTTTTTTGCAGACTTAACACACACAGACTACAACCATTAGAGCAGAAGTATTTATTTGATGTAAACATCTTAACTTATATACACATTTACAATTGTGAAAAGAAATCAGTTTCTGATATCAGATTGGAGATGAAGTGTGTGTTTGTATCACAGTCGCTCTGTTGTGACTCTGATGAGTTTCAGTTCCACACATTCATAACAGATGCAATTTATCATCATCACATGTGTCACATGCTGTATATTCTGCACAGGTTCACCACAGTAAGTTTGAGTCTAAATAATTATAATCCATGTGAATGAGACATTTTCTCTCTCTCTTCTCTCTCTCTCTCTCTCTCTCTCTCTCTCTCTCTCTCTCTCTCTCTCTCCTCTCTCTCGATCTCTCTCTCTCTCTCTCTCTCTCTCTCTCTCTCTCTCTCTCTCTCTCTCTCTCTCTCTCTCTTTCTCTCTCTCTCTCTCTGAGGGCAAGAAGCACACCAGAAAACGAATGAAGGGCTGTTGCCATAGTAACCGGGGTTGATGGGTAGCTGCCAGCTATTGTACCTGCTGCCAATGGGGAAGCTTTTCCATCTAAACATGCAGAGAGAGAGAGAGAGAGAGAGAGAGAGAGAGAGAGAGAGAGGCCTACAGTAGAGGGACCAAATGTCCCCAAAACATACATAGAGAACAGAAGAAGATATTTTGAGGAATGTTGATAATCAAACACTGAACCCCATTGACTTCCATTGTATGAACACAAAACCACTGAGACATTTCTCAAAATATCTTCTGTTTAAGAAACAGGTAAATTAGACTCCTGATTTGATGTGTGTTGCAGAATTGAAATGCATCTCAGTCAGTGAGTTTGTGTTGAGCTCAAACAGCAGGTGTTGGATACAGTAACAGTGTTGAGCTGGACTCTACTGTATTCTCAAGTGAATGCACAATGTCAATAGACAATTAGACTTTTGCAGGATTTCCCTTCGAAAGCTCATCAGAAATCTGATAATGAGAACAAACGAAAGCGCCGATTCTGCAAACAGCAGGTCACGGACGGTCAGCAGCGCTCAGACGGATGATGATCCAATGCGTCACGTTCCAAAAACGGCCCTTCGGACACGTGAGCAGAGCGAAACTATTATAACTAAATATGAAGAGTTTATTCAAAAAACGTGTTTTTATCAAGCATTTCAAAACTGCATTTGGGTTTTGATTAAGTGATAATAACTCTAAAAATCACAATAAAAACATGATTTTTGAACTCTGTTTTTGCAAGTAAAGTAATTTAATCATATAAACGACACCAAGGATGTAGATAGTGTTCATGCAACAGTGTATGCCAAACATCTGAAAAAAAACCATTTTAATATGTTTTGTATGTCAATAATACTTTACCAGATTTACATTATATATTTATTATGCGTGATTAATGATTTGTTTTAAATACTAATATTTTAATTTAATATCTATATATAGGCCTATTATGTTTGTAGTATCTGCTTTATATTATTAATACTTTAATTACAATAAGTTACTTGATTCATACTTACATTGCAGAATACTTATTGCATTTGTGATGTATAATGATGCAGTGTTATAAAAAATAATCTGATTTTGGCTGATGCTTCAAATATTCCGTAGACTCCAACTAACCAAACTTTCTTTAAAGGATTGACGGACAGATCGAGAGCCAAATAGATTTCGTCTGGATAAAACACAAACACAGGTGAGATCTCAGGTACAGATTTAGTGTTTGTTGACTCAATCAATGTTATTCTGTTTGTAATTAAACATCATTCAAAAACTTTCATTACATTTGTTTATTTGCATATTCAGAATGATCCTTAACCAGTATATTCCAACGCATTTGTGTATTTCCTGATGAAACATGAGGATGTTTTTGTGTTTCATTGTTTAAAAAAATAATAAGTCTTTGTTTTCTGATGGTTCAGTTTTCTTCTGATCCTGTGTGTGAAACTCTGACAAGACGATGAATTCTGAGAGTTTTTCTAGTTCTTTAGAGGAATATTATCAAGTTTACACATTTAAATGCTCGAAATAAAGTTATGCTTCCGAAACTGATGATCTCAAGACATTTGTGATGAATAATATGACTGTTTTTAATAATCTCAGACATGAGCCTGAAGATGACTCATGTCATATTGTATTTCATTGTTTTCATGCCTCAATGAAAGAAAAGAACGATTTTTAAATGAATATCAAATCAATCTGTTCGTCCCACAGTGTTTCATATGGCTTTTAAAGAGCTTGAATATTAGACCCATACATTTATATTGTTTTCTGTCACTTTAGTTGTGTGGAGAAACCGTGACTGCGAACCTTCTTCTACTTTCTAAGAAAGAAAGTAAGAAGCTGTTGGAAAGACCCGAGGGTGAGTCAATAAAGACGTTTCAATTCCTTGTGATGTTCTGCGAATATCTGATTCCGATTTCTGCAGAATGTTTGTTAAAGAGAGAAATATTCGTCTGATCTGAGCATGAGGGATTTTTTTTTTCCAGCGTGCTCTTTATAATGTGACTCTTCTCTCTCGCTCTTCTGCTAGAGATACAGAAAAATAAACCAAGATGAAGATGGCCGCCAAACAAATGAGTCAGTGGCCAAAGTCACATTTCAACCCAAACCAGTGAAAAGATCTTTTTTAACTTATTTCTATGACAGTGAAAGATAAATCCTGCCTAAAATCTTTATTGCCAGAAGGCAAAAACAATCCTTTTATTCACACAAACGCATGCTCAAAATCATGAGAAGTATTACATCTTTCACAGGTTCAGGTGATTCATGTGGAAATAAATACAGGTTTCATCTGAGATAATCGAGCATCACCTGAAGGCCGATTCCTGAAAGATTGATGTCACGTTGTTTGTTTTTTAAAGTGAATTCAAGTGAAAAATGTCTCATTTCTGGATCGACAGCATCACCTGAATCAAACATGGTCTGTTTTTAAACAACTTAGTTGCGCGAACAACTTTTCTGTAAGGAAGATTGACTCGTATCCTCGCTGAACTTCCCACGAGAAGAGATTTAACTTTGCTTTGACACTCTGAAGGGTTTACAAACTCAAAGAGTGAGAAATAAAACAAGCCGCTTTATTCTTACGATGCCAAACCTTTTATTCTACGACGATGGCTCTTGTGGGATCTTGTGATGGTTTATTTCATTCATGTGAAGCGTTTAGCCCTGAACTTCCACTCGAGGTCCCTGAGGTCCACTGACAGCACAGCAGTAGGGGGACGTTTCCCAGCATGCACTGCACTCCCGACCTGTCAATCTCCAGGTTGAGTGACAGTATCACACTGGGGGGTTTAACAGTCGTCGTGCGGCGCACAGAGGAGAGAGAATCTTGAAAACACAATGGCTGAGAAAGGAACGACGTGAGACGGTAACATCTGTGTCCTCTGCTCTCCGTCTCTCTGTGTTTGTCAGCGTCTGCATTCACTCGTGTTTAAATGTTCTCTGGGTTTGTGTCTTTTTTAAAGCCTTTTGATGTCGACCTAATTTTACTTCACATCACAGTTCATTTCTTTGGCTCATGTGGTGACGCAGGTATTGTGTTAAAATGATGTAAATACTTTGACTTCGAGAGGTTTAAAGTTGCATTAGTGAGCTTTTGGATTTTTCTAAAGTCAAGCAAAAACCTTTCTTAGAAATATTATCACATTGAAATAAAATTGTATTCTCCGCAGCATACTTTCAAAAGGATGAACATTCTGTGTTAGTTGTGTGTTAAATAATAATAGGGACAACATAAAGTTAACATAAAAAAGATCAAATGTGTTCTTTAACAATAACGTATTGAATTGAATCGAAACAAAACTCATCGAAACAAATGAAATTGACACAGAGATGTGTCATTGTGTTGCTTTAAACAGATTTTTAAGCATATTTAGAAAAAAGCATCTTGCGTGTTTTAATGGAAACCTGAGCATTTCTACAGAGTTCACTATACTTTCACATTTCATTGATGCAGAATCCAAATATACTTTTGATGAAATCGTTTTGTAAACCCTACTATTCATTTCCAGGTCTGAATGACTGAATGATTTCTTTGTTGTCATCTCTGATATTATGAGCTTTTTATATACACGACTATATACGAAATGTTTCTCTGAAGGCGTTTGCTGAAATGTCTGAAACTAGTTTTGTCAACAAAAATACAATTATGTCAATATTTTCTTCAATTGTTTTAAGAAAAATGGTTTGGAAATGGATGACTTGATGTGAATAACAAAGACAAAGCATCCAATAAGAGCTCAGAACAGATGTGAGCTCATTCAATACTGAAGCCGCATGATAAAATAACATTTCAACAATTTCCATACAAAAGATGACAACACTCAAGATGATACAATACAACATAGATTTGATTTTAATCACTAAATAATTCAATAGTTTTCTATTTATTTTATTTCATGCAGTAGTATTGATGAGATATGAGTCGACTAAATGTGACCCTGGATCTTAAGTAGCAAGAAAACATTTGTAGTAAAAGCCCAAAATACATCGTATGGGTCAAAATAAGCCATTTTTCTTTTATGCCAAAAATCATTAGGATATGAAGTAAACATCATGTTCCATGAAGATATTTTGACAATTTCCTACTGTAAATATATCAAAACTTTATTTTTGTGAGTAAAATGCTCTGCTAAGGACTTCATTTGGACAATTTTAAAGGCGATTTTCTCAATATTTTGCCAAATATTGTCCTACAGTATCCCAACAAACCATACCATACATCAATAGAAAGCTTATTTATTCAGCTTTTAGATGATGTAAAAATCTCAATTTCAAAAAATTGACCCATATTTTGACTTTGTGGTTTAGATTTTTTGTCAAATGTTAAATATGAAGTATAAGTCGTGTAGAGGATATTAGTTCTGAATTTTCTCTGAGCTGTGATAAACTGGATTTATTCCCACAGGGAGCTGAAGGTCATACCTGACACAGTCCATGTGTTCATCCTGACAGCTCTCCGCTTCTGCAGTGATCAACAGCTGCTGAAATCCCGACCGGACACAGATAATGTCACCGGGATTATCATCCGTCCCACCGAACGACACTCGCGGCACCCGTAAATCTCCCGCAACCACTTCCATTAGCTGGATTTCATCATTTCTCATTCATTTCTCATCCGGCGCTAGTACGTCACGAGAAACAGCTCATATATCCTTCTATTCAAACCTGCCGTTTTCACTATAAATAGATCATTTGTGGTGTATCAACATATCGCTTTTAATCTCGTTGTGAACAATATGTGAATGAGATCTTGACTTGGTCAATAATATTGAGGTATATAAAGAATCAGTGTAAAATGATGAATATAAGCAAAAGCTGTGATGTCTAAAGAATCTATTGTGCATGGCTGTGTTTAAATAACCTTTCCACAGATGGAGACTGAAGCAAGTTTGAGGCGTCTGAGGAAAATGTCACATGCACACTTGACTCGCAGGCGGCCGAGCGCGGGGACGGCGGGACGTCGACACAATTCACAAAAGATATTTGTGAACCCGGTAACAGACACAACTCGCTCTCCGAACCACACGACTGCACGTGGAGACATGAACAGGTCTGTACGTGTATCAGTTCATACCTTCAATATTAAAGTAAAGAAGTCAACATTCAGTTGTGAAGGTCGGGTTTATCCTCAAGAGCATCTTCACAAATCTGATGGGTTGTTGATAAAAGATTGCAAATACAAACATGTTTTACATCTGAATAACATGCACAATAGAAGCGGGATTTATGGGAAATTGAGATTGTTACATCATCTAAAAGCTGAATAAATAAGCTTTCTATTGATGTGTGGTTTGTTAGGACAATATTTGGCCGAGATACAACTATTTAAAGGGTGCAAAAAAAACCTAAATATTGAGAAAATCGCCTTTAAAGTTGTTCAAATGAAGTCCTTAGCATAGCATATTACTCACAAAAATATATTTACGTATAGGAAATTGATAATATATCTTCAAGGAACATGATCTTTACTTCTAATGATATTTGGCATAAAAGAAAAATGTATTTTTGGCTTTTTCTACAAATGTTCTCGTGCTACTTAAGACCGGTTTTGTGATCCAAGGTCACATTTTATGATGACTTGAATTAAATCTATAATGAAAGAGTTTTCTTGCTCCTTATTAAGATGATAAATCACCACTGAATGTGTATGAAGTACACAAATGATCTGCACGCAATGAGTCATGATCTGCCCAATAGTGTTAAAGCAACATTCTATATAAATACATTTCATTTATTATTCATTTATTTATTGCTCTTTCTCTCTTGATTTGAATTTAAAGGTTTAATAAGGTGCTATAAGAGGAGAATAACATTTATTTGTTGGTGTAACCCAATGTTTTGATTATGAATTATGAACTGAACTGTTTGCTATATATGATTAAAACGGTTGTAAATGCTTTTGTTGGTGTTTTCATTTGCTGAGAGATTCTGCTTGACAGCGTTCACACCCTGAGATCCATTGATTCCTGCCCTTCTAACCCACCGAATCACGGATAAAAGAACACCAGGATTCACAGGATTTATGTCCTCTGAGAGGGATTTTACTCCTGTATCCCGTATAAAGACCTGCTGAAATCAAATGAGTTCTGTGGCTTTCGTATTTATATATGCGTGGAGCTGAAGAAATCTGGAAACTGTAAAACTGAAAAATGAATGTAGATTGTAGAGGTGAAATAATCTGGATTTGAGTAAATGTGATGAGAAATGTTCGAGTTCATATTGAGATGCAGATGAGACTGTTCGTGGATATTAAAGAGATCTCACCTGTAGGTGTGAATGCTCCATAAACAAACTTGTGTTGTTAAATGATCAGTGCTGTCAAAGTCAAGGCAGATGAAATGAAGGAATATGTTTTTCGGCTCACAGGTGGCTGATGGTGATGGACTGGCACATTTATTTCCATCCATTTGGCAGATGCTTTTATTCAATGAGACATTCGAGCTGTGTGTGTGTGTGTGTGTGTGTGTGTGTGTGTGTGTGTGCGTGTCCGTGTGCGCGTGTCCGTGTGTGTGTGCGTGTCCGTGTGTGCGCGTGTCTGTGTGTGTGTGCGCGTGTCCGTGCGTGTGTGTGTGCGCGTGCGTGCGTGCGTGTGTGTGTGTCCGTGCGTGTGTGTGTGTCCGTGCCCGCGCGCGCGCGTGTGTGTGCGTACGTGCGTTTGTGTGTGTGCGTGTCCGTGCGTGCGTGTTTCCTGGGAATTAAACCCATCACTAACACAACACTACCAGTTCAACTACTGTACAACAGATTCATCTCGTCTGCAATCAAAAGTCAATATTATTGAAGATCTCAATATAAACTCAAACATTTCTCATCAAATTTACTCAAATCCAGATTATTTGACATCTACAATCTACATTCATTAACATGTTTCAACACTTACACTCTCATTTGTTTCTCTTTAAGCAATTTCAGGAGACTTAAATGAAACACAAATGAGAATCTGCTGAGCTATACAGGAGCAACTACTGAGCAATTTCCTGTGGTGAGCTAAAAAAAAAAAGGTTTTTTGGCCATAAATGATGCGACTCGTGTGACTTCTGTAAGCAATTTGACTTTCACGTAACGTATGATAAAACATGCAAAAACTGTACATGAAATGAGACCAGAGACTAGCGATCACAAAACAACATCCCCGAGATGAACATGAGCAAACATCACTTTCATTTTCTTCAGAAACAAATCTAAAGAAACCTCTCGGTGTAAGTGAATCCGTTTTTCTACCCGAGTTGTTTTTCAGCAGGTGTAAGTGTCCAGAATCATTCTCTTGTTTTAAACTGACAGCGGTGATCGTGATTTCCTCGGGCAGGTGTGTGTGTGGAACTCTTACAAAACACACCTGAAGTGTTTTCACAGATACAAATGTCAACGGAGCTCAAGAAAACATCACAGGTTGTCAAGTCTGAGCTCTCCGTGAGCATCCGGGTGAAGCTGTTGACATTATGATGCATTCTAGAGAATAAAACACCTTTCACACAAAAACAATATTTCTTTCATGTTGTTCGTTCTCTCGCTTGCTTACTTCAGCTTAATGCTCCTATAGCAACACGGCTATCGGTTCTGTTTAGCGTGTTGACAAAATGTTTTATGTTCTCCTACTGCTGAATGAATAAATGCAAAACACTTGATCAATGTTTTATATTGAAACCCCACAGAATCACAGATTCTAGTTCATATTGAAATCTTTGATTTAGTGTTTTATTGAAACAATTGAGAAATCCCGATTCAGCTTAATGCTGTAATGAGAGGCGCGGGCACGTGGGCATGCGGGTGAGCGGTTGGCGAGGGCCGTCTGACTCTCTTGAGTACCAGGGCTGATAATGACCCGCATCATTTGTTTAACTGGTGTCATTCTGGCACAGTCAGAGAATCTCAGCATGAAGCGGATCAGCATTTCTTATTTTAGTTTCAATAAAACCTGACACGAGTTTAATGGCAGCGGCCCAAAATAAAGCACTGGATGTTTTCCAGCCTGCGCACAGAAGATACACTTTTTTAAAGTCAGCATCCGTCTTTAACTTTATGTGCATTTTTGAGTGAACTAGAATATGTATTGACACACATCCAACCAGAAATGGGAATAATGTGCTCAGAATGACCGAAACAACAAAATCCAGCCCTAAACATTTCTCATCAAAGTTGTTTAGGAGAAATGAAAAGAGAGTGTAAGTGTTGAAACACATGAAGAGTCTGGAGGTGGAAATGAATGTAGATTGTAAATGTAAAATCATCTTAATTTGTGTAAATTTGATGAGAAATGTTTTAGTTCATTTAGAGATCTTGAATAATATTGACTTTTGACTGCAGACCTGAGCTCAGACATTTCTTCTGAAACTAATGACTTTTTCTCAAGAGAAATATCTGAGACGCAGATGAGACTTAAGCGAAAGTTTCCATTTGCTCTCCATTTAATTTCATTAATGAAGTAACTGAAGGAGACATTTCTTTTCTTGTGAATAAAACCCCTCACTGTAAAAAAATATTTGGGGAAAATAAGTAGCCTGGCTGTCTTCATTCAACGTACAAAATATAAGTCAACTAATGAATTTCATGCAAACGCGTTATGTTAACAAATATTTTTAAGTTGAATTCGAAGGCAGCCAGGTTACTTATTTTCTTAAGTTGAATCAACATGTGATAATACAGTATATATGCGATTTGTTCATGTATGCTCATCTCCACCTGTTTTGTTTTGTTTTGTTTCAGCGCTGTGACATCAGCTGAGGTTTGTTGTGCTGTGAGGTCATAGGTCACGCGTGTGAGGTGTAAGCATGTGTTGGAGCGAGCTGGTGGGTGGAGGGTGAGATGAAATCAATGCTGTTCTTTCTGCACTGTTGAGCCAGAAAACCTGGAGAACATCTCTGAGAGAGAGAAACATGCTTTAGTTTAAGAGGAATGAGGAAATGTGTTTGAGCTTCAGCGGGGTCGACATGGCTCACTGCCATAAGCCCGAAGGATTCGTCTCTAAACTGCTGCTGCTTCTCACTTCTGGAGAGCATTTCAAACGCTTTATGAAATTAGATTTTATAATTATATTTTGTGATAATATATCAGTGCTATTGTTTTGTCTCAAAATGTTGTTTTGCAAGGCAAACTATATAACACTGCCTAGTCCGTTCTTAATCTAATCCCCATCTGGGAAAGATCCCATCAGGACAATATTGATCAATAAATCACATGCTTGCTCCAGTTCTCATGCCCTGCTGTAAAAAATCTCAACTCTTTCTTTTATTGCATATAGGATATTTTTTGACTGGCAAAAGTTGAGATGACTTGCATAATTATGTCAAATCAAACAGATTGGACAAATCAATTGGATTAATTTACAAAATTACATTTGTTTGACTACAATCAGATTTTTTTTGTGCTAACTGATACATTTTGTATACTAAGTTTTATTAAAGTATACTTCAATGTTGTAAGTACCACTTGGAAGTGTACTATTATACAATTCATTGGAACTTTTTAGATTTGCCTTTGTTGATTTCATTGTATGAGGTTTTTTGAATTGTGTTAAAGATAAGTTGTACAGAGAGAGCGAGAGAGAGAAAGAACACTGCAAAAAATCGCATTCTTACTTATTTTTGTCGTAGAAATGTCAAACAATTCTTGAATCAAGATGCATTTTCTAGATGAGCAAAATGACATGACAATATAAGTCTTGTTTTTGGCAAAAAATATGAAATTTAAGCTTAAAACAAGCAAAAAAAGATTATTATTTTTCTTATCCCATTGGCAGATTGCTTGTTTTAAGCACTTAAATTTCATATTATTCGCCTAAAAACAAGACTTCTTTTGCTTATGAAGAAAATGTCATTTTTTGACATTTCTACAGGAAATGAAGACAAACATATCAAGTAAGAAAGTGATTTTTTGCAGTGCAGTAGAAACAGTCCCACACATTTAATGGCTTTAATCCAATTATAATGGCATCTGTGGGTCTATACTGGTTATGTGTTGGGTTCTATTGGTGAGATGTTATCTGATGCATGGAAACCAAAAAAAACCATTAAATCCTAATGAAATAACTATATAAATGGTTCATAATGGTACGCGTTTTCTTTTTAGCTGGGCAATAAAATAAAGAATGTGAATTAAAATGTGTATTATATCAAATGTCTTCCTTCTCTGCTCTGATACAAACAAATACGTTTTTATGTCTTGTATTTTGTTGTCCTTGACTGTTTATTGGGTCAAACTGGTTATGAATTATTATTATTGAGAGGATATTGCTTGAAAACTATAGTTTTGTATATCATTTGCACCTCATTTTCCTCTGTATTGATAATATTTTCCGTAAATGTGATTATTATTTATGTTCTGTGATTCTGCTGTGAATGACACAAAATTACTGATCTGCATCAAAACACATAATGCACATAAATGTCTGTTAAGTTATAATTAGTTTGTTCATTTTATTCAATACATTTAGATATGAAAAGAAATATAACTGTGTATTATGGGATGGAATTGATAGAAAGCTTTGGAACTGAGATGTTGTTTTATTTTTTCTGTATCTTCAGATCCAAGCAGAATTTCGACTCAGATGTAAAGCATCAAGACTGTCAGACTGTATCTCAGCGGATCTTGATGTTGTCTTGAGTTCTGCATTTGGGTTATTAGACTTTGGATACCGCAGATATTTAGCATTTCTCGCAGTCAAGACATCTCATGGCTCTTTGTGAGACGTGCAGTTTTTTCTTACCGCAAAACCTTGATCTTTATTTCTTTATATAGACACTCTAGAGGTTATTACTCGGGAGCTTTGAACACAAAATAAACTGTGTTGTTTTCTGGCTATCAAACTGTAGTTAATGAGCGCTGAGATTAAAAGGTGAAGCTAAACAATGATTTGTGAAGCGGTCCGGACGCTTGGTTTCATGTTGTCGGAACTGATGGAGGTATTACGCTGCTGTACCGCAGAGACCCGCCTCTGAAAAAAACCTCTTTGACTCTGGACTTCAAGTAAAACTAACAGTGCCAGAGATTTGGTGCAGAATAACAGCGAGTGCACGTAGTTTTTTTTCTTGCTTTGATGCTATTGACACTGTGTGGTGACTCTTGGCACAGGATCATTTGCAGACCGGATGTGATTAAAGATCCTTGCGAGGATTCAAGCCAACGCAGTCGGTCATGCTGTCGTCAACATTACAAACATGACAAGAGGATTAGCAAGTTTGAACCCGAATCCACCCGCATGCAAGTCCAGTTGTGGAGAACAAACGTTTGAAATAAATTCAATTCTTTGCAAAAAAAATTTGTGATGCTGTGTAAAGTGTTACCGTCTCCCAAACGTAACGCTTGAACTCATCTGTGCTACACGCATGCAAATTTCATTAGATTAGATCTCAGTAGTTTGCGACCCTTCTGTACATTTTTTGCACGCTTGCTCATTTTATTGGTTGCTTAACCCAAACACACGATTCTCATGTAGACCTCAGAACTGAGCAGTTTCCATAGTTACCATCCCATCACACCTGTTTCTGCTAATGAATCAAACCTGCTTCTGCTTTATTAAAAACACATTCTGCTTCTTCAGAATCAAATACTAACTTATCACTTACTATATACACTGTATACACTACATATTGTTTAAGTATGAATGCATGCTGCACTGTAAAAAATAAATGTTGGTTCAGCTTAAAAAAATAAGTAACCTGGCTGCCTTTAAATTTTGAATTAATTCAACTTAAAAATATTAGTTAACATAACGAGTTTGTATGAAATTCATTAGGTTTTTTTTAAGTTGAATGAACTCAAAATTTTAAGGCAGCCTGGTTACTTATTTTTTTAAGTTAAGCCCCCAATTTCTTTTTACAGTGTAGATATGATATGATATGATATGATATGAAAGTGACCTATTTGTCAGATATGGTGACCAATACCCGAAATATGACCAGTTTTGTGTAACATTGTTGGCAGTGAGATCAAATCTTAAGTGAAGAAGCAAGAACCTTGTGGGATACAAATCTGTGCATCAGCCCACATGGAAAAATACTGTAATACTTCTTTACTGTAAAATATAGTATTAAGATATCCTAGACTCTAAAAGATGCGTTAAGACAACATTTTTTACTTTTAATACAACTTGTGTTGTCGCTTTTATTTATTTTACACAACATCAACACAAAATGTGTTATTAAATTGAATTCAATTCATTGTTGCAAAGCGTATAATAAAAAACAACAAACAGTGAGTGTACAGTATTTACTACAGTTTATCAATTTACTAAAAATAATTTGTTGTTTCAACTTAAAGTTACACGGCTGCCTTAAAATGTTTAGTTAGTTCAACTTTTAACAATATTAGTTAACATGACAATTTTGCATCAATTTCACAGAATAACTTATATTTTTACGTTAAATTAACACCATTTTTTAAGGCAGCTGGGTAACCGTCGAAACAACAAATCAGTTTTTACAGTGTTAATGCTATAGATTACTGTACATTAACAGAAAATAGGAATTGCTGTAATATATAGTGTACTTCAATTTTACCATAGTAAACACTTTTTTTTCTGTTTGGCAAATCTTCCATGTTTTCGACACAGACAGAAATGTGTATATTGCTGCTTTTGAATCTCTTTGCGTGTCAGAGATTCTTGGATCTTGGATTGGAGCAATACTCTGGTACCTGACCCACAGTTTATCAGTCTGGATGTTAAGTAAAGAGTATGATGCTATAAGAAAATGATAACAGAAGAGAAATATAAGCTTAATAGCTCTCTTTACTGGCTAGAAATGAAGTAAAGAAATGATGCTTAATTCGAACTTTTCTGAGCCATGTCTTTTATTTAACAGGTGATTTTTAATGGATGTCTTAAGGTTCCAGTTTTTCAATCTAACAAACTTCTTTTGTTGAATGTCTTGCTTAAGATGTGTGCTTGTAATATCTCTAAAATGAATGGCACTCGATGTGATGTTTTATATGACATTCAGCCGCAGGGCCACTTTAACTGTCAAACACAAACAGATTGATAGCTGTGGATGATTTATAGCGGCCTGTCGTGTCATATTTGTGCACGTGTGACAGTACGGTCACTGTCCTGTTTAATTCATGACATTTGTCACAGACATCTTTCTGAGCACGTTTCAATGTCATAGTGAATGCATTTCACCCGAGACTTCTCGAGTCCGAGCGTCTGAATATAACATCTCCTGAGCTCCAGCGAGTTTCCTCACTAATGTAGTTTGTGTTTCGACTGGCTGAAGTGGTCCAGCGCATCTCATTTATCATCATACTAACAGCTCTGTTCTCAATCCTAACATACAGTAAGTGCTCTCCGGATAAAACCTGTGTCCTAGATGGAGAATGCAAACCCAGAGCAAGCTCTCTTAAAACATATCAAGTTATGACTTCAAAAAGCTTAGAAAGAAAACACAGAACAATGTAAACAATATGAAATATTCAAATAACAGTTCTGAGAGTCACACAGAATAAGAGTTTGAAGACGTTTGTGTAAACGTTGAAATATTTATGAGGGTTGAGGGGTTTCCCAGCATGCAGCTGTATATTAATGTGACTCGTGGGTTTTGAAGTCTCTGCGCACACAGTTTGGGGACGGAGTGTATAGTGTGTGTCCTCATTAGAGCTGTACAGCTGTTCAGATAACACACACCACACAGTGTGTCATGCACGCACAGATTATCCTTTCTATCTGTTATTTGTAGTTTGTATGGGGTATGTTTGTATTTTTATTTAGAAAATCACTCTCATACCAGTTTTAATAAAACCTCAAAGCTTTAGCAAACACCAATTGCAATATATTTCAATGCAATGCCATTTAAATGTTTAGGCTGTGGCTAGATTATGTGAGCTAAAGAGATTTATAGATTATCTTTATAAATGTTATACACTGACGGTCAATAGAAATGACTCACGCCGCACTGGCGCCCTCTGCAGGAGGAATAGAGCAGCGCTTCATACACATCACCACAGCTGTAGTGACGATATCCTATATTTAGAATCACTATTTTTAGTTTTATTCATAGTGAAAGCTGGGAAAAAACAAAGTTTATACTGACCTAATGATATTTGTATTTCCTAACCCTAAACCTAACCCTCACACAAACCTTTCTGCATTTTTATATTTTCAAATAAGCAAATTTGTTCAAAATATGTTCAGGTTCTCCCCCCTCTCCTCTCTGACACACAAATACTTATAATGCACATTTGCTTTAAACAGAGTCAACATGAGGTTGTGTTATATATTTCTAGATGATATAACACAAGCTAAATCAGCCAGTCATTTACTTTATTCTGCAAAATATGTATGCTTGCTCTGATATTCCATATTTATTAGTCTCTTGTCCCATGACAGTATTAATGGGTGATCATAAGCACATGGAAACAGCAAGTTACAATTTACTGTTAAATTAGAAAGAATAACCAAGAGACATAAAACCAGAGGGACTGAATAAGCAAAATATTGCATGTGGTAAAAACGTGTCCATTACTGTAGTTAATGTAAATGGGTTTATTATTTGAACAGCAGATGGCAGACTTCACAACTCAAGACTTCACTGATCAGGAAAAGTGCGATTATAAACTGCTTTTCTCTACTGTAAAGCAAACCTGACACATGCCAACCAAATTCCACATTGATGAATAATTTATGTTAGAGTTCCGTTGTTGTTTTGTGTTGTTAAATGATGTTGAACCTGAACATGCTGAAATTAAAACAGACAGTTATGCCACACATGCTTATTTTATCTCCTGTTTACACTAAATCTGATCCTTTTTTTTCTCTTTAAACATGATAATTGTAGGCGGATGTTGCAAATGTTCGCGTATAGGTTAAGGATTTTAGGTGTCATGGATGTGAGCTCAATGTGTTAAGTTACAAGGTCAATTTTGCTAGCATTTTATTCGTTTATTATTCTTATTTATCAATTTATTTGTTTGTTTATTTAATTGTACAACATAGTAACCGGAAGTTTCTCCTTAATATGTGAAGGGACCTAAACACGTACGTTTACGCGCTGACGTACATTGACTAACTGTATATTTAAACAGACGAATGCATTCATGCTTGAGATCAACTTACCTACTGTAACATATTTTATAGGAAATATAATGATGTATATTTAATATTCTGTGACATTCTGAGAGCAGCTCGCGCTGAATGTTGTCACGCGCATGCGCGCTGCCTGCAGCTCAGAGGAGTGTGTGGATTTCGATTTCATCTCTCATTTCTCCTCTCATACACACGCACGCACGCACGCACGCGCTTCCTCCGTCCTCCTTTATCCTCTCACTGAACGCATCTTCTTCATGAGGAGCACAGCTGTGTTTCAGGTACGTGTTTGTCTGTATAAACGCGCTTTACGCGTGATTGTCTGCGCTGCAGAGACCCGCTCGAGCTCGGCATCATTTTTGGGCGTCATCGTGACATTTCCTAGTCAGCAGCAAATCTGGACGTATGACAGGCAGTTCGGGTTTAGCAGTTTTGTTACAGGTGCGTTTGTGGGCATCACGATCGGGTGTGATGTGTACATGGGGAGTCACTACACTGGTGTCCAGCAGCCTGTTGCGGCGTGTGTTGTGTTATAACGCGATGGATGAGACGCTTCACGTGTGCAGGTGCTGATGTAAAGCTGTATTATTAGTGTTGATGTGCACATGATTCTTGTTTACAGTGCGTGTCTGGTGCTGATGCTGAGAGTCACTGATGTGCTTAAATGATAAAGTTTAGTGAAATAAACTCTTTAAACTCGTCTGCCTGTCTAGAAATCTAAAGTTTCTGTCTTGTATATCTTACTGAATTATTTTTGATATCTTTTTTTGATCAAATGAATGGGTGGTTGTTTCATTGAGCTGTTTTTAAACTGACTGCTTGAAACCCAGTGACAATATATTCACTTCTTTATTGACCGCTTGCTTTTATTCACATATTTGGCTTACTTAGCCAAGTTTTTAAGTGTCTATTTAAAATAGAAATGTGTTTGCTCATGTGATGAGAATTCGCTTGTGTTCCACACCTGCTGGTTGCACCTGTTGCAACACAACATTAAGAAATCTGGCCACGAATAAACGAACTGATGATGAAATCTCATAAATAAAACAAATTAATTTCTGATGTGAGTTCTCCTGAAGAGGAACCTGCATGTGTTTTATTTGATGGAAATTGGTAATGCATTGAGGTACCTCTAGAAATCCTGTTTGGAATCTTAAATCTTATAGTAAGTACATGGAAGCAGATGTTAATCTGTTAATTTTAGCAGTAATACTGCTTGCGTTTTACGAATTAAACTACAGCATTATATACACTTTTTTGCTGTACATTTTTAAACAAGCCGTAAACGATATACATTGATGTAACATCTGTTTTTGGCCTTTATGTCATGAAAGTTCACATCGTGTTTGTTTCTTTGTTTGTGTGTGTGATGTGGAGAATTATACGTGCACATATTAGCAAAGAGTGAAGGTCAGAGAACTCGTCTTATTGAAGCTCGGCTGACATTTGCCTGCCATTTTTGAATCCCTCACGTCTTGTGATAGATCTTCCATCTCTTGTTCTTCTTTGCTCCGGATGCTCGGAGAGAGCGGGCGATTATAGTTGACCTCTTCTGTTCTTTGATGTGTCAGGTGAATGTCTGGAGGTGTTTCCTCTGCAGATATTAGGCGATGCGCTTCTGGTCGTCTTATGCTAATGTGTCGAGTGTATTATTGAAATCATTTCACGTGCCGTCATGTCCTGACACGTCTGTGACATCGGATCGAGTTCTCTTCATCTGTATCGTGCTGAATCTGCTGTCTTGTTTTAATCCTCTGCATTTTCAGAATCCAAGCTGATGCTGTTTTGTAAGCTGGAGAATCTCCCGTTTGTGTGTTTAAATGTCACATAGTTTATTTTTGTAGTATGTTATTGTGCACTTATTTTATTATGTTGTGTCATATTTTGTTATGTAATGCAGTGACATACAAATACTTTCAAGTGGGACTTCAATGTTAAATAGCTTAGTTTCACAGTCTTTGTTATGTGGATGTGGAAGATGCATTGCACATGGTCACGCTTAATGGAGCAAATCTTACAGCAGTTCTGAAGAGCCTGAAAATGATGCTTAACATGATTAACCCACTTAATCTCATAATTTACTCATAAAAGACTCGAGTAAGATGTCTTTGAGTCTTTCTCTGATTATTGTGCATGACGATTTCTGTGCTCTCAGCTCTCTTGCATACTTTCTTTGCCAAGGGTGTGTTGGTTAGGTAGTGGCCTGTTTACCCAGATATAGTCTCACAGAGACGGACTTTTAACTTTTGAAAATTGGTCTTTTTGTCTTTGAGAGATGGGCCTCTCTCTCTGGATGTTGTTTAGAAGGTTGTTAAAAGAGAACTGCTGAATTTGCCAAAGTTTGTAATTTTTTTTCAGTAATTTCTATTCGGTCAGTGCCCAATATTTCGATAATATGTCATGTCAAGGAGCTTTCTAATTGATTTGCACAATATTGTTACTGTTGGCAAATACAAATTCTTGATAACATGATGTTGGAAAGATGTTGTGGGTGCTATGTAGTGTAATGAAATGGCTTGTTTGAGTACCAGGGTGTTTGTCCTCCATCTAGTGAGCCAGGCTTCTGTCCTCATGGTCTGTTCTGTACTGCAGTGTTGCGCTGTCTCTTTGAGATGCTGTTATTAAATATCAGACTGGGAGTTATTGAATAATTCTTGACTGACCAATGAAGAGTGTGAAGAGCCTGTGAAAGGCTCCAGGGTCTCTATGAATGAAATCACTTGTGATTGAGTTCTTTTGACTGCAGGGTTTGAGATTGTCTTATAACACGAGATAAATGAAGTTCACCTTTCTGTTGCTCTTTTGTTCCAGTGAAGGGCTGGACAAGCAAGAGATGATTCAACCTGTGATGAAATAAGACAGTGAAGGTCATAAAGACAAAATATGACTTGGATGAAAGACAGTATCCATCAATGTCATCATTATCCGTCTGTGTGTGGAGGCTATATGTTGAATCTGTCATTGTTTACTCTGTGTCAGTCAACCAAACCTGTTAGATTTTTAGGATTTTATGCATACGTCATTTTATTAATATTTTGTTTTGCATTTAACTTTAAATTGTTTTTGTTTTTTTACAGATTATGTTGCTTAATCAGTTCTATTTTTTAATTGTAGCAATTATCTAGGATAGAATATGAACAAAAGTAGACATACATGTGGACATATATCTATAAGAACAAACACAGATATGTAAGCATATATCTATAGGAACAAACACAGACGTGTAAGCATATATCTATAGGAACAAACACAGACGTGTAAACATATATCTATAGGAACAAACACAGACGTGTAAGCATATATCTATAGGAACAAACACAGATGTGTAAGCATATATCTATAGGAACAAACACAGACGTGTAAGCATATATCTATAGGAACAAACACAGACGTGTAAGCATATATCTATAGGAACAAACACAGATATGTAAGCATATATCTATAGGAACAAACACAGACGTGTAAGCATATATCTATAGGAACAAACACAGATGTGTAAGCATATATCTATAGGAACAACACAGACTGTAAGCATATATCTATAGGAACAAACCAGATGTGTAAGCATATATCTATAGGAACAAACACAGATGTGTAAGCATATATCTATAGAACACACAGACGTGTAAGCATATATCTATAGGAACAAACACAGACGTGTAAGCATATATCTATAGAACAAACACAGATGTGTAAGCATATATCTATAGGAACAAACACAGACGTGTAAGCATATATCTATAGGAACAAACACAACAGATGTAATATACTATAACAAACACTCTAAATAAACAAGTATAATCATGATACACAGATATAAGTATATCTATAGGATAACCACAGATGTTAAGCATATATCTATAGGAACAAACACAGATGTGTAAGCATATATATATAGAACAAACACAGACTGTAAGCATATATCTATAGGACAAACACAGACGTGTAAGCATATATCTATAGGAACAACACAGACGTGTAAGCATATATCTATAGGAACAAACACAGACGTGTAGCATATTCTATAGAACAAACACAGATGTGTAGCATAAATCTATGGAACATAGAACGTGTAAGATATCTATAGGAACTAGTATGGTTCAAATAACTCACGGTTTCGGTTCGATTCGGTATGTGCAGGGAGAAATGACTAATAATCAAGCTACAGTACAAGTAACAACACCAATAAAACAACAGAGCAAAGCAGAAAATAAAACTGGTTTTATATAAAAATGGATTGCATATGTGCAAATGAATTAAAGATGAATCATTATTGAAGTTACAGAAGCTGTTGAGTTACGAGCAGTGAGTGATTTCCTTTTTCATTTTGCGCGCTACGGATATTATCTCCTCACAACGCGCGAGCGAGTATTTGTTTGCATCATGCGCTTAAATATTTATCCTATATTGGCAAGACTTCAGTAAATTTAGTTTAAAAAGCAACATGTGCTGCTCAGGTCTCACCTGCGCTCGCGCGCTCTCAACACCCAGGTGATGACGGCATAAATGACATATAAAGCAATCCTTCTGAAAGTTGTCTGCGTTTTTTAATTTGTTATAGTTTTGGGAGTATCCACCGACAAACATACATTAGCAGATCTTTGTCTGTCTGTTTTACGCATTATTATTTTTAACGGACCATATTATAGAAGCGTCTTCATATTTAAGATGAACCGCGGACCCGAATCGTGGGGTTAACATTTTTTACCGAGAACCGTTACACCCCTAATAGACATAGAATTTGGTTGAACTTCATAGGAGTGTCAGTGATAATGGTCTGTCAGACAGGTCTTAATACAGCTGTATAATTTACCCAGAACCCCCAGCAGCGTCCTAACACTGTTCAGTGTTCAGTCCCTGCTAATGCGCTGTACGGCTTGAGCAACACGTTGATGGAAAACTGTTAGGCTGAGTGGATCGCTGACTTCTGGAAACTCCTTGTGGAGAGGCACTGATAGAAGTCTCTCTCTCTCTCTCTCTCTCTCTCTTTCTCTCCGGAGCCATACACACTAACAGTCTCTAATAAGCCTCATTCATGTATCCCGACAGCGCAGGGGTCACCAGGGTCATCTCTGTCAGCTCAGTGCGGTGGGTTTCAAGTGGGAGGTTGTGCCCGCCCGGGGAGAGAGATGCAATAATAAATCTTACTGTTGTGATGGTGCGGATAGGAATTGTTTAATTGAAAATGTATAACTAACTGCACACGTGTCTCAAGCAGAACAACACATGTTAGCTGGTGCAGGTCTGAATTTCAGTGAGAGAACATGTGTGGAGCTCATTAAATGCATTAGGTTCTGGTGTTTTCTGTAAGAGATGAACTGCACATGAGAAAGTGAAGCTCTAAATTAGCTTCAGAGTTGTTGTGCGTTGAGTGTTATCAGCTCATCGAATGTAAACTCTAATGAACTCATTTCAAGTGGAGACAAGCTGTACATGATCTCCAGCACATTGTTAAAAAGTAAAAACTCTTATTATGAAGATATTTCAGGCCGTATGATATGAAGGCAATGAAATCTTGATTCAGTTTTTGGTTTTACATGGTGATGCAAACTAGGTTGCTTTCTAAAGTGTAAAAAAAGTGTTGTTACCCGGTTGTGTTGTCATCCATGCAAAAATTGTGAAAGAATAAACAGTAAATGGTTGTGTTTAACTAAAAACAGAGCGTATTTGTGCATGTTGTGTATTATTATAGGATTGAGGTTGTAGCTTAGCAACATGTTAGTTAATGTGAGACTGTGAATGTTATATACTGTGAGCGTTCGACCAATGAAAGCGATTTATTTGATGTCTTTGTGAGGTCATCAGTAGAGCTACTCTGTCTTTACTGTTTCTAAAAAGATCAATTTCAGACATCATGAAACCCTACTAGGTAGCTGACTATAATAGACAACATGGCTACTCTGATGAAGAAAAAACAGCTAAACCCAAGCTAAGCTAGTTGAATGGTTTAAGCTGGTCTCTCAACCTGGCTTTAGCTTGTTTTAGAAACGTTTTGGCCACGCTGGTTTGAGGTTTGAGCTCTTGTCAGAGATCTGTCGGTCTCACAGATGCTCCAGATTTGCAGCGTGGCGTCTGAAAACGTTGGTGATCTGTTTTTTTTACCAGAGAGACTTTGCGAATGGATTTAAAGCTCAGTCCCAGTGTGTTTGCTTTGTGAAACTTAAAAGTAAAAAAAGATGATAAAAAAGTAAGAAGAGAATCTCGTAGACAATCTGCAGAATTTGTCTGGACAGAAAAGAATAAAAGTTTAATTCTTAGATGTTAAGGCTTTGTTAAAGTTTCAATCTGGTTTTATCTGATTCTCCGATGTTTGTGATCTCAGCTGCTTCAAAACCACGACTCTTTATTTCATACGCATATCAAGTCTTTATTTCTATATGATCATTCATACTATAGATATGCGAAATAACAACGTTTTGTTCTTTGTCTGAGAGCAGAAGATTAGAAATAACATCAGGACCTCTTGTTTTATCAGATGCTTGTGTATTTTCTGCTTTTTACCACCAGCTTCACCAAACATGTCCCAGTACTCTGAAGAATACCGCGGTACGACCACAGTATCATGTTAAAGAGAATCACGAGGGTTCTTTTGTTCTGTGTTTCACCGCATGCAGCCTGATAGTTTTTGACTTTTCTCTCAACTATAATTTGCAGCTGGTTGCCATGGAATCACTAGGATTTTCATCATGAGTGTCTCACAGAGATGTGTAAAGAGAAGATGTGAGCTCAGTGATATCAGGGTCTTGTGGATGGTTGCCCAGTTTTCAAGTGTCTGTGATCTTTTGGTTTGTCTTATGTAAGTGTGTGAGATATTGTGAAGGCACAGATGTTTGTGTATGTGATGTTTCACAGTAATGATCTTTTAGCTGTAGGATTATCTTCATCTGCTCTCGTACTCAAACCCCCATAATAAATACATCAGATGATTCTCAATCTGGATTTGGTTTCTGACTCTCTGAAGTGTGAGATACCTTGTGTAAGATTTCTCTCTCTCTCTCTCTCTCTCTCTCTCTCTCTCTCTCTCTCTCTCTCTCTCTCTCTCTCTCTCTCTCTCTCTCTCTCTCTCTCTCTCTCTCTCTCTCTCTCTCTCTCTCTCTCTCTCTCTCTCTCTCTCTCTCTTTGCATTAATGTCTTTTTCTCTGTGGTTTTTGTTTATTTGTTTATTTTATTGACCCTTATACAAAATCCTCAGATGTTTTTGACTCTGCTCTCTTATCTTTTCTACTGGTGTTTTTAGGGATATTTATCCTGGTTTGTGTCAAGTTGCCATGAAGTGTCATACCAAACAATGTGTTTGTGTTTTTGAGTGTGTGTTTGTTTAATTGTGTGAGAGTGTTTGTTTGTTTGTGTGTGTTTGTGTAACTGGTTGTGTGAGTTTGTGTGTGTTTGTTTGAATGTGTGAGTTTGTGTGCGTGTGTCTGTATGTGAGTCTGTGTTTGTATTTTTGTTTGTTTGATAGCGTGTATGTGTGTGTTAGTTTGAATGTGTGAGAGTGTTTGTTTGATAGCGTGTGTGTGTGTGTGTGTGTGTGTGTGTGTGTGTGTGTTGTGTGTGTTTTTGAGCGTGTGTGTGTGTGTGTGTTTGTTTGTTTAATTGTTTTGATATGTGTGTGTGTGTGTGTGTGTGTGTTGTGCGCGCGTGTGTGTGTGGTGTGTGTGACGTTGTGTGTTTTTTGGACGTGTGTGTGTGTGTGTGTGTGTGTGTGTGTGTTTTTTGAGCGTGTGTGTGTGTGTGTGGTGTTTGTTTGTTTAATTGTTTGATAGTGTGTGTGTGTTTGTGTGTGTGCGCACGTGCGTGTGTGTGTGTGTGTTTTTGAGCGTGTGTGTGTGTGTGTGTGTGGTTTGTTTGTTTTTAATTGTTTGATAGTGTGTGTGTGTGTGTGCGCGCGTGTGTGTGTGTGTGTGAGTTTGTGTGAGAGTGTTTGTTTGTTTGTCTGTATGTGAGTCTGTGTTTGTATTTTTGTTTGTTTGATAGCGTGTGTGTGTGTGTGTGTGTGTGTGTGTCTGTATGTGCGTGCGTGTGTCTGTGTGTGTGTGTGTGTGTGTGTGAGAGTTTGTATGTGTTTGTTTGTTTGTCTGTATGTGAGTCTGTGTTTGTATTTTTGTTTGTTTGATAGCGTGCGTGCGTGTGTGTGTGTGTGTGTGCGTGTGTGTGTGTGTGTGTGTGTGTGAGAGTTTGTATGTGTTTGTTTGTTTGTCTGTATGTGAGTCTGTGTTTGTATTTTTGTTTGTTTGATAGCGTGCGTGCGTGTGTGTGTGTGTGTGTGTGTGTGGTGTGCGTGCGTGTGTGTGTGCGTGCGTGCGTCTGTGTGTGTGTGTGTGTGTGTGTGCGTCTGTGTGTGTGTGTGTGTGTGTGCGTGCGTGCGGTCCGCTCACAGGAGCTCATAGGTGAGGATTGTTTCTTCAGTGGATGTGAGTGTTGATGTTCAACAGTCTCTTCTCACACACTTCAGAGCTGCAGTGAGCTGTTCTCCGCTCTTGTGGATATCAAACACTTTCACAGGGTGAAAGAGAAAAGAATAAAATCATATTCACACGCTTCAGCACATTTTCACATTCATATCCTCTGTTCAATAGACTTCATTATCTCTCCAGACTCTCTCATGAGTTTCAATAGCTCAGCACATTCATTTCACTTACAGCAGAGACTTCAGCCGACTGTTTCCACGTTTGATGGTCATATTATGCACTTTTATATACTTAACACTCTTATAATGTTACTTAGTAATGTTGCTCTATCTTTTACAGCCACAATTTGACGTTTTTTTATCCTGTTCCTGATCATTGTGCTGTTCTTAGATACATTGTTTTAATAACACTTTGAAGGTTAACTTTAAAAGGTTTATGTGTTAAGTTTAGAAAATAAATGTGTTTCCAAAACTTCGTTCTTTTTCTCAATAGCTAGTGAAAATCTAAATATCTGTGTTTAAATGTCACAGTATTCATGAGCTGGTGTTTATTTCTCTGTTTAGAAAGTTAAAGGCGATTGTCCTCTCCTGAATAGAGATGAGAACAGTACGTTTGCAAGAAGTTACGTTGTTTAGCACCTAATGTGTCTCACGGGAATCACGGAATCCAGGCATAAAGTAAAGCTTTCCAGGCAGAAAGTAGCGCTGAACAGCTAACTAAATTCAAAATAAAAGTCTGGTTAACTTGAACAAGTTATCACGCGTTATATCACACAAACCCCCTTGTTTTTTATTTGACCACTGAGTATATTATTTACTTTAGTAAATTGAAGTAAATGTGCTAGTAAAATAATAAAAAAATTGCACTTATTTAAAAAAAAATAGTTTAGTAAATTAATGTAGACCTAAAAACAGAAAAGAAATAAAGAAATTGCACTAGTAAGATACTGTTTAATTAACATAGTTGTACATTATACCCAATATTTTACTGAATGGTACAAAGTATCTACTGTAGGTTTTTTAATACAGTTTATAAGTGTGAATATGTGGGCAAATATATTACAATTGTATAGTAAAAGACGGAACATACAGAATCCAAAAAAATGGAAAAACGGAATTTAAGAAAAAATAAAATGGATTTCATAGGGCTCTATGTGGGGAATGATGTCATATATTGAGGAGTAGGTTTTGATTGGAAACACATTATTTGCCAAATGTAAAATGAAGAATCACATCTTTCCTAGAAATGGTGATGCTGACGTTTAGTGAACCAATTTTTGCTGGCAGACCACGACTGTCCACATCCAGACTGGCCGTTTGTTGACAGTGTGTGTAAAGATTATGTTGTGTGTTGATGTTAAATCAGCAGGAAGTCACTAAAGTTGGCGGTAATTGTGTTGAGATGGATTGTTGTAGGCGGTGGGTTTGATACCTGAGTGCTGTTTTGATGCCTGTAAATGTGTTTAGTTTAGTGATGCAACTTCATGAAGGTGCTGACAGGCTAAAGCACAATGAGTTTAAAGAGAATCTATTCTGATGAAACTTTTCCACACAACCTCCTGCTTTATCACCTTTTATTTTTTGTCTATGGGTGGTTGACAAGTACATGTTTTCTATTAATAGTAGGTTAATAGTAAAACCTTTTATACTTTTTATATTTATAATATAAAATAGCTTAAAAGAGTTTTTGCTGCCACACCATACAGTAGGACACATTTATGATATATTAATTATCCTTTATCCTTCAGAAATATAGTTACGTCTTGTTTTTTAGAATTAACATAGTTAATTGCCAAAAAAATGAATAAATGTACATAATTCCCCACCCAACCTTTAGAAAAATCCAGAAATCATTTACAATATGAAATTATAATATGTTGATTTTTGAAATGATTTGGTGCATAAGTATAAATTTGATTTGCTTGAGGAATGATGATACATTTTTGTCACTTCAGAAGTTTAAAGTTAAGGTAGAATACTATACTTTTTGTCAAATTAAGTAGTTTTAAATGATAGGTTTTCTCTCTCTCTCTCTCTTAACCTGTTCGCTCTAATTCCAGACAGCATCGGCGTGTGGGAGAGAGATTTTGGGGGCAGCTAGTCCAAGCCGTCTTATAAGAAACTTCTGAGATTGAACACCCACAGGGTTTTACTTAAGAAAGCAGGACAAAATTCTTCTTAACAATCTGTCATATTACCGTCTGGATGAATAAAGCCCATGAATCACTGCTGTAATGTGATGTAGGGGGAGAATTGATTGCATCATGAAACATTTGGTTTTCTATTAAATGTCTGTGCCGCAAAACCAGATGTTAGTCTGATCTGCGTTGAACGTCACGTGTGTATGTTGTGTGTATGTTGTGTGTGTAGTTTTGCTTTATTTCCACAGTCCAGCATCACAGAGTCTGTGTGTGCATGTGAATGAAGTCGCGTATTTCACGGGTGTCTCGTGATATCAGAGGTGAGGTTGGATCAGGTGGATGCTGCAGAGGTTTTGTTGGAATTCTTCTGCTCTCTCTCTCTCTCTCTCTCTCTCTCTCTCTCTCTCTCTCTCTCTCTCTCTCTCTCTCTCTCTCTCTCTCTCTCAGATAAGAGGCGCATCGGTATGCGCGCTGTGTGCCGCGTAACCTTAGATACGCCATCGCCTTCACCAGAGAGACAATTACAGCGGGAGAATTGTGTAGAAAGCGTCTGTCGTTTACACACATTGTGTTATTTATATTTGTTTTTTGATTAAGAATGTTTTCTCTAGACTCTCGATTAAGAGCTTCGTGTGTTGTAATCGTGTCAGGTTCACACAGACATAAATAAAACATGATTCAATACATGTGGATGTTTCACAGCTGGCATAAAGTGAGTGGAATTTGATTTTGATTCAGAAAGTTGCACCTTCTGTACCAAACTATCCATTTGGCTTTTTTTCTACATTAAAAAAGCAGTGTTAAAATATGCTTAATAATAATATGAGCGTTCATGAAAAGTCACCGTAACCTTTGTCAAGCATCTCATTTTCTGCGTTTCCATTACCCTTCAAAAAGCGCAAATTGAAATAGCGCATTAAAAATACACCCAATGGAAACACGTAAATTTCGCAAAATTCCTTCACGTTCACATGAGGTGTTTTTCGGGCAATACGATAAAGGCATATCTCGCATTTGCAAGTCACGTGGCGTACGAAAAAGTCACATGACCAGTCGCGGTATGTTTGGGCAGAACATTTGGAAACGTAAGGAATTCACATTAAGTAATATCTTACATGATGGTCCAAATGCAGGAAAGTTGTCAGTTTATGTTTAGGCAATATGAAAATATGTAAGGAAATTTTCTCTTCACTCTTTCATCACAGTACCGTTTGTTTGCAACCTGCCGTAAAACCTAAAAAGAAGAAGTATGGTCAGAATGAGTCGCAAAACATCGTCTTATGAAAACGCCGTCATTCCGCAATATTTTCTTTAGAGACATTTAGAAAATATCGCTTACGTTTTGCGCAGATCTGTAATGGAAACCTGGCTAACCTCGTCTGACAGATGTGAAAAATATACTAAGTTGGTTTTCTCACGTGACTTTCAGAAATAAAACTGAAATCATATCTTTAATGTCGTGATTTCTCAGTGGCCGGCCTGATAAAAACTCTTTATAAATCGAGTCAATCTTTCCTTCATGAACTGTGAGTGGGTGACAGCGTTCAGTAAGTGGACGTGTGAAGTGTTCAGTCAGAGGTGTTTATGTTTTTTTATCCGTGCGAGCGTGTAGGCGAGATGCAAAAAAAAAACCCACTTACTGATTCAAAAAGCCATATTCTTTCTACCCTCATGAAGCATCTCCATAATGTCCATTTGTAATGTTAGTCAAGGTTTTTTGCCATGTAATGAAAATTCTGTCATCATTTATTCGCCGTCATGTCAAACCTGTATTCTTCAAAGAAGATATTTTGAAGAATGTTGATAACCAAACAACACTGAACCCCATTGAATGAACCACTGAGACATTTCTCAAAATATCTTCTGTTGCGTGGATCAAGGTTTGGTTCTACTATATCTAACTAGTTAACCAATAAGTCATTATGTGTGTGTGAGGTTGTATTTTGATATAAATAGACATCATCAATCATCAGGATGTGAGATGCGTGTCTGATGTGCGCTGTGACGTCTCTGTCAATCAATCCTGACACACAGACGTCTGATGGATTCTCAGCAGCGTATCATCACACACATATTCATGCTCTCTAAAAACGTCCTGGATAGATGCTTTTTTCTGAGTGAATTACCAAATGTTCACAATTGGAAAAAATTGAAGTTGTGAACAATGAGCAGTTCACAAACGCAATATTTTTACGAGCTCAGCTACACTTTTCTGTTGTGTCATTCCGTACGGCCTCACGAGGGTTTGTAACGTTTATAAAGTTTACCTCCTTTGAACAAAACCGCAAAACCAGCACTTTTCGCTCCAACACTCTCAATGTTCTGCGCTGGCAGTATTTTTTAATCTGGCCCGGGTTTATATGTGACCCTTATGGGTCTACTTTCAGAAACTCAAATAACGTTTTGGCCACACCAAACATTGTTTCCTTTTCTCATTAAATGTTTCTCAGGGGAGGAAATGGACTTTATGCGTCATTCTTTTAGAACGTTGTGTTGGCTTATTTCAGAAAGACTAAATCATATTTCAGCAACAAATGAGGTTTATTACCGTCTCTGTTCTGCTGTAAAGTGTATTTACCAGTCTGTGATAAAACAGAATCTCTCTCTCTCTTGTTCTCTGAAATAACATTTGATTTCTGATGAGTTACCGAAGACACACATGCACCTGTGAGTCTCGGTTCAAACTTTCAGACGGAATTTTAATACTTTTCGTACTTTTGAGCAGAATTGTCTAGATATATTTTTAAGAATTGATTCTGTTTGTTTACTCGTTTTCAAATCTGAACTTTTCCATTTTTATGAACGTTCTTGTTATGTACCTATATTCATTTGCGTTCTGTTTAAGCGGAAAAAATCTCTCTCTCTTGATATCACAGCAGTACATTCGTATATATGCAATCTATTACATGAACATGTAATACATCTTCAACACATTTACAGTGAACAATGCAAAAATGTAAAAAAAAAAATGCATCTCATTTCTGTACAATAATTGTACGGTGGCACTGTAATACATTCAATCCTTACAGACCCTGAGAAGGACAGATTCATGTGTTCATGGAGAAGATATTTTGAAGAATGTTAATCGAACAGCACTGAACCCCATTGTATAAACACACAACCACAAAAAATATTTTCTGTTGTGTGTTGAATGACATGAGGGGAAATAAATGATGACAGAATTTTGGGTGAATTATGCATTTAATGCTCAAACATATTTCAGCAGCGTGGCCTGGCGTCTGCTTTCTCTGTTGTTTTACCTCAATGACTGATGGGGTTTTGTTCTGACGCTGTGCTCACGGGGACCTGCTGTGACAACAGCCTGTGGACTTCTAAAGGTCACCTGTCATCACAACACATTACTGCAGAGAAGCACAGAAGGACGGACACGCGTGCTTTACCTACTGAAGGTTGAAAAGGTCGAGTTTGTTCCCTGCGGTTCATTTCTGGTAATTAATAAAAAGACAGCGTGTCAAATTAATCTCCATGTGTGTTTGATATGAGACGATCAAGTGCTTTGATTGGTTAACACTTCTGAACACTTCAGGAAATGTAAATGCAGTTTCGCAAACCACGGTAATCGCGTTTAATTTATGCATACCGTAATATCGCAAACAAGTATGATAACCTTAAGCCAAAATATCGCGGCTTCATGATGCGGCAGTATTGCGATTGCAGCTAAAAACATTGCACACATACAAAATATTTGTAACAGTAGTAAACATGTAGATTAAATCAGTGCTTTCCAAACTTTTTGAAAGCACGGCACCCTTTTCTAGTCATTGTTTACATGCATTTCTAGTAATTATACTTAAATACAAAACAATTCAAGATGACCAATAGATATCATGATAATATCCCAGTCATGGTTTTTGTCCACGATAACCGCGCGGTGAAAATCTGATATCGTGACCGACGTATTTCACAGAAAAAGTATTTTACGATGTGGCAGTTTTGAATGACTTTAAGAACATTTGTTTTAGAAATTTGTTAATATTTTAAGAAGTCAACATCATGTAAGACGGGATGTTTTGCTCTTTTGAAATGAACGTTTCTACATTAGAAAGGTTTGTTTGTGTTTATTCTGTGAATAATGTGTAAACGGAGTTTTGCATGATGCACGTGGATTCGTGTGAATTATATGATTTTGCTTGTGTCTTATATATTATTATAATTTTCTTTACTTTAGACAGACTTCTTCCTTTTGTGATTTGCACTGATGAAACATTTCCTGTCTAATGTTTATGAGAGGTTAACCTTCCTTCTCGTGTCCTCGTGTATCCTTGAGTCTAAGGAGCGTCTCAGTCTATGACATATATTCTCTGTAGATGTTTGTTCTTGTTTTGATGTGTTCTGGCTCTGTTTCGGCAGATCCCAGTGCCTGTGTCCTGCTTTGATGACGTGTTTCCCACTGGACTTCTGTCCTAGATTGTTATTTCCGTTTGAGTCAAAGATAATGTTCGTCTCTTTGACCTTACATATAATTTATGGTGCATGATTCAGCGGATGTTGTACATCGTTGCGGTGATTGATTGACAGGTAAATGAGAGCTGCTCAGTGTCATAAAAATGATGAAGATTTGAGTCTGAAAGGTCAGAAGTGTGACTGAAGCGAAGCATGATGGGAAAGAAGTAGATGGCGTTTCAGTTTCCATCAGGTTTTGTGTTCTTCAGATTGTAAGTTTGATTCCCAGTGAACACACATACTGTTAAAAACTGTGTGTAGCTTAAATTGTACTTAGGCAAAAATATATATAATTTACACTTCCAGTCAAAAGTTTGGAAACACTTTCTTTCTTTTTTATATTTTTCCACCGTTTAGAATATAAGTAAATTCATCAAAATTATAGAGTAGCGCAACTGCAGCTGTTGGAATTATGTTGCAAATTAAAGCATCTAAAAAAATAGTTTACATATTTTAAATATTTATTATATTTTAGCATCTAGAATGATCAAAACATTCTCTTTACATTTGATTGAGAGAATTTCCATCTTTTTTATACTTTATTATGTCTTTTGTTTCAAACATAGTACAATTGTACAAATAGAAATTTCATTTAAAGACATATTATTTTTCCCAATTGTTATACTTGATTATTCCTTCTACTTTATTTGACATTTATATATCCTTGTGATAAAACCTTAAAAAAAACTTCATAAGCACCTTTTAACATAAAACATTCACATATTCATACAAAATTCTTATATCGAAACCTAATTTCTATCTTTTTATGGCTCTTGTAGGCTGCCTTTTCTTCATTATTTGGTCCAAGTCATCAATTTCTGTTTTTTTTTCTTCGGAAAGAATAAGAAACGTAAATGTTTTGGCAAAAAATATTTTTGTCTACAAGAGTCATTTGAAATATATAATGTTTCCAAACTTTCGACTGGTAGTGTAGCTCGAATTCTTACTTCCTATTCACTTCCTATTGTTGATTTTTGACACATGGTTTTTTATTTAATCTCTTTGTTAGACTCATTTGCACATGGCCAAAGTGAAGACAGCCGTCTTATAGCTTATTTTGTAAAATTACAATAAAATTTGACTTGAGTTGATTTTTATTACATTAGTGCAGTGTGTCTGAAAGCTATTATTCATCTGTAAAATAAGAAATTTCTTAAATTTTTTCAGTCCCTTCTTTCTCTGTGCGTGCGTGCGTGTCTCAATCTCTCTGTCATTTTTAATAAGAACTGACGGTGTGTCACTGTTTAATAAAGACACTGTACATCACAAGACGATCATCTTTCTCCATCACTGTTTTACTCTCTCACTTGTCGCACTAAGAGCGAGAGACACAACACAACCCCAGAATACCTATTATGATCACCAGAGCTGTTTCACTGCACACGTGTTGTCTTGTGAGTCCAGCAGAAGTTCCTTGTAGTCGCAGTGAAGATATTTTCAGATAACATCACACGACACAAACGTATACATGCACGTCATTACCGTCACGTCATGCGCTCTTGGGGGGGTAGCGATGATGTCGCTATCACTTCAGTTTGACAGTCATTCACAAAGCATGTCAGTGTTTGGCTGTCACGGTCTGAATCTGAAAAGAAAAGTGTTGAGATGAGACACAGCAGTACAGCGCTCTTATGTTCTCTCTCCACAGAACTCACACCTGACAAACCCAAACCAATGCACCACTGAGACCACCGCTCACTCCTCTCCGAACGAACTCCAGAAACACAATGGATCTTCCATCCTGACGGGTCGCCATGCGTAAAAGTCTGCGGCGTGTTGACGTACCATCGTAGGAGCAACCCGCACGGATCATCCGCGTTAAGCTGTGCTCTGATTGGCTGTGCCAGCATGCCCGTCTGTCATCTGTTGTGACCGGCCCGGCAGCAGCATGCGTCCGTGGACGGGCTCGTGGCGCTGGATAGCGCTGGTTCTCTTGGCCTGGGGGACGTTGCTCTTTTATATCGGGGGTCATCTGGTGAAGGACGGCGACCGAGCGCCGCGCTCCAGCCGGGAGTTGGCCAAGATCCTGACCAAACTGGAGAGACTGAAGCAACAGAATGAAGATCTGCGGCGCATGGCCCAGTCGCTACGGTAAACGCATGATGTTGGATTTACATTTTAGGCACAAACCCAGTTTTGTTCGTGGTCACATGACTGTGTTGCATGCGTGTCCGGTAGCAATGAATAATATTTGTTTTTTATTTACTCACATGTAGGAGATGTTGTTGTTCATGATGTATCACTTTATCAGCTTACTTTACTCATTTGTCTTTGTTAAACTGAAGGATGTAATTTTCGAGTTCAGATATTCATCTTTATCAGATTAATGTCTTCTGTGCTTTGGTTCCAAACACATTTTGTCCGACTCTTCTATTGATCCATTGAAGACCTGGAGGTCCACAATATCAATCTCCAGATCTCTGATAGATCCAGACGTGTCCTTGGAAGAGTATCGATTGTAAACCTGTATGCTTTTTATAAGAGCGAGTATCTCTTATGTGTTTGTTCAAACCTTAACATTTATTAAGTCTTTTACCTGCCTAAGTACGTACGTGGACTTACGTATCATCGATTTCCTTTCAAAGCACTTTTTAAAACATTTAATTGCTTAGATATTTGCAAAACCAAGTGATAAGCAAAGGGTGACTAATCTATGACAAAAAATAAAAAGCACAAAATATAGAGATAGTAGGACAACAGCAATATGCTGCTTGGACAAACTTGATAAAAGAGGCACATTAACATCCCAGTTGAAGCAATAAAAAGTTTGTGTAGAGAAATGCTGTAGTTTTTGCGAGCCGCTCGTGTCATATTCAGATGCAGAATCTACAGCCTCAGGCTTCTCTCTGTCAATATCATTTGTGTGCAAATGGGTCATAATGTTGAATGATGTTAGATAGAGTCTGGAAAAAAAACAACAGTCTGTATATCGGCAAATACACACACACAAAACCTTTGAAGTCAACATATTTATTTGTGGTTAACACACAAGGACAGATTTTATTGCTCAGTTCTTATTTGTGTCTCAACTTGGTCTCAAAAGTTTCTCCTAAAATCTCAAGAGAAACAGAATGAAATGTTGTTGAAACACATGAATAGTATGGAGGTGTAAAATGAATGTAGATTTGAGGAGAAATGTTTGAGTTCATATTGAGATCTTAAAGAGACAAATCAGTTTGATTGAGCTCAGTTTGAGACATTTTTGACATCTCTTCTAATAGACATTTGTGAGATTTCTGACTCTTTCTCAGGAGAAATATCTCAATTAAAATAATACTACTAAATAATCTCAATTGATGTCTAGGAGAAATAATTGAGATTTTAGTATCATGTTTGTGGTGGTTTGGGCAGTTTTTCAGCAGGTGTTTGGTTGATCTGTGTGTGATCTGCAGTCATTGATCTCCATCATCTTCTGACTGATCTCTGTCTGGTCATTTGCCGCTTGGGTTTCTGCGGCAGCGGCAGTAATTCATGGCCTCTGTAATGTAATTTGCCTGCCGTTCCCTCGTGTATCAGACGCTTTTTTCTCTCCGTCAGCAGTTCTGAAGTTCTGCCCTCTTTGATGCTGGTGTCATACACTTGTTAGATGGAATTGAATAGAGCTTCGCTGCTGTCTAATAACATGTTTCATTTATACTTAAATCTAATAGTCCTCAGGCACTTTTCATTTGCATATTTATATGCTTTTTTTTCATTTTCATACGCTATATTGCAGGTAAAAGTCTGAGCTCTTGAAAGTAGGATATATTGTGTAAAGTTGACCGTAATCTGCAATGTTTCTTTGTTTGTTTATAATTGGTTTTGTTTATTAATATTAAGTATTGGGATATTTTGTTTAGGCCTGGCTTTCTTCACACCTCTGGATGAATCTGAATTAATATTCCTCTCCTCCTCTAACACGCTCTATTGATTTCTCCACGCTTATCTTTATTCCTGTAAATATATACACTAATGCATATGCATGCAGTCAATCTATTAATATTAATATATCATTACCATATTTATACGTAATATAAATAAGCAAATTGTTCAGCGGTTTGACGCGTTGACGAATATTAACTGGCGTAAAAACGAATGGAAATATTCAGAAGACATTGAGCTGTAAAACAGAATAATATTTGCGCATGAAATCTGAAAATAAAGAAGCACGCAAATGAGAAATTACGAGGAGAATTGCGGTCAAGTATTGCGCTCGTTGTGTTTCTCACCGGTTCCTGTAAATCAACATTTGGAGTCTTTTCACATGATTATGGTTATTTGCACAGCGTTTATGTTCCGATTGCTCTTTTCCTAAACATTATGAGCGGATACGCTGTGTGCAAACAGAGGATTAGTCTGACAAACGGTCTTTGTGTGTTGTGCAGGATTCCCGAAGGACAGTCGGACGGGCCCGTGTCCTCAGGACGACTCCGATCTCTTGAAGAGCAGCTGAGTCGAGCCAAGCAGAAGATCCACAGTTTCCAGAGACTGTCAGGAGAAGGTGAGACCAGAAAATAACGTTTCTGAATGGATTGGACCGTGTGTCTCATTCAGCGGATATGGCTCAGATGTGTCATTTAAAGGTGCAGGTGTAGATTGGACGTTTACTCATGTTCGTGTCTTTGCATATGTGGTTGAAGTGCAGGTCAGGGTCACTGATATTTCCATCCTGCTGGATGAGCCATAAATAACCGCAGCATCATCACCTCAGGCTGAAGGGATGGAGGTCAGAGATATTTCAAACACTCTTATGAAGTCTCTCTCTCCTCATGCATATCCAATAAAAGAGAGAACCACGCTGTCTCAAACAGGTCACCTCTACACCGATGATAAGAGAAACAAATCCACTGCTTCAAAAACCCCTAGACATCATGGGATACTCTCTTTTCATACATGTCTGTATGACATCAGTGAGAATAAATGCAATCAGATATTTCTCCTGAAAACAAGAATCAGAAATCTCACAAATGTCTCTCAGTTTCAGTAGAGATGTCAACAATGTCTCAAACTGAGCTCAGAATTGTGTGAAGACCTCAATATGAACTCGCTGACATGCCGATAGAAGTCTTTAAATAAACGTGGGTCAATCACCCATATTTTTGGTCTGTTTGTCTCAGTGGGTCCCGGTCGAGACCAGGAGGAGTTGAGGAGGAAGGTGGAGAACGGAGTCAGAGAGCTGCGGTACTTTATTCGCAGCGAGATCGAGAAGATGAGTCACGTCATCCCGGCGGGCCGACAGAAACACGCAGATGAGCTGCTGCAGGATCTGGGCCATCAACAGAGGTCAGACACACGCTATTGCTCACCTGCTTCTCATTTACTGTACGTCTCAGGAGTACAGGGATACTAAACATAAATGTGATTATTGTTGTCATACGGTCAAAGTATAGAGATTTGATGAGACGTGTTTGAGGTCATATCGAGATCATTGCAAACTCTGCTAAATGAGAGACATCGTTTTTTTAGAAGAAACATCTGAATGTTTTGGAGTTGTGAGATCATTGAGACAGAAGACAGTAATGATATTTATTGACACTAACAGTGTCACAATAGAAATATATCAGCACTTTATTTTGAGTTATCACCTGCTGAGGTCATTATAAACACAGACGCTGTCAATAAGTCATTATCTCATAAACACATTCACATCTGTGTGTGTCAGAGACGGCCGCTCAATACACGCACAATATTAAACTCTTCATTAATGCATTCATCGCTTCAAATGTGCAAATTGTCTCGATTCGTTTCAGTCGTTACACGTAATGCTAATTCCTAGCCTTTTACGAAGATTATATTTAATATCAATCTGTATGACTTCATTAAATACAAAAGAGGAAAGTAAAACAGATTACAATCACCCCCTCGCTCGCTCGCTCGCTCTCTCACTGCCGGTGAATTAGTTTAATTGTAAATGGGCTGATAATTGTAGTGCACTGATCAGAGCTCACAGCAGCTTCTTCAATCCCACAATCCCCTGTCTGTGAAATCCACTCCGAGCATTTCCAGTTTTATTGCAGATGAGGGAAAATCTCAACGGCCGTATGTGTGTGTTCATATAATCCTGTGACGTGTTGTGTGTTACTAGAAGCGTGCGATCAGAAACCAAAGTAAGAAAAAATATCAGAGAATTAAAAAAGGTTTTGTGGCTCTGTGTTGGTTTCTGGTTTATAATATTTATTATCATTTTTTTCTTTATTTTACAGATACATCAGTATGTTTTAAACTTGATTTAGTTTTACACAATTTGACTGTTTTGGTATATTGTAAAAATAAAATTGTACATTTAGAAAATCTGCTTTGGGAATTATTTTTTTGGTTAAGGACATGCAGTCAACTCACTTAGGCTATGTTCACACGTGACTTCATTTTTGACAAGAAAAAGTTGACAAAAGCGCTTTTTTAGTCAAATAAATATAACTAATCACATATTTAAAAACTACAATACAAATTTCTCACTAGAAATGCAATCGAAACTTATTGAAAGTGAAAATTAAACTTACATTTATACAAAACTATGCTCCAACCAGCATTTTGGCCGCCATTTTATTTTTTCGATCTTAATCTTGCTCAACCAATCACCTTCCTCGCCTGTTGTTATGAAAACGCCAGGTCTCGCTACTCGCTTGTCATCGGCCAGCTGTGAAAAAGAGCTTGACGTTGAACTTTTTTCAACTTCTAAAGACGCTCTGAGCTGCAGAAAAAGATGCCGGTGCTGGTGTTTAAAAAAGCGCTCAGGACTTTTTTGAACGATAGGATTATAATGTAAAACAGACGCTAGCAGCTTCAAAAAAGAAGTCAAGTGTGAACACGGCCTTAATTTGTATCATGCATGCATTTCATTTTCACACCCCTGAATATAATTTTTGATCTAAACCAGCAAGCGTGTCTCTGGTTAGATCCACATACGTTCTGTAAGCTAAATGATCAGATGTCATGTGTGTGTTTCTGTGTTTCAGAAGCATTATGATGGATCTGTATGAGTTGAGTCAGGCAGATGGAGCAGGTGACTGGAGAGAGAAAGAGGCTAAAGATCTTTCTAGACTGGTGCAGAACAGAATCTCTTATCTTCAGGTACAAACACACATCTGTCCCACACAGGCTATGAGTTTCATCCTCGTGTGCTTATAAAAAAATCACAATAAAATCAAATAAACAACCACAGTTATAGGATGCTCTAGATGGATGAGTTAGGGATGCAATGTTAAAACAAATTAATATTGTTTACGTTTTTTAATGTAAGATAACAATTTGGTGCATTCATAAACTGATGATGAAATATCTTCCCAGATGTGACTTTATCTCACATAATTCACAGTATATTACTGCAAACAGTAAATGTAGATGTCATTGTGAGTTTGATGTTCTTTAGAAACCAATGCTTATTAAGATCAAAGTGGAGGAAGAAGGAAAGTCTGTCTTTTATTGATTTATTTAACAATTCTCATCCCGTATTCTGTTACATCTTCTGAATCTCCTTCAACTATCATTTGTTTTT
>JAOTQM010000044.1:55000-315000 GCA_026939265.1 Oreonectes daqikongensis | reverse complement strand
GTGTGGCTTACGAAATCATGCAGACTCTTCATCCAGACGCGTCTTCGTTCTTTCGATCGTTGGATGATGTTTATTACTTTGGCGGACAGAACGCACACAACCAGATCGCCGTCTACCCGCACCATCCGCGCACGGCCGAGGACATCCCGCTGGAGCCCGGAGATGTCGTGGGTGTGGCTGGAAACCACTGGGACGGATTCTCTAAAGGGATCAACCGTAAACTGGGACGAACGGGCCTGTATCCCTCTTATAAAGTGAAGGAGAAGATCGAAACTGTTAAATATCCCACATACCCCGAGGCAGATAAACTCCTGAGCTTATAGGGAGAATGAGTGTGTGAACGCACACCACAGACGCACTGAGGTTTGTATAAATAAATTATGATCTCATTGACTGAGAAACAAATGATACAACAAATGAAAAAACTATTTTTTAATACTTGGAGGTGTTTTTTACAGATGTCACTTTCTTTGTCTTTGTGATGATTTTAAAGCTGATTTTCCTTCTAAATGCTTCTCACTGTCATAAGAAAAACTGTATTTAAACATCATGTTGTATTTGTTGTACTGTTGTTAATTTTAATAGTCAGAAATCATTGTGATGATGATGATGATGATGATGTAATGAGAAGGAAAACGCAATGAATTAGAGATGAATGAGAGCTGGGGAGAAATCTGCTTATAATGAAAATAATGTCTTAAAACCAGAATTCATTTAATATGCAAATGACATTTTCTTGATTTTTGTCTTGAAATGTGATATTGAGATCTCACCTCACACTGTGTTTCTCATTTATTTGTTTCATCTGTCAGATTTCAATCCATGTGTGTGTTTTATTTATTGTGCACTTCCTGAAATGAAGAAAACAAGTTTTGCAGAACTTCATTTAAAAGGAAATGAAATAATAAATAGAGAACATGTGATTAATGTGAATTACCCATCATCCTTTACTGACAAATAGCAGAAGAAATCATTTTAACATTTTATGTGGTGACTTGGTTTTTATAGTCAAATATTATTTTGAAGTTTATGGAGTGTTGACGTTGGAAAGTCCATATTAAATCAGATTCAAGCCTACTGTATTTACTTTCATTCATATGGTTGGTCGCTGGTTATTGTGTCAAAGTTTTAAAGTCAAAACGTTTGTTTTTGTAATCTTTGTCATTGTAGATATAAGTGTTTTGGTTCTAGATTGAAGCTGTTTGGTGCTGATGGGAAATCTAACAGTAAATCTGAAGTGATCTTGGAGTTTAACTTTCTTTTGTAATGAAGTTTAATAATGTTGCTTTTGTCTGCAAGATATTTTTCAGATGTTTTGTTTTAGGGTAAACCACTGATGGGAGGAATACTCTTGACGGTTGTGTTATTCAGAAGCTGATGGTGAATCCGCAGACACTGAATTATTGTCCTTTCATCATAACACAACACACAGAGAAACATCAGACCGACATCAAAGTTCAGATGTAATGCAACCTGCATGACAGTCGTCCACGATCGACCCGGCAGAGGAGACGGATGATGCGGAAGAAACATTATTTGGGGTAGGTTTCTGTTTGAAAAGGCTTCATACGTTCAACTGTGAATCTTTTGTGAAGTGTTTGTTTTATTTTTACTGTTATACAGACTTTTTGACACACATTTGACACTTCAATTAAACTTTTCTAGCTGTTGTGAAGAGACATTACACTTGTGTTAATGATTCTGTTAAATCAACATCAGTCCCAGCGACTCGTGTGCAGATATTTTATACATCTGTCTGTGTTCAGCTCTGAATGAACAGAAAACAACAGGTTGCAAGAAACAAAATCATTCACAGAGAACTTTTTTGGCAAGTCTCGCAAATCTTTGCCTTTAAATGTTTGACATCAGTGATACGTTGTGATGTGCCGTGACCCGCAAATAAGATTTGTGAAGCTGTTTTTGCAAAACATCTATTTTTCTATTCTACAGAAGAAAGTCACACAGCTTTGGATTGACATGTAATGTTACAGGGATTTACATGAAAGATCATTTATAACAATTTTAGTCTGAACTGTTTCTTTAAACCTCACATGATTTTAGTGATCATTAACTAAAATTATAAAAACATTTCTGTTGATTAAAATTTCATAAAGCATAGGCCCGAAATGTTCATAAAAAATGTAGAAATGTTGCCTTAGCAAAAAACTGAAATGGGTATTAGTAACTAAACTAAACTACAATAATACTGCCATAAACGTATAGCAATGTTACAAATGTAATACAAAGCCAAATTTAGACATATAGACAAAAATATAGACATAAAAGCTAAGACAAAATATTTATAAAACTGAAAAGAAAGCTAGTAATTCATCTCATTTCAAGCGGTCGTGTGTTAAAGGAACAGATCACCCAAAACTTCAGCATCTTTAAAACTTTTAAAGTATGTGAAGAAATCTATCAGCAGGTCCCCAGACTACCCATAATGCCTCAGGTTCAGTGTGTTTTCATCAGCACATCATCACGCTGCTGTTGATTGACAGTTTGACGGATTCGTGTAGAAATAAAAGGCCGTGTGTATCTACCGAGCATTAGTTATACTGAGTCTTTGCCAATATCATTATCTTCAGTCACTTCTTATTCACTCATTTCCAGATTAATCATAATAAAAATAGATTTTTAGCATGACAGAACTTTCATTTTCGGTCTGTTTAAGTTTAAAAAGCAACCAATGCTAAACACTTCAATCCATTGAACAAAAGAAAAAAATTTTATTCGTGTTCAGATGATTGTTGAAAGTCTTGTTTGACTATTAGGTTTTTCACATAACAACCTGAAGAAAATGTTGTGGTTTATCCAGACACAGACATCATCTGTTTTTATGACGGCAGGATTATCGTGTAGAGTTGAGTTTCTTGTGTGTTAGCGTATGTAAAGAGAGAGAAAGGCGTCCATGCATTATGGCAGCAGTCATTAGGTTTGATATACAGTCTGGCTGGATGTCTTTGACCTATTCAAGGTACAAATCAGGTAGAACATGTTTCACAAACCCCCCGAGGATCCAGCGGTGTGAGAGACACAGGGACCGATGGGGTCTTCATTAATATTCCTGTAAAGAGAAACAAAGACAGATTATCTGACATCTTCTTGGAAGATAAACGCACGGGACGCACCGTGAATTATTTAGAGTTGGAAATTTTGAAGGATTACTGCTGACATCCATTAGACACGATGCTTTCTGGAGGCAAAATGTTTTAAGTTTATACTTTTCTATGAGTATTAGTTATACAGTCTTAGCCAATATCATTATCTTCAGTCACTTCTTATTCACTCATTTATAGATTAATCATAATAAAAATAGATTTTTATTAGTATAGCATGACAGAACTTTCATTTTGGGTCTGTTTAACTTTAAAAAGCAACCAATGCAAAGCACTTCAATCCATTGAAGTTTTCGAACAAAACTGCAGGTTTTTTTGTTTGTTCAGTTGTAGTAATAACTCTTAACAGACTTTAAAGTTCAAGTGTGAGAGCGCACGCCATTTACTATACATACTTGTTTTTTATGTTTGAGTTAAGTTATTTCAAAATAAGACGATCATGTAAAACAAGCATATTTCTTATATATTTTATTTCTAGTTATGCCGAATATTAGAAATGATGAGTTTGGGCCTTTATATGTTGACAATGGGAGGGACCTTAAAAGACAAAAAGACAATAGACTTTACATCAGCTTTTTCTTTAAAAGAAATAAAACCATGTCAGAATGTTTGCACACATAATCCTGGCTTGTGTCTCTCTCTCTCTCTCTCTCTCTCTCTCTCTCTCTCTCTCTCTCTCTCTCTCTCTCTCTCTCTCTTTATCATTCTTTATATCTTTAGCTCTCTCGACCGTTCTCTCTCTCTCAGTCTTTTGTTGCGTTATTGATCACTGCTTGTGTGTGTGTGTGCGTGCGTGCGTGCGTGCTGATTCAGTTCTTTATCTCACCCTGTTTGAACTGCTGACTTTACTCAGTTACTTCGGTCCCTCTGATGTAATGTTTAGAGTGCGTGCGTGCGTGCGCGTGCGTTCTGAAGATGAATATGGTTTTGATATTCAACTCTGAGAAATCATCACTCGAGTGTATTGTGCAGTTGTTCATACTTTTCACAGACCACTCGAAAGAAACTTGAAGGATTATTTAAATAAACTGATGTGAGCCTGACAAAGACTCGCATAAAAGTTTAAAGCGAGTTTTCTTTCTTATACAATCCTGACAGACCGACAGAAACACCGACAGTTGCTGAAGTCTTCTGGATGTTTGATCCAGACTCGGAATGTTTAGCACGTATAATCTTCTGTTCCTCGTGAAGCGGATTTGAAATGAAGTTGCGCAACTCTATGATTCTCCTCCACGAGTTTGACTTTGAAGTTCAGACTGAATATTAAAATACTTCGACGCGTTTCTATTATTACTTTACCCATTAAAGCTCAATTTAATATTTAAATGAGACGTGATCTTGTTAAGCATGAACGCATTTGCACGATATCATATTAAAGCGGTTTTGGGCAGGGTTTTGTTTTAATGTGATCATCTCTGTGAGACTTGTTTTTTATATTTAATATTTAATGAAACCCTTCTGATATGCAAATCAGATATTCTGGATATGATTCGATGCACATACAGTATCAAACTTCATTCATGTCTTCTGCTCAAACAACTTGACCAAATATCCTAAATGTGTGATTGTTGTTGAGATCTCAGAGTATCATCTGACAATGTTTCAGCTGGAGGTTGTGCTGTGATCACATTGTTCTTGTGTCTGGTGGCGCCTGGAGTCATAATCGATGCCGTGGTCCTTGCGGAGGCTCGCGGCGCGCCATCAATCCGTTTCCTTCCGCCCGCGGCCTCTCCAGCGATGAGATGTGCTGCTAATTGAGATTTATTAGACAGAAATCACAAATCATTTCTGAGCGGAGATCTGAAGTCTGAAGGCTTCTGCAGTGAGTGATGGATGAGGAGAGGTTATGATGGGATGCTGTAATGACATTTAGCGCTGATTTACACGTGACACTGTAGGATCCTTTACGTTTCTTTCATTTGTGCGTTAACGTTTGGATGGAGATAGTTCAGATAGTTCAGTGCATGTGCTTTCATGGTTTAGACTTTGACTTCTCTGTTTAATTTATCGTCTTATATATTAGCCTATATTCTTAAAGGAGAAACGAAAATAGGCACTTTTTAACATCTAACGATTATTAACATCTTTGATTTAAAAAAATGTCCTCACTGTATTGTCACTAATCTAATGATGCAGTATATTATACAAATTGAATATTCATAGCAGTGCTTTCTTTATTTATTATGCTGATTTAAATTTAAGACAGATACTTATCTACATTACACTTTCTAATGGTGCAAAATATGATTTTTGTTTCATTTACTTACTAGATACTTATTCATGGTTTGTGTTTTTGGCTATAGAGATTTTCTGAATAAACCAGACAGAGAGACAAGAGTCTCGATTGAGTCCCATATCGCCATAATCTCATATCCTCATCTGATGTCTATCTGCACAAATTACTATTGTTGTTAATGTCATGATGAGGTGTGCGTGCGTGCGTCTGCGTGTGCGCGTGCGTGTTTTGGCAGAATTCCTGCTATGTTTGTCTGCAGATAGAGGAGATGCTCTCAGTCTCAGCTGGTCTGTGTTCTTCTGGAAATTGGATTAATTGAAGAAATGAGATGTTGTCTCATCCTGCAGTTGCCTTAATGGACGTTAATGGAGTTCTCCTGCACTAATCCTATCTCTCCTCATCACACACACACACGTTGGGTTTCCATGTTTTTGGGGACTTTAGACATTATGATTTTTATAGTGTAAAAACTGTTTATTGTACCCCTAAACCTAACCATTTACATTTTAAATAAACATCTTTTAATTTGATTTATAAACGCATGACCACAGGGTCAAAAATAACACAGCATGAACAAAATGTAAACAGATTACAGCGAATACAGTATGGATCTGAAACACAGTCATTGTTTTCAATAACTCTCTCTCTCTCTCTCTCTCTCTTTTTTTTTTTGTGAGACAGAAAGGTTCTTGAGATGTAAAAGCTTTAAGGAACCTATGGAACCATATAGACAAAGAAAGGTGGTTCTATAGCATCATGAAGCACCTTTATTTTTATAAATGTAAAGGGAACTTAAAACTGGCACATAACCTGTTTGCCTGGTTGCTTTTCAGGAATGATGTTAAGCGGAGAATATTTATACACAATTCTTGGAAATGCATGAAAAGAATCTGCTGTCTGGATCCTCCGGCCACAACCCCAATAATCTTATTCAAGGTGATGCTTAAAGGTCATTTCAAAAAATGAGCAGCGAGTTATAAATCACCTCCAGCATTGATGTTTGAAGGTTTATTCAGGGATATACTGGCATCTGCTGGATGATATTCATAATACAGCCACTGTACTGCTACTGTACCCTAGTAACACCATTCTGTGTAGGATTCTGCTGCTATTTTGCACTAAATGTTAAAAATGTGGTATATTTTCTCGGACAAATACTGTCATAAAATCATTGAGTGTTGGGCTCAACTTCTGAGATATGGATTTCTTTTGTATTCTTATTTTGTGTGACGCCACCCAGAAGACTTCCTGCACATTTTCTGTTTGAATATGATGTTCTTTAACATTGATATTATAACATTTATTCTTTGTGAAGCAGAAGCATGTGCTGCTATTCAAATATATCCGTCTGCCTGTTCCAATGCTCTTCATTCATTATCACTAACACAAGCATTTATTAAATATTGATCGGAGAGCTCTGCTGTGTTGGCACGTTTTCCTCTCAAGCGCACTGCAGCAGAAGACATCGGGACAGAAGAGACCACAGAGATGCTTTACTGGAGAAACTGGGCCACAGAGAAACCTCACATCTTTATATCTGTGTCAAGTTAATGTATCGAATGCTGTGCAGTCCTCATCCATGCCTCTGATAATGACTTATTATTTATATTAGTTTTTGAGTCCATAGAATAATTTCTGACTTGAATGTCATATGAATGATAAAGAGAAAGCAGGCGCATGCACGGGACCCCGCTCAAAAGCTCTTAACATGCAGCAGGCATATTTATAAAACGCAAACTAACCTTATCATGCGTACGGGTTCACGTGAGGAGTGCGTGCGTGCTTAGCTTTAATAATCATTTGTCTTTTCTTTGCTGTCTCAGCGTTTACATTCACAATGTTAAACTCTACTGCAATTTAAACATAAAATTAGAGTTGAATAAACAGTAATCATTTAAAAAAAATATCCTAAAACGTGATAAGGTCAAACGTGACCCTGGTCAATTTTGCGAAATTGAGATTTTAACGTCATATGAAAGCGGAATAAATACGATGTTTGTTATATATTTGGTCGAGATATAACTATTATATCCCTTACGAAAATTAACCATGGTTTATTTGTGGTAAGTAACCATGTTTTTTTTGGTGCATTGATTACTTATGGCAAAACCACGGTTTTACTACAGTAACCATCGTTGAAATGGTTTTTAGCAAAACGATGGTTTTCAAAACCATGGTTATTTTGTGGTAACCGTGATTTTACTACAGTAACCATGTTTTTTTTAGTTTTAACTGTAGTAAAACCATAGTTTATCAATTTTAACTGTAGTAAAACCATAGTTTATCAATTTTAACTGTAGTAAAACCATAGTTTATCAATTTTAATTGTAGTAAAACCATGGTAAATATTTGTAAGGGATAACTATATAAACATTGAGAAAATGGCCTGTAGCAGGCCGCTGCTAAGAAGAAACAGGTTTGTTTTAACTCTCTCTGTTGTCTTACCGCTGTAATGACGTTGTGGAGAATAAATGAACCTGAAAGATGAAATTCTAATCTTTACATAGATATCAAACATGAGTGAGTTATTCTCAAAGAGCGACAACAGCGACGTGTTTGAAGTTTGTAGACGTGTTTCTGAGCGATTTTACTGCATCCACTCACAAAAATAAAGTTTTGATATATTTACGGTAGGAAATGTACAAAATGTCTTCATGGAACATGATCTTTACTTCATATCCTAATGATTTTGGCATAAAAGAAAAATCTATATTTTTGACCCATACGATGTATTTTTGGCTATTACTACAAATGTTCTCGTGCTATAGACTACGGTTTTGTGATCCAGGGTAACAAATGTGTTTGAAATGACATGAGGATGAGAAAATGGAGAGGTGTTTCTTTAATATTTAGCATGTAAAGCTTTGATGGGTTACTGCGGTGGATTCACACAATCTCTGACTGTGAGAGCATCACAGCGCCTGTGTTTCTGCTGATGTTACAGTTTTACTGCTGAGTAGAAACTAGAAATCTCAACCAAAGCTTAAACCCGCTCACATGAGCGTGCGTGCGTGCGCGTGCGTGCGTGCAACATAAAGACGCACAATTACATTTTTGAAAATGTATCTTCAAGCAGCAGCTACAGGACACAACAGTGACATACGCACTTTCTCTTAAGAGTTATAACTGTCAATCATTTTCTAAGCAGAATTATCCTTTCAATATAACACATGCACCAGTAGGGGGCGCAGTCACTCATACAGCAGAACTAAAAACATCCCATTTGCAGTCGTACATTTTAGTTTGCCTCTGAAATGTTCCTTTAAGGGGTCTGTATCAAAAACGTTTAATCTTAAGGAGGTGTTTGACCTTAGGGAACATGAAAACATCTTTGTTTGGTTAGATGTGAGTATGAAAGCATGCTGTTTAGTCCTGGTTCATATAGGCCAGTGATATTATTATATGTTGACAGTATCTGAGCAGAGAATCACACAGGTTTAAGTCAACTTTAAATCAATTACACGGCTGAACAAAAAGCCCTGCAGTGGTGTGATGTTCCACATCATCTCCACTCATTCTGCATGTGCTTGACAATGAAAATACCGCCGGTTCACACAGTGTGAAATGTGAAACTTCAGATATTCCATGAAAACCTTAAACCTTCATTCAGATGCAGAGCATCTTGAGAGAAACATCACAAGTACTGTACAGTTTGCTAAGATTAGCAACATTATTACTGCTTTTAAAATTGCATTGAGAGATGAAATGATCCTTTTCTCTTCAGCACATCTTCAATCAAGCAGAACATTAGGAAAACTGTTGGAGCCGTTACATTTTACATAAGAACAATAAGAAAAGTATACTTCAGAGAAAAGCAAGTATACATTTTATAAACTGATATAGAAACAGTACACTTTAGTACTACTACATACTTAAAAATGAACTTGATATGAAGTTTCTATATACGCAAGGATTCTCAGGTCCTCTTGCCAGCTGTCTATTTGGATTTGTTTAGGGTTCAAACAGAAGCCGAATAATTCAATTCAATTCAATTTTATTTATATAGCGCTTTTCACAATGAGTATTGTTGCAAAGCAGCTTTACAGGAGAAAGCAACAGAAAAAAACATAAGAAAGGTAAAAATTACCAAACCTTTAAATTAATTTAATAAAATAAAATAACTATAAAAGCAGTCTCCCGGTGAGCAAGCCAACACGGCCCTGTGGCGAGGAACCCAAACTCCAAATGATAAATATATAGAGAAAAAACCTCAGTCTCAGTCGGGATGGCCAGTTCTCCTATGACGTGTCACAGCTGTACTTAGTGACTTTGATTAGCGTTATAGAGAAAATTATTATCAGAGAGCCTATTAAATGTAATAAGGAAATAGATTTTGTTACATTTGTTATAATGTTATACGCAGAAAACAAAACTGTGATGGCATAATGTAACTGAATGCAGCTGTAACTTCAAACTGCTATCATGTGATGTAAGTTTAGCATTTAATACCAAGTATTGTAATACTGTTAGCATTAATATGACAACAATTAGACCATCTTTGATCTTGGTTGGTGATGGGGTTGTATGAGCTGGAGCTGGGATGGTCAGTCAGGCAGAAGGTTATCGCAGGAGGGTGGAACCGGATGTTTGGCTGGAGCTGCTGTAACCTCTAGTTAGGGAATAAAGTCACATTTGTGAATTTGTAAATTTTTAAACAATCCTATGATTTGACCCCAAACAATGTCAATGTCAACAAAACCTTAAGGGTTGGCGTATAGTATTTGTTTTTTTTCTATAAGGTTTGTCTAATTTTAGAGTAAAATGTATTAATCTAAATCTTCATTTTTCTCTTCAAGTTATTTTGTGAGTGTTCTATTTTGGCAGATGTACTTCTAATAAGATAATGTTTATACCCTTTATTTTCTGTATTCTTAGAGAACACATTGAAAAGCTTCTATGACAATGCATATGAATGCAGTCTGATGCATTATATGAACCTCTTTTATCTGTATTTTTGATATATTTTTTGATATATGTTTATTCTATGTTATCTGTATGCACCTGGGGTCTGAGAGTAACGCAATTTCAATCCTCCATTTGTATGTACTGTACTTGTGGCAGAATTGACAATAAAGCTGACTTTGACTTTGACTTTTTTTTGTGCTGTTACATCAAACTGCACGAACTGAGGCCAGATGCAGTGTTCATTTTAAAGCCAGTAAAGGAAAGTAATTTATAGCCGGCAGATTAGAAGCCTGCATTTATTTATATATTTCTGGAAATATTCCAAATTAATAAAAACACAAGGGCAGATTACACTACAAACTAGATTATAATGAAGAGCCGGAGGTTTTGTGAGTGGGATGTTTGTTTCATTAGTGTGCGCCGCTAAATCCATGTCGCAGCTTTAGTGAGAGAGAGATGCTTATCAGAAAAAAACCTTAATACCTTTAGAAGGTCAACGGCACAAACACCGGATCTGATTAGAAAGATCCAGATAAATATCACATACAACTGTGTTTCCTGCCAAATTCTTTCAATCCAAGTTTTTTTCATGTATATGTTTTGTTTTCTAGCAATCTCTTCTCTCTGCATTCGTGTATTGTCACCTTGCAGGCGGTCTTCAATCTGCATGCCAGTGTGCGTTTGATTCTTTCTGTGATCAGACAGAAGCGTTACGCAAGAGAACTGAAATAATGAGTGTTGGTGCCGACTTACATTCTGCATACAGGACCGCTATAGCAAAACAACAAAAATCTGAAGCAAACCTCACTGTACAAAATATCTTTTTCATTACATCCCTACAGTCTTTGCCTCCAGCTTGGACCAGCAACGAGCAGCAAAGCATGTTTGAGAAAAAACTGGAAAATGATAAAGACTTGGAACGTCAAATAACCACCTAACCAAGCGTCCTAAAATCCACCCACAACCACTAAAACTACTCGGAACACCTTAGCAGATTCACAGCAAGGCACGCATAAATGTGCTCATGAATAATGAATTCCATAAAATCCCAACACAGGAAGAAGAGATGCCATCTCCTTTTTTCCATGAGAATAAACAAGTGGATTTATACACGGCTCTATAAATAGGAACGGCTTCAGGCTGTGATTGTATTTGAACAGGTCAGGTCTGATATCATCTGCAGAATGAAGGAACCAAATTGAGGATTTCTCGTGTTGCAAAGCAAGAAAATAAAAAGGTGCCTGAGCTGTGAGTGACACATCATAGTTCTGAGATTTCCTGGAAGTCCGATCAAGGAATCAATAGTGCTCTCTTCATGAGTTAATGTGAAACAGCCCACACAAACATGACATCTCTGGCATTCAGCCAGACTGAAAGTGTGGGTGCTAAGAGTAAACCCTGTGTACGGGGACCAAGATAGTAGTAATACATTACATGTTTCACCTTGTGGGCACTTTTGTGGTGCACTCGAGGAAAACAGCTTACTAAATATTTTGAATTCATGTCCAGATGCAGAAAGATGATGGTACTTCATATCTGTCAAATGCAACGAACATGGGTTTATGCTTAATATCTCTCATAACACACATGATTGTATTACAGTGTGGGAGCACACAGGGTTTCTATCATACATGTATGTACACCAATGATATCTGTGATGTTTTTGTTGAAGAGAACTTGGTGTCTGTTAATGGTTGTTTGCCCTGCGGCAATTGCGTTAAGTTCATTTTACAGATGATTTCCAGCATGATATCAACATTTATATAATTCTTTACACTGTAGCTCAGCATGGATTCGATCCCAGATATTGCACAGACTCAAATACAAATGTATAATGCCAAATGCATACATGTAAATGTAAATTTAAAGGCTATCTCTATTGATAGAGCATGAATTATTAGTTTAAAGGTCATTGGTTCATATAGGCACCAAGTCAATTTGGATATAAATCAAAAATAACCAAGCAAACGATACTTCAATTCCATGACGTAAAAGTGTTAAATGTATTCGTGTGAGATTGTTTGCAGGGTTCTGGTTTGCCGTGTCTTCGCTCAGCTAGTCTCGCCTGCGCGTTTCCTTCATTCCCTCCTCTCTCCAGAGATCGATGCGCTCGGCTCTCGGCTCTGCCTGGAGTTGTCAGTGCGGCGACAGCGGTGCTGAATATGGCGTCAGACGGGATGATTTTAACCAACCACGACCACCAAATCCGGGTCGGCGTCCTGACAGGTAAAATCCAGAATTATTCAAGTCATCGCGGTGTTTGTTTTAGGGAAAACGGGCGGCGTATTTCCAGTTGTTCGCCAGCGGTGTCTTTTCTCCCCAAGCTTGTGTGTGTGTGTGTGTGTGTGCGTGCGTGCGTGTGTGCGCGCGCGCGCGCGCGTGTGTGTGTGTGATTTAAAGCATCTTCACCAAATATTCCTTTACTTGCCCAACGTCCTGTGTGGAAAGGCACAGCTGAATCCACGTCTGTGGTGTTATTATAACAGGAGGATTTAGTTTTGTGTGGTAAATGATTCATTTTGGCTTACAAATTCCATCTGATCAGTGTGCGCGGCGTTTCGAGAACACCTGTGATTCAATGCATCTTGTGTCATTTGTACCTGCTCGTAGACAGCGCTAATAAAGATGTGATTTATTGACAGAAGCAGAGGATGCGGTGGGCTGATATTAGTGAGGATGGCTGTGAATCGTGGGTAGAATGCTGCTTTTCCGCTTTGCATGACGGTCTTGTTAAGACACGCTTGGTGCTTTCCATCGCGGTACGAATCGAGCGAAATGTTTCAGCAAACGCTGTGCTGTCTGCTATTTCATATATAATAGCGAAGCATATCGATGCAGTCGGCACTGAGTTGCAACACAATGTCATTTCGCGATTGAAACCTTAAGAATCGCGAGGCTAAAGCTGCTTCGAATAGGAGAAAACCCGTCATTAAAACGCTACGGATTTTCGTTTGATGTGATTGGTGATAACCCACTCGTGGAAATCCGCTGGTGAAGGTGGTGGAGATGAAAAGAGAGAAGCTCAGGGAAACCCTGCCTCACTCACTCACTCACCCCCCCCCCCCCCCCAGCGCTGTCCGTGGTGCTGAACCACCGCATCTAGTGCAGTACATTTACAGGACTACTGGAGTATTTCTTTACATGTCCTGTCACATTTCAGACGCTTTAATCCCCAGCAATATTCAGATTATTGGTCAACTGATCTATCCAGGGTGACCTGTGGCAAAGACTCCAGCCTTTCCGTGATCATGCAGAAGATGAGTAGATTCAATTCAATTTTATTGTCTTTCCCAAGTAGGGGTAGAACATTGTCTTTAGACAAAGGCTCAGACACACAAAACAATACAAGTAATCATCACAACAAACTTACATGACATACAAAATCATTTTATATGTATATTATATTCATATTTAGATATTGAATGTATGATATCTGTTTTTCATTTGTAAATTATTACATTTGATGCCTATATGTGATTACAGCCTTATATTAACACTTTTGTTTATTAAAGGCTCAATCCCCATAACATAACCAGAACTTTATTATTAATATTATTATTATTATTATTATTATTATTACTATTTAGAAGCTTCTTCCTCCTCTCAAAGGCACTAGTTTATGGTTCATCCCTTATGGACAAACTTTGTTTTTACCGTTACGGATATTTACTTGCTACACTGTAAAAAAGAAAAGAAAACGCAATTTTACTGAATCTTCCACATAAAATATAAAACCCCCCGGAATTTTACTGTTTTGTTTTTCACAGATTTTTCAGTTTGCACATGTACAAGAAAAATGGGGAAAACATGACAGTTTGACAGTTTATTTCTGGCACCCCATTTATTTTTTATTTTTTTACAGTTTATTGTGGTGCAAACTGGTCTAACAGGCATGACCTGTATTCTGTTCTTCTGTCATTGGCTTGTGATGACCACGTCAGATTGGATAACCAACAACCAAACCCGTGAAACTGCTAGCCGATGTCAAGACACGCATATGAAGACGGTCGTCACGCTCGTCCTGTGTCAAGCGACCTCTGTACACAGAGGTGACATTTAAACAGGACGTTTGCCAATATTTGTCACTCAGAATTCTTTCGTCTTTGTAATGAACGTCCCTTTAGCAGCACAGCCTCAGCTTGTCCTTCATCTTGTACCTGTATCTCTGAAGACATACCGAGAGAAATGATGAGGAAGGTGAAACGAAAGCCTGCGTGTGTCATCTGACCTTTTAGAAATCTCCTCGTCTCTCTCTCTCCTAGCTATTGCTTTTCCCTCTACGCTGCTTTGGGATTTATGCCGTCGAAAAGTGATTTCCTGTAGTATCTCTATCTCCGCAGTTACCTCTGAGACTCATAGTCATCTTTCACTCACCGGCCGTTGAAGTATCTATATTATCAGCAATGTGAAGAATAGAGAAACGTCTATCTGCGGTGACCTTTGACATCAATGCATGTTGTGACTTGAAGCTCTTTTGCGTGACTAATCATCACATGACAGAGCACCTTATCCACATCTGCTCCGTCTTCCCCGATGACAGCAATGTCATGTGACCAGACCTGTCCTCTTCCCGGGGGATGAGAGGAGCTTTGGTTGGCATGGCAACACTGTGAAGGTTTTAGGAACCTGACAAGCATACAGTGACTCCAAGATGTAGGGTTGGGTCGTAGTTTGGGACCTGGACGGGATTTAGAGCGGAGCAGACTTTGTCTGTATTGCATGAGGATGCTGATAGAAATGCTACATCCACATATTTGATGGGTTTTGATTCGCATTCGCATTCACTAAACCTGTTTCATCAAGGGTTTGATTTGTTGAAATGATGGAGTCTATGGAGAATTCATTACAGATGGAAATGAGAATGTCATTGGTCGAGTAATTTGACATGCTGTAATTAAGACTCGATGTCATTAATCAAACCAATATAAATGCGTGTGTGCTTCAGAGTTTTTGAGGGGTTGGACTGTTTTGTTCTTTCGGCACAGTTTCGACTTCTTTTTTAGCATCCTCACCTTGGTAAGAACTGACCTAAAAATAAACCCAGTGTGACCTTGAGAAATCCTGCCACTTCCACAAAAGATGACTTACTAAAGGAACAAGAAAACTAGTTCAGTTCAGACGCTGTTATCGTCGATCGGCCGTCTACACTGCCCGTGTGCGTGTTGTTATAGCTGATCTCCACCATCACTATTGCTCGAAGGTTATAATGCTCATGTCCTGCTTTGACTCACATGAATGATGTCATATCACATGGCTTCTTGAGAGGAGCTCCGATCAGTCAGATTTGAGTTTGTGGTCTGTCGGATGATGAAAGAGCCGAAAGAATCCCATTGAGAAGAAGCGCATTGAGCTTTGTTGTGCCGCCCACATGATGACTCTAGAAACCATTTTAAACACCTTAGCAATGGTTTGGAAAGTTGTAAGGGCAACATTATGACTTCCATTTTTAAGTCTTAAAGATGATCATCATAGTTTTAGATTTGAACAAGTTCTGCCTTTGTCCTGGTTTATTGTCTTTTGACAACATGTGCCGGAGTGTGTCCTTCCACATCACAGTCACTGAACAACCAATGAAGAAACAGCATCCCTCCCTGATTCTAGATAGCACAGCGTTGTGTGGGCGGCGTTCCAATCTCACATGTGTATCAAAGCGACGTGTATTGGCCACATTCACACTGAGCTGATAAATTTAGATGCCAGTCAAAGTCATAAATATAGAAATATGTTACAATCCCTGATCATTTAGCATAAGCTACCAAATGTAAGCGCACACACTTTCTTACGTTTTTAACCCAGTTCCTTCCATCTTTTTCAACATTCATTAGAATCCTGTTCAGCTCAATGAAGATTGGACGGATTCTTGTCATTCCTGGATGTTGTCGGAGATCAGAAAAAAGGCAAATGTGTTTTTGCACAAACCTCAGTACTTTTATTGTTCCATGTCATGAATGTGTGTGTTTGACTCAGAAATCATTTGAAACTGTTGACTGGAGTTTGGGATTGTGTGTAGGGTAAAAAGTTTGTTTGTGTGGTTTTAGCTCCGCTACTTCATCAGCAGTAAAATGCAGTTGCAGGCATGGGAAGGTGAACGTGTGCGTGCGTGCGTGCGTGCGCGTGTTAAAATGACATTTTTGAGCCGGTTTTCTTCAATGTGTTTCTCCAGGCCAATTTCTCCAGATTTCTCTCAATCTTTTTTTGTACTGGACCAAAAATGATGAACAGTTACCTTAAAAAAAATGTGGGCATTTAAGCCACGCTGTGTGAAGCAAGTTAGTGAAAAAGCTTTTTACATCATTTGCTTGCCATTTTTTGTTATGCATATATTCAACCTTACTTTCAAACTAGGACTGTCAAACGATGAATCGCATTCAGAATAAAAGTTTGTGTTTACATAATAGACGGCTGTTTACTGTGCATATTAATTTTGTATTTATAAACACAAACACATACATGTGGGCCTATATATATATATAGGAAATTATTAGTTGTATTTGATTATATTTACCAATAATTGAAATTATATTTAAATGTTTATTAATTTTACTATTAATAAATTTTACTATTTTTCTTAAATATATACATGTATGGGTTTGCTTTTATAAATACAAAATGAATATGCACAGTACACAGACATATATTATGCAAACACAAACTTTTATTCTGGATGCGATTAATCGTTTGACATTGTAACGTGATATAAAACACACGAATGCATCTGTGCACAGATCTGCTTGAAGAAAATCTTCCAAAGTCACTTCAGGATTTGTGTTGAGTTGTTTGATGTGCTTGTGTATGTGTGTGAGGATTAATAAACACATCCTGTTCTGTCCTCTTCGCTCACACTTTTACACACTTCTCGCAGGGTTTGTAGCTGTTAGGAAACAACATAAGCATCAACGTTAGTGTCCGTGTCAGGATATCATTTGTTTAGACATGAGGTTATGTACTGTTATAAATATGAAACTTTGGCACATAACTTTGTACAGTTTGTCATCACTACAGAGGAGTGAAAATTTCATGAAATTTTATTTTCAAGTACGACTTTCGTCTAGCGGATTAAAATCAGCTAAAAGTCGCGTAGAATATGTTGAGACTAGACCATCATAGAGAATGAGAGGCTTTTTGACACATTTAGTTTAGTTCAGTTTAGTTCATTGATCTCTCTGTCATTGGTATTGATGAGTTGACTCAAGAGACTCAAGTGTGTCGAGTAAGAGAGACATATGCCAGAGTTGAGAAGCGCTGACCTTAACAATCCTAAAGCAATACCCTGACAACCAAGTAAGTCTTGCATGAGAAACACTTCTTTAAGAAATATAAAAAGGCTAGCCAACATACGAGCAAACTTCAGTTCAGACGACTCGTCTCATTAGATGAGTTTCTGTGGGCAATTTCATGCACATTGACTCAATTCTGCCACTCATCCATCGGGACGTTTCACAGAGAGAACACTGGATTTTATAGAAAATAGATAATATTTCATCATATTTTCAATGCCAGAATGGTATCTGTGTTTGAGGGAGTGTTTGGATATGAATGGGCAAACAGTGTCTCCCATGCATACTACACAGTGCATACTAGAACTCTTTTGGCCGTTTTAATCCTTGTTGACTGACATGCTAAAAAGAGTCAATTAGCTTTTGAAGACTGAAATCCTCTCTCCTGTCTTCATGTCCTGTCGGTTCCTCACTAACACTCCTTCAAGTGTTCTGCTCTTCTCTGTGTTCAAGTGAGAGCTTAAACTCGACTGCTGTAAATAATGTAGCGTGCAGGAGGTGCTTTTTAAGGGCACATGTGTGTAATGGCAGGGGTGAATAATTCACACACGTCCAGTGTTTCACTCCTACAGTTATGAGAAAAGACACTCAAGATCATACAACCACACCACGAAAACGTAATGGCCTGACACAGCAGGGGTTTATAGTTGCTGATCTGAGGTCAGGGCTTTCAGGACACTGCTGCTGATGCTGATGGACAGAGAGTGCTGGAAACTGAACCCGGATCTGCTGAGAAAAGCAGATGTGTGTACTTGAGTTTGCTGCTTTGAGTTATGAGGGTGTAACATTGAGAAATCTTGCTGAGACGTCCGAATGTGCTGGAAAACTTTGATTTAAAGGAACAGTTCACCCTAAAATTAAAGTCACCCAGTGCTGGTCTTATGCTCATGTGTGTTTGGATGGAAGTTGGGATAGTTCAGCTGAACATGAAATTCCTTTAGCATTTATTCATCCTCATGTCGTGTCAAACGTGTACGAGTTTCTTTCTTCTTCAGAACACAACAGAAGATATTTTGAAGAATGTCGCTAATCAAACAACACTGAAGCCTATTGACTTCCATTGTATGAACAACGCTGCTGAGACATTTCTCAAAATAGAGTCATATGAGGATCAATAAATGATGACATAAGTTAAGTAAGCAATAACCTGAGATTTGTTGGCGGCGCCTCTTAGTGGTGAAATGTTGCAACTTGCAGTACGATCTGTTCAAAAATATTTTTTCAGCTCATGCTCGGTGTAGTAATTCCGATGAGCTCTATAATTGCTGCTTACTTACAGCTGAATGTTTTATCTTTTGATTTTGGGGTGACCTAAATATGTTTTCATAAATTCATCTTAATAGAAACAGAATAATGGAAAAACTGTGTAAACAGCAGGAGGAAAGAAAGAAAATCTAGAGAAGATCGAAAAGAGAAAGAGGGGAGAAATGGCAAGCAAAGGTTTTGCAGTGTTGTAGTTGTAACAGTAGGAAGCTGGGCTGCTGTAATTGCTGATTCTGTCCAGAGAATTGAATACAATGAAGGAAGCGGCTTACAGCCAGATTCATTAGGACAGCTGTGCAGAGAGCGAGAGAGAGAGAGAGAGAGAGAGAGAGAGAGAGAGAGAGATGTGTCTTGGGAAATAAGCAGATTCCTAAATCACACAGTGAAAGCCAGCAGCAGGAGAGAGAGTGAGAGGGCGAGAGACAGAGAAAATAAGTGTAAGTGAGAGAGGTGCAGAGTCAGGAATCTCCGCTGCTTGAGATCACAGTGCTGCAGTCATGAGCTGAGGGTCTTTCCTTACTGCAGTCTGCTCTAATGCAACCCACCTTTGCATACTAAATATCAACACTACATCTGATTCCATACTGCACATCAATACAACACATTCAACTATACTATACACAACAATACTGTACTGTGATAAGACACATGCAACTGTACTATACAAAAATACTGCACAACAATGAATTGCATGCAACTGTACTATGGAACAATACTGCACAGTGATACAACACATGCAACTATAGTATACAGCAATGCGGCACACCAATGCCACACATCCAACTATACTACAACACAACAAAACTACACAGTGATACAACACATGCAACCATAATATACAACAATACTGCACAGCGAGACAACACATGTCACTATACTATACTTTGCTATACTATGTTATGCTATACTGTGCTGTACAGTGATACAACACATGTGAATACTATACAATGCTTTGCTATACTGTACTATATGATATTGTGCTATACTACTATACTATACCACAATCATGCGCAGCGATGCAACACATGCAACTGTACTGTAACTGCAACTGTGCTGCATTGTACTATACTACACAACTATAGAGCACATGCAACTATGCTATACTATACATTGATACAACGCATGCAACTATGTTATACTATACTATACTATGCCATACCATACCATGCTATAATATGCGGCGATACAACACATGCAACTATGCTATGCTATACGATATTATGAAAGTGAAGTGAAATACGGTACGATTATGCTATACGGTACGATACTGTGCTGTACTATGCTGTGCTATACTGCACAGCAATACACCGCATGCAATCATACTACACAACAATACTGTGCAGCGATACAACAAGTGCAACTTTACTACACACAGCAAAATAACTATACTATACACAACAATACTGGACAGCAATACATACTACACAACTGCTTTGCTTTAAAACCTAGTAAAAATATGTGTATGTATATGTTTATTTTGACTGACTAGCATAGTCTAGTTAGTGCTACTGGCACATGGGCACAATTGCTTTGTATTTTATTATACTAGATGTTTGGTCAGTGTCCAGGTTTCCTGAAGTCTAAATATGTCTTATTGTTACTGTGTATTTCTCAGTGTTTGATGTTTAGTGTCACAGCTCTGTCATGGCAGTCATAGTGAGGGGATGTGTGTGTGTGTGTGTGTGTGGTGTGTGTGGTGTGTGTGTGTGTGTGTGTGTGCGTGCAGGCAGTAGTGTATTAATAGCAGTGTATCTGTGTATCAGCAGTGATGTGTTATATTTGTATGCGTGTGTGTGTGTGTTATAAGAGTGTTTTTTGTTGTGTGTTTGATGATAGATGCTGCGATCCCACTGCGAACCCCACTACTGCTGTTCTCCGAATGAAGAAGGTTGCTAAGATACGCCGGGCTTAATTAGATTATCTTATCTGTTGTTACTATATTTTCCCCAGCACCGTGAAACCTTTATTAATTTGGAAATTTACCCAGCTGCAGAATTAAGAAGCTGCTATGTGTACAGCGTCTCTCTCTCTCTCTCTCTCTCTCTCTCTCTCTCTCTCTCTCTCTCTCTCTCTCTCTCTCTCTCTCTCTCTCTCTGTACCGGACCGCTGGGTGCTACATCCAGAACTCCCCAAGGTTTAATGTCGGCCCCTCCTCTTTACAAAGGCTGGCTTGATAAACAGCAGTAAGCCGCTGTAATCTACATCCCCGAGGCCTTTGGCTTCATTTGATACCCCGCTAACCAATAAGACATGCGAGCAAACAAAGCCATGATGTCATCTCCCGCAAAGGCCATTGGTGGAGAGCGGAGGCTGATGCCCTCGTGTTAATTATATTTAGCTTGCATGCCATCAGTGGCTGACGGGCGGCTACAGGCCATTTCACTTCCCTTCATTCGGTTTAATGTGAGTTTGTGAGGAACACTTAGCAAAATGTTCTTTGAATGAAGTTGATACTGTAGGTCACATGTGTTCAGAACGAATACTCAGTTTACTGCTGTGCTATTTCATGAAAAATAGTATGTGGATCAGTATGTATTTATGAAATCTCGAATAATGAGTCAATAAAGTAAATAACTGAAATTCGTTGATTAATCACATTGGAAATCAAGTTGAGCCCATTGCATTGTGGGATACGGTATCTTCTGCTCTATACTTTAGCAAATGTAGCGTGTAATGTGGAAATAGTTTGAGTAAGCTGACATGAGTGCATCTTTTCTCCATTCATGACAGATATCTGTATTTATCCGATGGATTTTTCCCACACTTGGCATTTGTTCCGGAAACGAAAGGATGTAGACCTCATTTGGAATTCTGTCACCTTCACATTGTTTATCCATTTTTACTAAGACGCCTTGGGGATTGTTCGTGGTTTCTGTAGATCTGGACTCATTGTACAGAATGTTTTCTTGTTTAGTATTCAGCATTGATTCATAAATGAATTCCTGATGATCTCATTGATCGCCTCGAATCCTGATGTCTTTTACAGATGTTGTTTATGTCGCATCACGTTCGGGTGGATTTAAGTGCACTTTGAATCTGAGAGATGCAGCCGTTATCTTCTTCGTTTCACAGTAGAACGAATAAATTTTGTTTTTTGGGTGAACTATGACTTTAACTTCATAATATCACTCTCTGCAGTAGTGTAGAGTATATACTTTGCAGTATGCAGTAAAATTGTAAGCACACCTCTGATGTCTCACAACAGTCTTTCATTTGCCAGCAGTTTCTGGTTGTACGTGTATCAGAAGAGATTGATTGGATGCTGGATTCAGTCTGATATGTATCTGTCTGAGTGTGAAACAGAGGCTGATGAGGGTCGGGTCAAAGGTCGCACGCGCTCCATCTTGTTCCTGTTACAGTACAGATGGAGAGGCGGCAGGAATGCATTTACTGCAGCGTTCACACCGCATTCTCTGTCCTGGAGCCAACAGTGTCTGCTCTTATTATTCATTTGATACGGACTGTGATGATTTTAAAGTCTGAAGTCTGAAAGTAGAACTAACTCGAAAATGTGTTATGAATTATTCAACAAATATTTTCGGGGCTTCTTTGTTATTTTAAGTTGAAAAACTTGACGACTATACGTGGAAATTTAGCGCCTGGATTGCGCAGATGGGTTAGCATGTAATGGGCTGTAAGCAAAGCAGAGACACCCTCAGCCCTCCCGAGCTCAACAGCGCCCCGTATTTTTCCAATGTAAATCTGTGGAGAGAAATGGAAGTGCAGCCTGGTGTGAAATAGAGATTTTTACATCACCTGAAAGCTAAATAAATGGATTTCAGACACAATGGGGCAGCTTCATGAACAACAGAAGTGCAGAGGAGAGATCTCTGGATCTTCACTGGGATATACAGAAAACACAGATGAGATCTCTTTAATGTCTCCAATCATCATCAATGAGATTAAATGGAGAGTAAAGTAAAGTTTTGCTTAAGTCTCAGACAGAGTTTCAGAAGAGATGTCAACAATGTCTGAGCTCATGTCTGCAATCAAAAGTCAATATTATTGAAGATCTCAATATGAAATTTACTCAAATCCAGATTATTTGACCTCTACAATCTACATTTACATTTACACCTCCGTACTCCTCGTGTGTTTCAACACTTACACTCTCATTTCATTCTCTTTCTATATCACCTGAACAGTTTTAGGAGAAACATCTGAGACCAAGATGATATTGAAATGAAACGTAATAGAGAACTCATGAGCTATGAAAGAGACACATATGAGCAATAACATTTTCCTCTGGGTCTCTCTCATTCCTTGGAAGTCTGATTCCAGTGCAGATCATCTTCACAATCTTCATCTCTCTCTCTCTCTCTCTCTCTCTCTCTCTCTCTCTCTCTCTCTCTCTCTCTCTCTCTCTCTCTCTCTCTCTCTCTTCTCATCCCATCGCGGATGCTTTCTGCTTCATGTGTGTTTTTTACAGTCAACATCACAGCTCACGTTTACCTGGTTTTTACTTTGATGATGAGTGTTTCTCCTCTTATTGTGCACGATGTGAATTATTTAGTAAAAACTGCTTGCTTTTTAATCTTACTTGAACTTGTTATTTCACAAGTTAAGAAGTCAACACCATGACTAATAATAAAAGATTTATTGTGCTTTTTACAGCATCCCACCCTTCATACTCATCGCAGTATGAATCTCTCTCTCTCTCCTCTCTCTCTCTCTCCTCTCTCTCTCTTCTCTCTCTCTCTCTCTCTCTCTCTCTCTCCCTCTCTCTCTCTTACAGTAAGTGACAGCTGCTTTAGGAATCTCGCTGAAGACCGCAGCGGGGTCAACCTTAAAGACCTCGTACACGACCCGTCCTTGTGAGTGACACCACACACACACACACACACACACACACACCACACACACACACACACACTGTATTTCCATGTTTCGTGGGCATTTTTCATCTTTTATTCTGACCCTCACCTTACATCTAAACCTAACCATCACAGAAAACGTTCTGCATTTACAAGTTCTTTTCCTCGTAGGGTCCATTCTGTACCACACACACACACACAGGTATTTTTTATGAACCTATATTGGTTTTATGCTGGACCCTCACACAAACAACATTTCTAAACATTTTTTATTTTGAGTTCTTCATTTAATGTTTAGGAATTCCTTTTAGGGTCATTGTGTGCAGTCTTGTTTGGCAATCTTTGGACATTGAGTTAGCTGATGCATGTCAACATGCCTTGTGTTAGTGATGTAAATAGAGTTGATGTCCATGAAGAATTATATGAGGTTAATACACTGAAAGACTTGCAAGTGACCCATTGGCTTTACTCTTCATATCATGTCATGCTTATCATCACTGAATGCTTATCCAGAGCGTCTGGAGACAAACATGTTCTTACATTAAACACTTGATGGATATTAATACTGTCACAGACACACTGAGCTATAATGAAAGTGTCATTTCACATGTCATATTACATGAATGATCTAGCATGTGTGAGTCACTAGACGTACATACAAATACATACATGACGTTTACTTTTAAGCTCTTAGTTTGAGGTTTGAAATGATATGATATTCACATTCAACTTCAGTAACGTGACTGTTCTAAATAATAATTTTAGGGCGGAACTTAATATTATTCATCTGGATTTGATTGACATGTGAAAACTACTAGGCTCCGATATGATTGGTTGATGGTATTTTTTATTATTATTATTATTATTATTATTATATAACTTGCACATGTACATTAAGACCAGAGACAAAATTCTTGCATAACATTTTTTCTTGTATTCAGTTCAAATATCTAAAATTCTCAAATAAAGAAGCGAAATTATATAAAATAAATAAGCCTTGTTTTCTAAAAGAAATTATCTAAATTAAGTGAGTTTCCGCAGTCTCTTAAAAACAAAGGTGCTTAAAAGATTCTTCAGAGCGATGCCATAGAAGAACCATTTTTGCTTCCACAAATAACCATTCATTGAAAGGTACTTTAAAAAACCATCTCTTACTTACTTTTTTATAATCTGAAGAACCCTTTTTCTCCACAAAGAACCTTTTGTGAAACAGAAAGTTGAAATGTTAAAGGTTCTTTATGGAACCAAAAGGTTCTTCAATGGCATCCTTTTCAAGCACCCTTTTTTCTTGCATTAAATTAAGAGGAATTCTCTTTAAGGCTTTGATGACAAGATGTTGTTTTCACTAAAGACAATCATTCAGACAGAACTTCTACTCTTAGGTGTACTGTCCCTTTAAGAGTGCTGACATGCTTTTAACAATACATACATGTTCTCTGCATGTTTATGTTGACTCATGTGAAGGTTGTGCATGTGCACTCTTAAACATAAAGGTGCTTTAAAAAGTTCTTCGATGCCATAGAAGAACCTTTTGATTCCATAAAGAACCTTTAACATCTAAAGAACCTGTTCCACAAAAGTTCTTCAGATTATGAAAGGTAAGAAAGAGATGCTTCTTTAAAGAACCTTCGACTAAATGGTTCTTCTATGGCATCTGCACCTTTATTTTTAAGAGTATAGGTGTGATTACAGTCTGCAGCACAGAGAGATAAGAGATATCAGATGAGATATGTGTCCTCCAGTCACAACATCCGTTGTCAGTCACACTAAAAATATCCCATGAATAAATCTGACCGGTGACATGAGACTCATCTTCCACTGACCCGTGTTAGAAAGCCAGTCAGATGCCTAAAGAGAAAGAGACATCAGCTGACCCTGAGCATGCTGGGATACTTTGAGAGACTTTTCAGCTCTGATTGTGTATTTAAGATTGTGTTCGTTAAAATAAAATAGAATTACAAATTCATTTTTATCAGACATTTTCAGTATTGTCATCTTACAGGGATACCAAAAATAGTTTGGTTTCGTGTTCATGGAAGTCAGTGGGGTTCAGTGTTGTTTGATTATCAACATCATCAACATCTCTTGTGTTCGGCAGAAGAAAGAAACTCATACAGGGTTGGAGGGACATAAATGAAAGAATTTTTTTTTTTTTTTTGTCCCTTTAAAACTCTGTCATGAACTAAAGTAATTGAAAATCAATACTCAATATTTAGATTTCTCTCAATTTTGTTTGACACATTCTGTGTAAATGACCCGTCAGAGTGTTTTCAGGTACAGCGAGGGTCCCCGCGTCCTCCAGCATCGCTCTTAAACGTGCTGAAACCCGCCATTCAGCACAAAGGCGATCCATTATTAATGAAATCACAGCAGCAGATGGCTTTGCTTTGGACCTCATCCAGAACTGAAGTGGGCCTGTAAAGCTGGGTCACAGATGTGTGCGGGGGGATGCATTCTCCCTTTCTTTATTCATACCCTGAGGAACGCGGCGGGCCAGGAGTGATGTTTTTAAGTGTGGCAGAGCCCATCTGACAACAGGCTTCGATTACACAGTCATAAGTCTTCCATTAGACACGCAGAAACCGGAAAAACATCTCCGGTACTCTGGAGCGATGCCAAAAATAGCGTGGACTTTCAGATTTTTCAAATAATAGTTTTTGAAGGTATGGTGAAAATTCTGTCATCGTTTATTCACTCTCACGTCATGTCAAACCTGTGTGAGTTTCTTTCTTCTTCACAACACGACAGAAGATATTTTGAAGAATGTTGATAATCAAACAACACTGAACTCCATTGACTTACATTGTATGAACACAAAACCACTGACACATTTCTCAAAATATCTTCAGTTGTGTTCCACTGAAGAAAGACTCACATGCAGATTTTACATGACACGAGGGGGAATAAATTATGACTGAAGAAGAATTTTTGTGCTCACGATACCATAACTATTCAGATTACTTGCATACTAGTCGTACTATTCCTTCAGTGTATGTGCATTACCTGGACGAGTGTTTAAAACATAAAAAAGTATACAAAATCAGTATGCTACTCTTCCTTCTCTGTAGCGTTCAGTCTGGTTTCAGTCTCTTCCATTATTGCCCTCAGAATATCTGCAAATGATTTTAGCAAAGACTCATAATATTTCATTTTTACAATATTTGCATCCCCGGGGTAAGTGATTTTCACATCCCTGCCACGCACTGATACTTAATAATCTCCAGTTGGAGTCTCACAAAACAATTAACTCCATCTGATTTCACCATATCGCCAAAGGACTGAACTGTAACACGCTTTGAATTTCATTAAGACCTCAAACTGTGTTGCACAATGATTATGGCCACTGAAATATTCAGGAAATCTCTCTCTTGAGTCTGTTACAGTAACACAAAACTGCTGTTTTATGACACGATGAACAAAAAAAGTTCAATGATATGTGATTTTACAGCATTAGGGGCAGTCGTGGTCCAGTGGTTAGAGAGTTGGACTCATGACCAGAAGGTTGCTGGTTTGATTCTCAGGGCTGGCGGGTAACGGCTGAGGTGCCCTTGAGCAAGACACCTACTATACAAAATGTACAAATGTATAGTACAATGTAATGTAAGTCGATTTGGATGAAAGTGTCTGTCAAATGCATAAATGTAAATGTAAAATGTAAATCTGTACTCTTGAGTTTATGAAGATCTTGTTTGTTTTAAAGGAGAAAAAGGGGGCAATGTCGTAATTTCCTTCTGTTTTTGGTGTGTTACAAGTTGCCCATGCATGCATTAGACACGTAAAATTGCCCAAATCAAAGGATCAGAACAAAATATATAATCTTTCTAAAAGCGATTGATCTCCCTGAACTGCCTGAAACGGCTCGTGTAGACACGCGCCTACAGCCACGTCACTCCGCCTCAGTTCGCCTGGAATCGACTCTCGATTCTTTTTGGAATCGATTCCCACCCCTACATGCCAGATCGAGTCGTTTCAAAAGGCGGCGCATAGAGGAGATACAATAATGTACGGCATGTGGATAATAATTCGTTTTAGTCTGCTTGAAACGTATAAACACATCAAATACAAACAATAATATCGTTTGCTTGGCAATATTTCTCCTTTAAGAAATGCGTCGCCACCTCAGATTTACCCTGAAAGTTTCGCCGAGCCGTTCCCTTTGTTTACCGTCGCAAAACTTTCCGTCTTTGTAAGAAGTCACCTTCCCAATTTACAAAGCATCTATTTCAATCCTTCGCTGCGGCTCTGTCGTCTTTGAGATGGGGTTTCAAACAGCAAAGGCACACCTGGCTACTTCTCTCTTCTTTCAACAACTGTGTGCTTGCTTGAAGTCCTCTAATAATGTCAACGAGGATGTCTCGCATATAAAACTTCATGCGGTTTTCTATCGCGGGTTTAACCTTTATAAACGAAAGCTGTTTTATTGGCGTACGTTTACTTGTAAACTCATGATATCCGTTTTCATTGGCTACCCTTGCAAACAATAAGCATACTTGTGCATTAAGTACAGTTGAAGTAAAGTGCACTTTATGCATTCAGTACTAATATTAATGTAGGCTACTAGTAATATACTTGAAAGTGTATTTCAGAACTACTATACTTGGGGCCGAATTGGCTACCTGTTTAGTTTAAAACAGTATACTTAGGCCTATTTTAAGTTACTTCTTCATACCGACGTGGTTCACGTCTTAAGGGCATCTCAAGTTGCAGAATAGGCTACTATTTCATTTTCAATATGAAAACACTTTTATATCAAACAAGACATGTGAACTCACCGGAAAAACACAGAAAACGGCTTAAAACAGTTTCTTGTATCACAGAGAGAAAATAAATCTAGTATCCTAAATGCTCTATAACACACATGCGCTCTCTCTCTCTCTCTCCTCTCTCTCTCTCTCTCTCTCTCTCTCTCTGTCACCGGAGGCCACAGTCTGATGTGGTTACCTTGGCAACGGAGGAAAGAAGTTATTTGCTATCAGTATAATGTTATTTATGCAAAGATTGAACCCGATAACATTTAAAGGTTAGCGTGTTGTAACCTGTCAGGTGTGACTAACTATTGTTATGAATATTTGAGAGTCAAGTAGTGACAGTCGCGCAGAATAAACCATCTGGTATATACAGAATAGAAATCATGTTTGTCTTGAAATGAAATGAAAGAGTTTAACATTCACAACTCAAATATGAGGTTTGTTGAGTGTTGACAATGGTCTATCAATGCATGTCTAGGGTTTTATTTTACACATATTATGGATCGATTGGAAAAGTAACAGCACATGCACCTTCACATGTTTGGACCATAATCATGATGAATCATTATTCAGAATGAATATTAAAAAGCATATGCCTTAGCCCAGCGGAAATGCATTTTGTGTGTCTTAAACTCACAGCTTAATTTCTCTTTTTGTGATGAAAGAGTGTGTGAAAGTCATTTTGAAGCTGTGCGTGCGTGCGTGCGTGCGTGCGTGCGTGCGTGCGTGTGATGTGATGTGAGGGCTCACAACTGCTGTCACGTACAGAGACCTGATGCTGTAGTTTCCTAAAAATAACCCGTAAAAGAATAAGAGAAAACGGAAAAGAGAAAAGGGGTCTTACATAAGAGCTGTCTGTATCTCTACACCTGCCCGGAGCGCTTTTATCCTGAGCTATTCCTCTCATTTTGTTCTAATTTTGGGTTTGGCCACAGGATGGCGCCATCCAACAGAAATGTAGTCCTATAGATGTGCGCGTTAGTTCTTTTAATACTTATGTTTAAAAAAAAAATACTGACGTGTTTGTGCTTTACAGGCTCGGAGGAAACATCGCAGCTTACAAAATCGTTCCCGATGAAATCGATGAGATCAAGGTATCTTGTTCAAGAAACTGATCAAATAAGCTTGAATGCATCTTCCAAATGCACACATTGTGACGTAAATAACATTTGGACACATATAGAATATGACTGTATTAGGATGCACACATACTTAAATATCCATGTACTTTTAACTGATGTTTGTTTTTTGTGTCCGGTCGAGTAGGAGACGCTGGTCGACTGGTGCGATGAGAAAGAGTTAAACCTGATTTTGACCACAGGTGGCACAGGCTTCGCCCCGCGAGATGTCACACCTGAGGTTGGTGTCTTGTTGAAGGGTAGAATCACAAAAAACAAACACACACACACACACACACACACACACACACACACACACACACGAAGTGTTCGGAGAGATGGTGGAGTCACCAGTGGTTTTAATGTCACCCTGTTAATATGTGACGTTTCGATAAGACCAGCGGTTTTCAATATGTTACGAAGTGTTCGGAGAGATGGTGGAGTCACCAGTGGTTTTAATGTCACCCTGTTAATATGTGACGTTTCGATAAGACCAGCGGTTTTCAATATGTTACTTTAAATTTAAAATGCATCTATTTTATAAACATCAAATTTAAACACTTAACAATTATCATGATACTATTAAAGTAACTCAATAGTAAAGTTATATTATTACATGATTTATTTCATTTGAAATTTTATGCTGAAAAAATAATTTTATATATCTAAAATGAGTTTTTATTAAGTTACATTATTACATGTATTTTTTTCTTCATTATTGCAATGTGTCTTTAAATGTGTTAATTATTTATGTGTTCATTTATTCATTTTAATATCATTACATTCATTCATATTAATCCATTTATTTACTTTAATCGAATGTAATTGATTTAGTATATTTATAACGTTTATCTTTATCTATATTTGCCATTTTTATTTATTTTGTTTTGTAATATTTACATTTATATCTATTCATTTGGCAGACACTTTTATCCAATTGAGGAAAACAGCAATATTCACGAGAAACAAAGTTTCATATACAACGTTAAGATGGTATAAGCAAGCATACAGAGAACATTAGACACTAAATAAATAACAAAATAATAAAACATATCACTTAAGTGTCTCTTTAAAAGTTCTTTAAAATTAAAAGTTCTTTGTCTATTGTTATTTTTATTCTTTTATCTGATTCTGTTATATATTTTTGTTATTTTAATTACATGTTTTATTTATTGGGTCTTTATTATTTATTTAGGCATTTATTTGACTTTTTTAGCAGTTATTTTCTAGACTGAGGGTCCTTGGGCTTAAGTTTTGTGTTAGAAATTGTTAGTTATTCTTTAATAGCTCTGGAGACTCTCGAGTTCTCCGTATCGCATATATCAGATGGTTTGGTCTGAAGGGAGTTTGATAAGAAACCTTTGAGATTATATTGATGCTATATTGACACTTTGGGATCAGAGAGATCTCTTCTGAAGTGAACGTAAGACATTACTTTTACACAAGAAGCATCTGAGAAACAGAAGACTAATGCAAAGATTTAATCTCTACAGCTGAGATGTTTCTGATATTTCAGGCCACTAAAGAGGTGATCGAGCGGGAGGCTCCAGGGATGTCTCTGGCCATGTTGATGGGCTCTCTGAATGTCACTCCTCTGGGGATGCTCTCCAGGTCACACTTCACAACACATATCGAACGTGCTCTCTATGTCTCTGGGCTGTTCGGAGGATTAACTTTTGCGTGCTGTAGAATATTGAGAACACAGACTGACCCCAAATCAGCACTTTTAATAAAGAACATGGATGTACTTGGAAGCAGAATGAGTTTTATTGACGCATGCACAGAACGACTTTGATTATGTGAAAGAGAAATATTCATATGAGCACAAAGTCACAATCTGATTATGATACGATTATGGGGTAGAAGGACATTATTAATATCATTTCAAATCTACACAGTGTGTGTTTGAAAAACATAAAAAATAAAGACTGGAATTCAATTAATACAGTATCTCAATATATAGTTTAAAATGTATATATATAAAATGATTCCGATACGTAACTAATAAAAGTGATATTAATCATTTTGTGTATCTGTTTGTGTGTATAGACCAGTTTGTGGCATACGAGGAAAAACTCTCATTATAAACCTGCCGGGCAGTAAAAAAGGTTCACAGGTAAAAAAAAAAAAAAAAAAAAGACTTGCTTAAAGGTGTAGAAATGTCTGCAGAGGCTTTTGATTTCATATTTTGTTTTCTCTCCTGCAGGAATGTTTTCAGTTCATCCTGCCCGCTCTTCCTCATGCCATCGATCTTCTGCGAGAAGCTGTGGTCAAAGTGAAGGAGGTGCCCAACGAGCTGGAGGACCTGCCCTCTCCTCCGCCCCCTTTGTCCCCGCCTCCCACCAGCAGCCCCCACCGGCAGACGGAGGATAAAGGAGTGCAGTGTGAGGAAGAGGAGGAGGAGAAGAAGGACAGCGGTGTGGCCTCAACGGAGGACAGCTCCTCCTCGCACATCACAGCCGCCTCCATCACTGCCAAGGTAACCGAGATACATGCAGTTTTCGCATCTTGTCATCACACCCGCTCGGCCCTGTGACGCACAATCGTCATGAGATGAATGAATTCGCAATGCTCTCAATCTTTCATTCGTGATTCAACATGATGCGTGTTGTTTTGATGTGTGCTAGAGTCTCGTCTGGTGTGAGTGATTGTTACACCGTCATCCATCATTCATTCATCATTCAGCCGCTGACGGACAGGTAACTCATCCAATCATCAGTCTTCACACATGCTGTGACTGCATCCTCATTTATTCGTATTAAGACATTTATTTTATTGTATTAATACACCAGTAACTGATTCATGTGTTTTTAGATTCCAGACTCCATCATCTCTCGTGGAGTTCAGGTTCTCCCTCGTGACACGGCATCATTGAGCACCACGCCGTCGGAGTCGCCACGCGCCCAGGCTACCTCTCGCCTCTCCACCGCCTCCTGCCCCACCCCTAAGGTAAGAAGCGCATCACTTCCTGTTTCCTGTCCCTGCACTCTCCGCTCCCATGTGCTGTTCCTCCCCGTCGCTCCACCCTGCTGCCGCTCTCACCTCACCCCCAAACTCCTCACATGCTCCGAGCTGTAAGACTCGTGTCCGTGTGTGTTTATCTCACAGGTTTCTGCTGTTTATTTTTATTCTGCTGTGTTTTTAATATTCTGTGAACCTGCTGAACTATACACCACTACTGACTTCACACACAGAACTTCTTAAATAATCATTCATCTTTATTCACTTGAAGGTCAAAACATGTAACAAGTGTGTTGAGAGATGCATTGAAGCTCTGATGTGAGTCTTGACTGAAAACCGGAAAGCACACACACACACACACACACACACACACACACACACACGTACTACGATACTGTACACACACACACACTCTGACACACACACTCTGACACACACACACACACACACTCTGACACACACACGTACTACGATACTGTACACACACACTCTGACACACACACACACACACACACACACACACACACACGTACTACGATACTGTACACACACACACACTCTGACACACACACTCTGACACACACACACACACTCTGACACACACACGTACTACGATACTGTACACACACACACACACACACACACACACACACACACACACACACATTACGATACTGTACACACACAAGCACACTAGATACTGTACACACACACACACACACACACACGTACACATTACGATACTGTACACACACAAGCACACTAGATACTGTACACACACACACACACACATAACACACACACGTACACACATACACACACACTACGATACTGTACACATACACTCTGACAAATACACACACACGTACTACGATACTGTACACACACACACACACACTCTGACACACACACACATTACGATACTGTACACACACAAGCACACTAGATACTGTACACACACACACACACACACTCGTACACACACGTACACACACACTACGATACTGTACACACAGACACACACACACACACACACACAAACATTACAATACTTTACGCACACACACACACACACACACACTACAATACTTTATGCACACGCACACGTACACGTACACACTCACTACGATACTGTACACACACACACACACTCACTACAATACTTTACGCACGTTCACACACACACACACGTACACACTCACTACGATACTGTACACACACACACACACACACACACACACACACATTACAATACTTTACGCACACGTACACACACACGTGCACGTACACACTCACTACGATACTGTACACACACACACCACACTCACTACAATACTTTACGCACGTTCACACACACACACACACACACACGTACACACTCACTACGATACTGTACACACACACACACGTACACACTCACTACGATACTGTACACACACACACACATTACAATACTTTACGCACACGTACACACACACGTGCACGTACACACTCACTACGATACTGTACACACACACACACACACACACACATTACAATACTTTACGCACACACACACACACACACTACAATACTTTATGCACACGCACACGTACACACTCACTACGATACTGTAACACACACACACACACACACACACACACACTCACTACAATACTTTACACACGCACACACACACTACGATACTGTACACACACACACACACACACGTTACAATACTTTACGCACACGTACACACACACACACGTACTCACTCACTACAATACTGTACACACACACACACTCACTACAATACTGTACACACACATGTACTCACTCACTAAAATACTTTACGCACGTTCACACACACACACACGTACACACACACACACTCACTACAATACTTTACGCACGTTCACACACACACACACACACGTACACACACACTACAATACTGTACACACACACACACACACACACACACACACACTTCATTCCTCTCTTCCGGTTCTTGTTAAACAAGCTGCAGTTGAATTCCTCCCATCTGGTGGCGCTTGTTCGTCACTTCATATGTCACAATTATTTCTTGCCTCACTGCGTGGATGCGGGCGGTTGTCATGGGAGCAGGAGTTGCCGTGGAGACGGCGCTGCTCTGGCGTGTGTGAGATGGTTTGTACAGGTATTTGTTTTGGACGCAGATGCTGAAGAGTCGATCTCTCACTCATTTATTCTGTCAGCTTAACTTTTCTAAAACATGAAACATTTTGAAGTGTTGTGTGTTGCGTGAGTGTGTGTACTCTTGTGATCTCTTGTGATTCTGTGTATGTGCAACACGTCTGAAAGAGACTCTTTTCAGTTTATTGTGGCTGTGTTGAGTAAACTCCTGAAGTGTCAGGATGGAGTTATTATCATCAGTAATGGAGACGATGAATTCTTTTATTCACACTTTCTGTCTTGTTGGTCCTCAGTCTCAGATGATGATGTGAGTTGGTTATGTTATGTAACCCAGTTATGTAATAATAAACCACTAAACACACATATCAGCCCTGAGATTATCTGCATACACAATACTGCATTCAATTCTAATCCAGAAGTAATTCTTGGAAAGAGGGAGGTCACATATGTGATGTACGATTCCGGCTAGCATGATGCCGAGTTTGAACGTGTTTTTGAAAGTTGATTAATTTAGTTTGACTCACATCAGTTTTGTTTTTGTTGGAAAAGTTTTGTTAATTATGTGTTTGAAAATATACATTTTTTTGCCTTTGGCCTTAAATGGGAAAATAAAAGTCCCATCATTATTAAGTTTGACTCTGACTGTTTTGAGTGTGTCATAACATCCACCTGTAGATACATTAAAAACACACTACAACAGCTTTGATTCTCATGTGATGTTTCTGTCAATCATTTTCAGCTCTCAGAGTCATTGTGAACAATTGCTTTGGTCATACACTTGGTGTTTTAATCTCATTTATTCTTTCAGATGTAGTTTAGGACCGTTTTAGTTAAGGATCTGTGATCTTTTTTCTTCATTCTTCATATATTTTTACGCAGAACAAACATGTTCTTCTTACTCTTTTGTAAATATGGCAGGTATATGACACGCTTTCACAATTGTAAATGATTGAAGTACTGGACTCATTCACTAAGGAAATCTGAACTTGTGTATGAGAGTGTTTGGGTTTGTGAGATAAATCTGACCAGACGTCCATTTGGAGACTTTTGTTTTTTAATGCTATCAGTTTTTTGCTGTTTAATTTTGTTTGTCTTTTTTTTGGCATTTTCACCACATAAAGTATTTCAATTTTATTTATTGCTGAAGGTTTTTAAGGGATAGGGTTTGACTTTACTTATTATCATAAACAAAGTATATCCTCATTTAGATCCTCATGAAGTTGCGTGTGTTTACATGCATTTTCTTAAAAAAAGTAGTTTTATGCATTTATTTTACTGCATTAGCGTAGACTATATACGCGAGTGTGTGCATGCGTGTGCATTCATTATTCATTACTCCTTTATTCTTTCCTCTTGACTGATTTGTATATTTCTGTTTTCTGTTTCCTTCCGATCATAATTCTTGCCTCTCTCTTTCTCTCTCTCTCTTCTCCTCCTCCTCCCTTCATCCATACACATCCTCTCTGTATCAGATGGTTTGCGTGTGTTTGTGTGTGAGATCGCTTGTCTTGTAAGGATCCATGTAGATGATGGTAGGACTTTGCATCCCTTCTTTCATTTTGTCAGTCATTGTGCATGCGTGTTAGTAATCAGTCAAGATTTCCATATAATATTTGATCTTCATATTTATGAGTAAAAATGAATTTTTATATGTTCCACAGTGTATAGGGGACAATAAGACATAATGAAGTTATAATACTGACACCAGCACATGTTCAGGACAGACTTGTTTTTACATGTACAGACACTGTCCTTTTATTCATGCAGTTTGTATTTTAAGTCTGTAACATACTAAATGTTTTCTTATGATTGCAGACAGATATATTGACAAATATATCTACAGTGATTTAAAGCAGCTCTTGTAGAAAATTATTCTTTGTTGAATTTTTAAGATGTGTTTAGTGAAGTGCTATTACAGAATATGCACATGCAAAGTTATCTTAGAACATTTTGTTATGATTTTTTTGTGTGTGAACTTTCTCAAACTGAGCATTTACATCTTTTTACATAGAACCTGATAGTGAAGTTTAGATCATCTAAAAAAGTGAATTAATCCTGAACGGTTAAAGATTATTAGCAGAAAACATTGTTTACGTGTTTGCATTTTACATGCTGCTGGGTTTCATTCTGAAATCTTAATTCTGTAATCTCAACATCACAACTTTATATCCAGTGTTTCTGTTGCCTCTGATGAGGAAAAAATATACTTAAATGAAACCATATGCAGTGTAATGATGTCTATTAATAAGACTAACGTTACATAAATCATGAAGATGCTTCAGGAGTTTTAGAGGGTTTCAGTAACCGTGTTCAAGCAGCCAATGTGTGAATCCATCCGTCCATCTGTGCAGTGTGTGTGTGTGTGTGTGTGTGTGTTGTGTGTGTGTGTGTGTGTGTGTGTGTGTGTGTGTGTGTGTTCGCGATGTCAAATCTGTATGAACTGAATTTACTGTCCTCACACTTTCTCTCCAGGCTTACATCAAACTGACATGAGCAACACGAAATCAACGATTTTAGATAAACATATCAAGATTTACAGATTGCAAAATGTCAAGCAATTTGGCCCGAAACATTCTCTGTGCAAGTACGTGAACACAAGCTCGGTTCTTGTGTGATGTCGCTTTCCAAATCCATCCAAATGCTTGCGAAGGCCAAGCATTCACGGCTACGTTTGCATACTTGCCTAAAGTATGTTTCTGGCCCGTATCTCAACCTCTTTACCCTGTTGTTTTTTTTAATGTGTTGTTTTTGGCTTGTGATGCTCAAGCAGTCCTCCGGGCCAGCAGGGGGCAGCAGCGTCTGTCTTGGCTTGGCTCTTCTCTTTAATTGTCTTCTCTTCTCCCCCTTCTCGTGGCACCCAGGCGCGGCTTCCCTCCTCCTCATCCACCCTAAGCATTGCTGAGGTATTCCTGCATGCGTCTCGGGCCGCATCGCCATGGCAACAGCGCTCCTCCACGCGTTGCCATGCGACACGTTTCATCCCGTCTGTTTTGACTGTCGCTTCCTGCTCGGCACGAAACCCTTCCTGTCTTGCCGTGCATGATTTTCCCAAACGCAGCCGAGCGCCGATGACGTGCAGCCTTTTTATGACAATGACAGACATTTATGTTTGAAGTGTGTTCGATTTTATCCATTTATTTCATGTTTTCATTGCACATTGGATATTTTCTTATGTTGATTTTGCACATCTGCACAACACACGCACACGTTTGTGGAGACGTTACAGCTGTGATATTAGCATACTTCTTTAAGTAGTAAAAATACTTTTAGTTTACTTTAAATATACTACCTTAAAATGACACTTATATTGACAGAAAAGCATCAGTATATTTGGTCGACATTAAATGATTTGATGAAAGTATAATCAAGTATTATTGGCGTTGTTGGCGTGTAGTTGACAATGTTGAGCAAGTTACTCTGAAGTGATTAATTACTAGTTACTAATGACATATTTAATAGTGTAATTAGATTACTGTACAAATTACTCTCTAAAAGTATTAAATTACTAATTACTTATTAGTATATCATATATAAACCTGGATTAGTTAATGGATTCAAGGACATCGTTACACACACATATACACACACACACACACACACACACACACACATACACAACACACACACACACACACACACACACACACACACACACACACACATATATATTTAGTTTAATTACATCAGACGTAACTGTGATTCAATTACAGTTCAAATCTACCTCAAGTGCACTTGAAGGTATATTTCAAGTATTACATTTAAGGCTTAAATAGGAAGACAGTAGTATACTGCAAAAATAGTATATCAATATGATGTTAAGAAGACTTACAAGTACACTGTATAAAACTACTAAACTGCTACTGGGAAAATACTTTAAAGTGTCATTTCATGTACTAATACTAAGTATTAAAGTATACTACATGTATATAGAGATATCTACAAGTGCACGAAGTAAATGGCCTGTAGTTTACTCAACACACTAGTCAGATGTCAAAGCAATGATGATCTTTTCTATCAGGTTTATTGAAAATAATTTCATCTGTAATGAGCGTCAGTTACTATCACGTTGATGATGATGAGTTTTTGAGTTGTGTGTTTAAGTTTAGATGCTCATATTTTTTCATTGTAATGGTTCACATCATAGCGGCGTGTTTTATTGATGTGTGTTGTGTTGGAGAGATGGTGTATTATGTTGTGTGTTTGTGTCACACCGGGCATAGCATGTTCATGAATGTGTTTGATAGAATGAGGATTGATTCTTGTGTGAGTTTGTGTGTGTGTGTGTGTGTGTGTGTGTGTGTGTGTGTGTAAGATGGGAGAGGAGTGTGTGTGTGTTTCGGGTGAGTGACTGTCCTGTGACTTCCTCCAGGCGTCGCGGCGAGAGTTCAGAGCACACCTGGATGAGGTCATCACTCTGAAGTCCAGGTACTCAACCTTGGACCAGGTAAAGAGCTTATCTTTAATCTTAGCTTGCCGCAGAATGTCTGACAGATTTAGTCTGAATCACGACAGCAGCACAACATCACAGCTTCTGTACAATAAAAAAGCAACACATCTAACAACATTTCACGTATGAGTTATTTTACATATATCCTATATTTATTTAAGACGTTAACCGTAGTGTGTACATACTCGCAGTGATAGATCCACATCGCCTCTGGAGGCAACATAGATATAAAAACATTTCAGATGTTAGTGATGATATTTGCGTTCACTATAAGCAAAGGTTGATTTTAATCGATGTTTGTGTAAATTGAGGAGTGCGTGTGTGTGTCTGTGCGTGTTGGGTTTTGTATAAGGTCAGCTTGTAGTGTAACTGCCCACAAAACATCATCTCAATATCACAGCACAAAAAATCCTCTTAATCCATTTTTTTTGTTTTATGCACATTTTGAATTAACCCTTATTATGGTTTATATTTCTCATTTAAATTTCTGTTTAATTTTAGCAATTTCCTTTATATGCATTAGCCACTTTAGGGCTATTGGTGTCATTTATTTTTATTTCTGTTTTATTGATTTTCAGTTCATATTTTAGGTGCCTTAACTTAACACTATTGCTAGGGCAACATTCCTCATTTTGATTTAGATTTAAAGATTTAATTGCACTTTGATGAATCTAGCAACTAATCTAGTTGTCCGAGTAGTTCCTCAACAAAATCTCTTTTTTGCTTCACATTCTCACAGCGCTATACATCCAGTACATAACTGTCTGTCATTCTTGTCTGTTTTTTGTTTTGAATGATCACATTTTGTTATTAGTAAACATATTAGGTAAATTAAATCACATAAAATAAGTGTTCAGATCTATTTTCACTATGTTTCCTTTATCAATAACATTTAAGTTTCGCTGTTGTTTTATTGAAATTCTTGTTTTGTGTGATTTAACTCAAGTATATAGTAATTCTTCAGCTGTCGTATGTTTTTTCCACTGTGTTTGTTTGTGTTTTAAATGTCTGTCAGTTGATCTCTGAGGTCTCTTTAAAGTCAACATGAAATCATAATTCATCCTATTTACTTTGTGCAAGAAAAAGTAAAGTGCTGCTAAACAGAATAATTATTTGAAGTTCTCCAGAGAACCTTTCATCCAAGGGTCCTTAAAATGCACATTTCTTTCTTACATTTTTATAGTTTGTTGAAACTTTTTCCAGTACAAAGAATCTTTAATGTACATATAATACATGAAACAATTTGTTCCCAATGGATCAAACATTACCAAAGTAAATGGGTAGTGAATTCTCTTTCATGTTGCTCATATTTTTCTCTGGAAAGCTTTTTTTAAGCTGTCTGTGTGTTACAAATGCATACAAATATTGTGTAATTTTGTTTATTTTTATAAGCTGTGTGTGTGTGTGTGTGTGTGTGTGTGTGTGTGTGTGTGTGTGTGTGTGTGTGTGTGTGTGTGTGGCTGTGGCTGCTGCAGACTCTGTTTGTGTCGTGTCGTGTTGTGTTGTGTTGTGTTGTAACTGATGGACTGATGATTTATCTCCGTAAGCTCCAGTGTAGGTTGGAGGTGCTAAAGGATGATCGTCGTGGCCATAGGACCTTCAGTTCTCGAGTAACTATCATGAGCGCTTCACACATGACAAACATCTTCTGTCTCTCTGCGTCTGGACTTTGTTGTTTTTCTCCTTGCAACTCTCTGGCCGTTCCTTTTGGCTTTACATCTCTTTATTATTCTCGCTTTCTTGAGTTTATTTGTTTTGTACATTTCTGGGTTAGTAGTCAAGTTTTAAATAGTTACATTTCACTAATATCCAGTCATATTTCAGTGTGTGTTTAGTGATTGCTATGAATATGTCAGTCTCACTCGCTCTCTCTCATGTTTCATGAGCCGTGTGGTTCTCTGGGCTTCAGTAACTCGTGTGTTTGTCTTTTCTCCTCTGGTTCTTCAGTCTTTCTTCACTAGATGATGTCTGCTTGTTCTTGGGCAGTAGTTCTTCTGGATCACTCCATCACTTCTTCACTACCTCTCTCTCTCAATCTCTGTCACTATAAGACGTTTTCAAAGTGAAAACATAAACAAACGTTACTGCGCACGCGTGCTATTTTGACCCCATCTTAACTTATAGAGCGCCTGTAGATTATTTCTGATAACAAGCAAAAGAAACCGAGAAAAAACGTTACTGACCAAACTCGTATTTTTTATTTAGACTGCGATACCAAACACAACCGCTAGATGTCAATGTCCAATACGGTTTCTTTATATGCAACCAAACTATAGGACCCATTCAACAAATTGTTTATTTAGTAAAATGAACAAACAACAAAATTCTACAAATTGTTTATTTAATATAATTATTATGCAATAAAATAATAATATTAAATTAAATATAAATAGTTATATTATTAGACACTAGCCAAACACAAACCGGAAGTTAACTGGGGGTCCGATGATACGGCACTAGAGACTCTATCTGTCCTGTCAGGGTCACATGTAAAATAATTAAGATACCAAAGAGGACTAAATTAGTCTTTTTAACATCAGATCAGATGTTGGATTTTATTAGGTTTTTGACACAGAGAATTATGAAATCAATAACACTACACAACCGAAAAATAAACTATCGAAACTAAAAATAAGGTATCTTCTCTAACTCATAAAGGGGAAAAAAAACATTTATTTCTTGTTAAGATCTGTTTCACCTCATCACATCCCAGAATTCTCTGCTCCTTGTTTGTCTCCGGGTTTCATGGCGATATAACCAGAAACGTGTAACAGCATGACATCACTTGTTGTTTTCTGGAGTTCAGCAAACATCTCATAAAATCTCAGTGACAAAAGAATTGAAATATTAACATTTTAATCTCTCTCTCTTTCTCTCTTTCTCTCTGAGCTGCTCTCGAGAGAGAGAGAGAGAGAGGAGAGAGAGCCCGAGCAGAAAGAGAAGACGAGAGCTCTCTCTCGATAGCTCTCGAGAGAGCGTAGCTAGAGAGAGTAGAGAGAGCTAGAGAGAGAGAGAGGAGAGAGAGAGATCACCTCTCTCCCTCTCGCTCTCTCTCTCTCCTCTCTCTATCACTCTCGTCTCTCTCTCTCTCTCTTCTCTCTCTCTCTCTCTCTATCTCTCTCTCTCTCTATAGGTGCAGTCACGATGCAGCAGCAAAGAGAACATCCTCAGAGCAAGTACGTCCTTTGTTGTATATATTTACTCTTTTCTTTTATAAAGTTACGTACTGGTAAAGTATTAAAGTAAATAAAATCAAACTCAACACTTAACTGGAATGAAAATGTTAAAAGTCGCAGATTTCTTTCTGTTATTGTGATTATTTATGAGTTATAACACGTTTTGTGTTAATGTAATGTATCTGTGTGTGTTTTTGCAGGTCATAGTGCGGTGGACATCACCAAAGTTGCACAGCGACAGCGGATGTCTCCGTTTCCCCTCACGTCTATGGACAAAGCCTTCATCACTGTGCTAGAGATGACCGCTGTTCTGGGCACTGAAATCATCAACTACAGAGGTGAAGCATTATTTCTCATCATAAATATTGATCAGACATCATCTCTCGTATGTGTAAAATAACATGTTTTTTATCGGGAATGTAGACGGGATGGGTCGAGTTCTGGCTCAGGACGTGTATGCCAAAGACAACCTGCCTCCATTTCCGGCCTCTGTTAAAGACGGCTACGCTGTGAGAGGTGAGAAGAGAAATTGTGGGATTTGTCACATCTGGTTATTCTTCTGATATTTACTCTCGCTCTGTGTGTTTCTAATAGCTGCTGACGGTCCTGGTGACAGATTTATTATTGGCGAGTCTCAGGCTGGTGAACAGGTGAGAGAAAAGACTAAGAGACCCATCCATTGCTTCTGTGATCTCTGTCAATTTGTATTACATTTTTCCAGCCCACACACACCGTGATGCCGGGTCAGGTGATGCGGGTGACAACAGGTGCTCCCATCCCTTGCGGGGCGGATGCGGTGGTTCAGGTGGAGGACACAGAACTGCTGCGAGAATCTGAGGACGTACGTCAATTTCAGCAAATAGCTTGTCTTGTTTGTAATGTATTTATTTAAAAGAGTGTGATTATAAACATCATTGTGGATCTTAAAGGAATGTTGTGTGTTTATATATACACTACCTGTCAAAAGTTTGGAAACACTTACTCTTTCTTTCTTTATTTCTTTCCACATTTTAGAATAATCGTAAAACCATTGAATAACACATTTGTAACTGTGGGAATTACGTTGTGAATAAAAGCATTAAAAACACATAAACTCTACGTTGTATTTTAGCATCTTTAAAGTAGTCCGAGTCCTTTGGCTAGAATGTGCAGAATCATACTTTTAGTATTTTATCATTCAGCTTCTTGAGATCTCAATCTGTGAAGCTTTATAAACATTATTGAAGGAATTTCCATCTATGCTGGACTCTTATTGGCTGCTTTTAATTCATTATTTGATTCAAGTAATCCATTTCAAAAATATATTTTTTTTATAAAAATGAAGTACATTAATATGTTGGCACAAGTAATTTCAAACATTGAAAAATACACCTTCATATTAAAAGATTTTTAAGATCATGAGAAACATTTTTGTCAAGTGTTTCCAAACTTTTCACTGGTAGTGTACATAACATTTCAGAATAAAGTGAAACATGTTACACCAAAAAAAAATCTGGATGATATTCTGCCATTTAAGAAACTTCTCAGTTGTCCTTTTGGTAATATTTGTTTACATTATTTCTGTCATATAAATAATTTGTGTCTATATATAAGTTACATGTGTGTCTATATTTTAGGGCACAGAAGAACTTGAGGTGCGAATTCTGGTTCAAGCTCGTCCAGGTCAAGACATCAGGTGAGCGTCTGTGAGCACCGGTGAGAGAGTGACGTGTGTCTCAGGTGTGTCTGACAGTGTTTGTGTCACGTGTGTCTCAGGCCCATCGGTCATGACATTAAACGCGGTGAATGCGTGCTGGCCAAAGGCACTCACATGGGCCCGTCTGAGATCGGTCTGCTGGCCACGGTGGGCGTCACAGAGGTGGAGGTGCAGAGGTTTCCTGTCGTGGCTGTGATGTCTACAGGCAATGAGGTCAGAAAATAAAACAACACACAGCCTGAGATCTCAGCAGTGTCTCTCACATTTGCCTCAATATCTCAATAAAAACACTTTACTTATTGATCTGTATGTACTTTTAATGTCTCATGCGCAAGCTCTAACATCTGGTCTCGAATTTTGTTCAGCTGCTGAACCCAGAGGATGATTTACACCCGGGTAAGATCAGGGATTCAAATCGCTCTACGCTGCTGGCAACCATTCAAGAGCACGGCTATCCCACCATCAACCTGGGCATCGTCGGAGACAAGTGCGTGTTTCTCTTTCATCCTCACAAAGATAAGACAGTTTAGTATTTATGTCTCGCAATAACGTCGCATTTTTCAGCGTAATGTACAAACGGATCAAGCGCGAGAGTTATTATTTGCATTTTGATGGACCATTACCGTGTACGTTTTTCGTGTGCATGTGCGCGTTTTCACAATAAGGAAGTCAGTTTTAAGGATGTAAATGATCATTTCAGTTGTCATGGTAACGCTTGCCTTTCCATCCTCCAGCCCCGATGACCTGTTGAATGCTTTGAATGAGGGTATCAGTCGTGCTGATGTCATCATCACCTCAGGGGGCGTGTCCATGGGCGAAAAGGTACATTGTCTGGTTTTGTCGATTTAGTTGGATTTGGAAGAATGTTAAAATTAAAGAATGCCAGGAAGTGTGATACTACTGCTATTAATAATAATCAGTAATTAATACTAATTGTAATAATGTTTGGAAAAGGTGCAGTTGAACACAGTGCATTGTTGGATATGGTATAGCAGATCACCCAGATCTTAAATCCATACATAGAAAATGTGCATACAGTGCACAGTATAGATACTACATACTGCGGAAATAGTATGAGTAGTATGCAGTGTTGGAAGTAGTTAGTTACTGTAATTTAATTACTTTTCCTTTGAAAAAGTTCAGTAAGGGATTACTCTTATTTTTTCTGTAATTTAATTAGTTACTTCTGGTGTAATTAAATGAAATACTGTGTGTAATATATGCGTGGGCAATACTGGAATTTACATCAAAGTCGAACTTTAAAATGCTTTAATGTGTAATTCTCACATTTGTAATACTTTATGTCGTTTTATATTATTTATTTGAATGAATTAAAAGAGCTTTTTCATGTCTATGCTTGAATCGATTAACTAATCAATGTTGATATGGGATATATACTAATAAGTAGTTAAATACTTTTTGGAGAGAGTAATTGAATTACACTATTAAATATAGTGTAAATATATCAGGGGGGCAGTTGTGGCCTAATGGTTAGAGAGTCGGACTTGTAACCAGAAGGTTGCTGGTTCGATTTTCAGTACCGGCAGGTAACAACTGATGTGTCCTTGAGCAAGGCACCTTACCCCGGGCGCTGCCCACTGCCCCGGTGTATGTGTGTGTGTTCACTATTCACTGGTTGGGTTAAATGCAGAGGTCACATTTCGGGTATGGGTCACCATATCTGACAGATAGGTCACTTTCACTTTCATATGTTACTAGTAATTCATTACTTTTTCAACAACTGGTTTACACTGACATCTAGTGGATGGATGGCAGTATGAACCCTTTAAAATAAGACGTGTTTGAAATGTAGTACACCGGCATGAAAAGAATCTGTGCTGTATTCTAAAAGCCGAGATCACGTGACCAGATGAATGCTAGTCAGTTTCAGTTTGAAGTAAATGAATATGATGTTTCTGACTGTAAACTGTAATATTTTCACAGGATTATCTGAAGCAGGTACTTGATATAGACCTTCATGCTCAGATACACTTTGGGCGTGTCTTCATGAAACCAGGGTGAGTCTTTGAAGAACAGGACCAGATCTGGGTGAAGATTGTGTGATGTGATACAGATGAAGGGTGTTTTCACACAGACGCTTCTGTATGCATTCGATATTGACATCTATAATATGATATCAGTAATAATATAATGTAATGTTTTACAAAATGCGGAGTGAACTGAACTCAGAGCACCTCCCAAGATGGTCTGAGTTTGGTTTGCTTTATTGAATCGCTGATTTAAGTGTGAAAACGCCCCTATATTGCGTGTCAAACGATGAGATTAAATCCACGCGGGTATTGAGCTCTGGTTTGTCTTCCGTTAGTCTCCCCACAACATTTGCAACACTTGATATGGATGGGTGTCGAAAACTTATCTTTGCTCTGCCAGGTAGGGACGGTGAGAGAGTTTACTGGTGTATATTTTCACAATACATACTTGAACGTCATTTTTAACACACTATTTTATTGAATGGACTATTGCAGCGGAAGTAAACGGGCGCATGTCCTCTCTCGCAGGGAATCCCGTCTCAGCGGTCGTAACGTGTAACCTCTTCGTCATACCTGCCTTGAGGAAAATGCAGGGAATCTTAGACCCTCGACCCACCATAATCAAAGCCAGAGTAAGATGACCTTTGACCTTTGAGCCTCACAAAAAAGAAGTTTATTAAGTATGCTCTTATTATACCTCTTTTAAACCTAAAATGAGAAAATATCATTTAAGTCTACTTTTCAGAAATGTCTCGGTCTATACTTGTACTCGTTTGATGGGGATATACTCTATAAAAGTATAATGAGTATACTCGGACAAGTACTTCAAATCTACACTAGTGGTCAAACGTTTTGGGACACTTTTGATCTGAGAGGTTTGCTTAAATATCTGAAATTAGTTTAGCAGACAAAAATATGTTTTCCAAACATACATGTTTTTTCATGACAAAACTAACGTTTACTTGTATATTGTTTAAAAAGCATCTCAAGAAGCTGCTTGATAAAATTACATGAAAACCTTTCTGCAAATTCTAGTGGAAAGGTGACGACACGATCAAATATAACATGTTTTAATGTATATTTCTTTTTTTAATTACAGCATAATTCCCATAGTTCCCTTTGTTTTATATCATAATTTCGATGAGTTTCTTATTATTCTAAAATGTGGAAAAACACATAAGTGACTTTGGACCGCTAGTGTACTAGTGTAAGAAAATGAATGAATACCTAAATAGGTAGCAAGTAGTATACATGATGTGCAAAAATATATCAATATTAAACTATATAAAAGTATGATGTTATTTCACTTAAAGAAAACTTAAAAGTATACTGCAGTACAAAAACTACTAAACTAGTACTTCAACGTGTACTTTCATCCACAACAAAAAAGCATTACAAGCATTAAACTAGTACCTGTAAGTTCACTTGTAGTACCGCTGCAGTATAAATTAAAAATATAGTATTCAAAGTTTACTACGGCTAAACTAAACTAAAAAAGGCCAATTTAGTCCCAACTAGTACTGAATGAGTACATGTTCAAGTATGCTACTAGTACATTGATTATAAGTATATATTTTAGTAAGTAAACGTCACTGGAATATGAAAGCATTTGTCGGAGGAAATGTTCAATTGTGCTTGTTTGTCTGTTTACAGTTGTCATGTGACGTCAAACTTGATCCACGGCCCGAGTATCACCGCTGTATTTTAACATGGCACCATCAGGAACCTCTGCCGTGGGCACAGAGCACAGGTGAGAGAATCTCCCACTAAAACAGCGCCGGTTTAACCGTCTGTGTTTCAAAGCCTCTCTTGTTTTCTCAGGGAATCAGGTTAGCAGCAGACTCATGAGCATGCGGAGCGCGAACGGACTGCTGATGCTACCTCCCAAAACCGAGCAATATGTGGAGCTGCACAAGGGCGAGGTGGTGGACGTCATGGTGATCGGTCGTCTATGATGTCATCAAAGAGGGACGGATGAGCGAGGGGTGCTTCACGGTGCATGTTCACATATCATTGACTGTAATATGCAACGGCACAGCTAGTTTTTATTGATTTGGATAATGCTGAAGTATAGTCGACATCTTGATCACAAAAATAGATAGATATGAGAAAAAAGTCTATTATTTCGAACAAAGAAAAAATATAACTTTTAAATTATAAAATCTAATTATAAAGAGATTTATTCTGTATTATTATTATTATTATTATTATTGCATTTTCTTCTCATTATTATTATTATTATTATTATTCCTAATTATTATATTAAGGCAACTTTGTTCCTTTCATTGCAGTTGCTGTGTGTTCAATGCTAGATATAGCTGTAGCATTTTAATAGAAAACAGTAGGTGCCTGCCAGGAGAAAAAAAGAATATTATTTCCCCATCATAAGTAAAAAAAAAAAAAAACTGATGACAATTACTGCTTTCGTTTTCGAGCGCGGTTGAAGCGTGTCTCTGGAGGGCGGCACTTTTTGTCTTACGTGTCATCGACGTGACACTTTTACTTTTCCTCCCATTAGTACGCATCATTATGACATCACAAAGAGCTTTGCTTGTCGTTTATCTCGTGAGTCTTGTTTGTGTGCGCAGTGCCAAACGCGTGGGTGCGCGAAGGTCGTGCCCGGGGGAACACGGGCCTGGTCACCCAATCCCTGAAGCTTCCTTATAATCACATGACCTGGTGTAGCCCCGCCCCCCTCCCCCAGGGGGTGGAGTGACAATGGAATAAACTTTAAAAAGACAAGAAAAAAATGACAGCTTATTTAAGTGCTGACTGCCTTTTTAATCAACCACACAAACATGTACAGGAAAAAACCCGAATAATTGAATTGTACAGATAAATGTGACCAGCACTCCTGCGGAATACGAGCGAGCGAAGAGGCGACAACTATTCTGTATTATAAACATTTTCTGTAACGATAAGAACCTAATGAGAGAAAGAGAGAGATTACAATAATACAATCCTTGATCATTATATAAAGAATAGCATTGTGGAATTTTCTTGTAATAAAATGAATAAAAACATTAATTCCTTATGGAGTGTGATTTTGATGTCTTATGAAATTTGCATTGCATTGATATGATAATGTACGGGTAAAACGGCAGACTAATGCTATGCTTTTTGAATATAATCTCTTATATATTCCATTTTCATGCAATAATCATGAAGCACATGTGGGACACGTGCACATCTTTAATGAACTCTATACATTAAATAGTTTGTTAACATTTTTGATTTGAACTAGCCATGGTTTCACTGGGAGTATAGCTAAAACAAGCTTATGTACTATATTAAAACCGCTTGGTTCATTTTTGTATGGGTTCAATGGTGAAAATAACCAGCTGTTTCATGCAATGTTCATTTCTGTTGAAAAGCAGTTTATATAACACAATAGTAAACACGGGATTTGTTAGGAATGTGTAAGCTATATGTGATGATGATGATGATGATGATGATGATGATGATGATAAAGAGTGTTAATGTGCATAAGAAGACTGTGAGACGGGTGAGATTTTAAAGATCTGTACGTGGACGGAGATGTGGCGCTGTCAGGTGTAAACAGGATTACTGAACTCTGATCCACTTTAATCTCAGACACCTGAACTGTGGACACTCACACGTCCACTGGACCTAAGTGAAAACACTACTGGAATTTATCTTTTTAATATCAACAGCTCAACACATTTGTTACAGGTGAGTCATTTGTTTTTTTATTTACAATTAGGTGCTTTCCTGGAGCTCAGTGGTTAGAGCATGGCAAGCAATGCCAAGGTCACGGGTTCAATCCCAGGGATTGCACATATCCAGAAATAAATGTATAGTATAGTGTCGCTTTGGATAAAAGCATCGGCCAAATGCATAAATGTATTATATAAAATAGTATATAAAAATATATATATTTCGAAATAGTGGTTTAAATGGGGGCACTAAAGCTAAATAGTGACAATATACCATAAATACTACAATTACCAGTGTAAAATCATAAACCAGTATCTTCTCCAATCTTGTCTTATTTTTATAAAGGATTTTTATTAAACAGCTTTATTGTAACTATGGTATGTAATTGCTCCTCATTTTTCTAATAAGTACATTTTTCACAGATTAAATTAAATTAGCTGGATATGAAATAAAAGCAACAATTCTTTGCGTTCATATTTCTTAGGATGTGCAAGGTTTAACTTTTGAAATGCTCACGTGTCACTTTGTATTTTCTGAAGCAAGTTCTTGAAGTCTCAACCTGAGTTGCTTTTTAAACAATATTAAAAAAGTTTCTGTTTTATTATTGAAAAATCATGACTGCTTATACATTTTGTAGTCATTCATTTAAAAGAAATATTTTACTTTTGAAATAAAAAATGTAAATCTTTGTACTTTTATTTTTGTCTACAAAACTAATTTCAGACAATTACGCTGATGCAGGTAAAAAATGTGAACGTTTTACTCTAGTACCCTAAATGGCGCGTTTGCGTGCGTGCGTGATTGAGTCAATGAGACATTGAAGTTAGGATTAAGTAAACCAGATGAACAGATGGTTGTTTAGCTTCACTGCACCTGTTACTTTAAACAGAACTGAACGTCTGGATGGTTACTTGTCAAAACCGTCTTGTATACTTGTTTTGTCTTTTCTTCGTTGTGTAGATTTAGTTTAGTGTTGTGACACTTTAGCAGCTATGTGACAGAAGAGTACAGACGTGAACAGATACAGAACAACAGCGTCAACATGACACAGAGCTCCAATGAAGGCATCGATAATCCCACTTTTGATGGAATGGATGTTGCCAAGGAAAGCAAAGCAGGTGAGAGAAACTGTCAGAAAATGATAGATTTCCAATCTAGATCCATTTTGCTTTTCCTTAGGTTCTTTGAATGAATGCAGCAACAAAAATGATTTAAAATGAAAGATTTTAAAATTATTTAAAAAAACATTTTTGTCTTGGAAAAATATAGATTTTAAAATATTTGCATCCTTTTTTAGCAAACATTAAACCACTGATCGATTTTATTCACAATAAAGGAACTGCATGAGTGAAAAATAGAAAAAACAGTTTGTGTATTAATTTATTGAACATTTATGACGACAATGAGGCAAATTTCCAACATCAAAACATCTCTCTCTCTCTCTCTCTCTCTCTCTCTCTCTTCTCTCTCTTCCTCCCTCCTCTCTCTCTCTCTCTCCCTCTCCTCTCTCTCTCTCTCTCTCTCTCTCTCTCTCTCTCTCCTCTCTCTCTCTCCTCTCTCTCCTCCTTCCGCTCTCTCTCTCCTCTCTCTCATCTCTCTCTCTCCTCCTCTCTCATCTCCTCTCTCTCTCTCGTCTCTTCTCTCCCCCCCTCTCTCTCCTCTCTCTCTCTCTCTCTGCATCTCTCTGTCTCTATAGAGGTGTATTGTGATTGGTAGATATCTTTTGTAATAAAGGTCTTGTTAAAACTCAATTCTCTCTGTTGTCTCTCTGTCTCAGAGCTGGAGGATTTGTTGCTCTCTCTGCAGGAGTTGAAGGTTCACTTGTGTGATGTTGAGAGTCTGGAGGACGTTCAGCTGCTGATGGAGCTTCTTCTTCAGAGAGATTTCCAGCAAGCCTTCCGCATGCACCGCAGCGTCGCTCTGAGCACGAGATGCCTGCGTCCGCCTCACCCGCTCACCGCACACGCCCGACACCTGAGACACGAGGTACGGACTCCATCACACCTGATCTGTGTCCGTCTGCACCTTTGCTAGTCTGATCCTATCATGAGCAAAGGCTCCTGAAGTGCTTAATGAGTTGATTTGGCTCGTGCAACAGTTTGGTGTCGCTGTCAAAGTCATTAACCGTCAGGTTTGTAATCCATTAAAGTGTGATGGGCAAGATCTTACAGGCCGGATAAAGGTTCAATGGCTTATCACAGTAAATGTGAGTATCGCATCACTTTAAAGGAAAAAGAAATTCGTAATTTAGCGATAAGCTTGCTGGCGAAATGTAAAAATGATACTAAGCAACCATTTCAAAAACGTTTTCAAAGCTGAAGCAAGAACGATGATCTGAGGTTTTTATCACTAGATTTGTTACACATTCAGATTCATTCCAGGTCAACGTGAATGTTTTTTGTTCAGGTGGAAAGTGTTTTACAGTCTAATAAACAAACTGAAGCTACAGAACTAACAGGACTACTGAGTTCACCACACCTACAGGTAACCCTTAGGATCATAGTTTTACTATAGTAAAAATGTAGTAAGTTTAGTTGTTTGCTGGAATAATTGGGTTAAGCACTCTTCAAGGTGCTTAAAAGGTTCAGCGATACCGTTTTTGGTTCCACAAAGAAGCATCTCTTTCTTACCTTTTTGTGAAACAGATGTTAAATGTTTATGTTTATGGAATCAAAATGTTCGTCTATGGCATTTTTTCTGAAAGTGCAGTTTTACTACACCTAAGAAAGAAATGGTTCTTTAAAGAAAGTTCGTAGGGGAACCCTTTAAAGTAACACTAGCTGTGGTTTTGTCGTCATTGAAAACTCAAATTGCGGATGACTGATGGCTAATTTCTTTGATCAAAGAATCAAGACACAATCTTCTGTCGAACCCAAACACCAAACCTGCCCATGTGACTATTTGTACACATCACTGGTTAAATCCAATAAACAGATTAAACAGATACAAACCACAGGAGTCTCTTGCAAGTAAGTGCTCTGGATTTCTTCTCCAGGCTCTGATGGAAGCTCACGACTGTATAGCCGAGCAGGATTTTAATGTTGAGATCGTGGAGCCGTGTGGAAAGGGCACAAAACTGGTGTGTCTGGAGAAAAATCGTAACATGCCTCTGGTACGAACATTTATGGTCTCCAATACAACTCCCATTAGAATGGGTACAATACAACATTGATTCATATTCTGCCATTAAAAGTCATTGTTGTTCAGTTGTTTTCGTGTGTTTGTGATCAGGGTGTGACGGTTCGAAACGACCGTGACCGTGTGATCATCAGTCGGGTGGTCCGTGGGGGGACGGCGGAGAGGAGCGGTCTCCTCAGTGAGGGGGATGAAATCCTGCAGATCAACGGCGTCTCTGTCCGTGGGAAAAGCGTCAATGATGTTCACAACATCCTGGTGAGATCCACAACTGAGAAGAGTCCAGACATTATAAAACACCATCATGACTGAAATCTGTGCTCTCTTTAGTCCAGCATGCATGGACCCCTCACAATTCTGATCATCCCCAACTCTCAAAACAAAATATCTGCTCACAGACAGACCTTGGTGAGACGTTATCTTATAAGTTCGCTCTTGGATTTATATCTTTGGCTGTTTGAGCTCATATGTCTTCATTAACAGATGCATGTGAAGGCAAACTTTACCTACGACCCATCTGATGACCCGTACGTGCCGTGCAGAGAACTGGCTCTGTTCTTTCGTAAGGGAGACGTCCTTCATGTCATCAGTCAGGACGACCCAAACTGGTGGCAGGCGTACAGAGACGCAGATGAGAATCAAAAACCCCTCGCCGGCCTCATACCTGGTGAGCGTATAGATGTTTCTATATGTCAAATAAAAAACGTTGTGTTGAATAAGACTGGGTGATATAATTAATACTGATGATATATAAAAATAGGTTCAGTATATCAAAAGTTCGGTCAAATCCTAGCATTGAATTATTTTATATTTGTTTGTTGGTAGTATAGTAACATGTATAGTCTTATTAAAGTTTATGTAACAGTATGTCTGTCCTGTTCTTTAAAGGTAAGAGCTTTCAACAGCAAAGAGAAGCTATAAAGAAATCCATTACAGACAAGAATCAAGAACATAGAGGTGAGCTGGACACGTCCTCCGTCCGTCCGTCACCTGGACACACATTGAGTCTCTGAGCTTTTCATCTTCTCGAAGATCTTTGATGTTTCTGCTATGTGGAAAAACGGATGATACTGAAGCACGTTTATCTTTCTTTAGGGAAACTTTGGTGCTCAAAGAAATATAAAAAGCAGAGAAAAAAACTCTTGGACAGCCCTAACAATGGTGGGTATGATTTTATTAGCATATATCTATACGATTGATGTCAGCATATAAGCACATCTTATTCGTGGTCAATAAAAAAGTCAAATGAGTCATTCTGAAAGGAAACATTTTCTCCACAGTTTTCTTTTTTAGAAAAGTGTTTTGCATTGACTTAAATTTGGTGCATATAAAATAATGAAAAAGTCAGAAAACGTGTCCAAACCATTTTTAATTAAACAGAAATGCATGTTGAAATGTTTTTGCAAAAACTCACAAATGTTTGTTCTTTCAGTGCAGTGCAGTGATGATATTCTGACCTATGAAGAGGTGACTCTATATCACCAGCCACCCAACCGCAAACGTCCCATCGTTCTGATCGGTCTACAGAACAGTGGAGATGAGTTGAGACAGAGACTGTTGTCTTTAGAGCCCGGCCGATTCGCTGGTGCTGTTCCACGTGAGCATGTGCTTCTCTAAAAACTATTTAGCATGTGTTCTAGTATATGTTTTATTTGGTTTGTTGTGCATTTTGTTACAGACACCACACGTAGCCCCCGTGCTCACGAGGTCAGTGGAAGGGAGTACAACTTTGTGTCACGACAGAGCTTTGAATCTGACTTGGCTTCAGGAAAGTTCATCGAGTCTGGAGAGTTTGAACAGAACCTGTACGGCACAAACACAGATTCAGTCAGACAGATTATCAACTCTGGAAAAATCTGTCTGATGTGCCTGCAACCCAGGGTAAGACTGAACTTTAACTCTAGGATTGGGCCAATTCTATTTAAATTAAACATAGAAAACTTTAATTAGCCTATATATATTTTAAGATAGTCTTTATATTATATTAGGCCTATTATATTCATGTCCACTTGATTTGTGTAGCTCTTTTCACATCGAAGTATATAATAGCCTACAAAAAAGGACATATGTGTTGCATTAGTTATATCTAATTTTAAATGAAAAAAGCTTGAAAAACAAAATGGGATTTTTTTATATACAACTATATACTATTTATTTACTAAATTAAAACTGGAGCTTGGACTTGACGATAAATAAATGTTAATTATATAAATAAAATAAAATACAAATGTATATTTATCAACTAAATACAGCAATAGCCTAGTTTAGTTATTAAATAAAAATGCAAAGGAATCCAAGCGTCTAAAAATCTAAACTCGCGTAGACCTGTCACTCAGTAAAATACTCCAATTAAAAACCCAGTAAGCGCTACGTCATGACTGTAGGCGGGGCGTCGGCGCTCGCCGTATCTCAGCTCGCAGGCTCAGCAGCGTCTGAGGAGATTTGTTTGTATTGTTCTCTGCGCCTTATTCCCGCTGAGAATGGCTTCAAAGGAGGACGCCGGTGCAAAAAGACAGATGTTTTATGATATCGAGTGTGTGATAGATGATTGCGATGGTGAGGGCGGGTACAAACCTCTGTCAGACAGCGACGAGCTGAACGAGTCCGCGGAGGAAGACGAGCTGCACGAGGAAGGGTAAGTGAATGTGCCTCTTTATCATTGCGTTCATTTATGGTGTTTGTGGCTTTGTGTATTGCGTAACCTTATTAAATATTGTACTTCTTAGAGGAAATACAAGTGCATGCACAATCTCAGTCCAGTAAGAATGTTATTTAGTCCATACTAGTCCTAGTGGGCGTGTCTATAAGAGTATGCCCCTCCCACAAACAGCACCTCTTTTGAGCGTAAAGTTTTTTGCGTTTATTCATTTAGCAGATCCCTTTATTCAGATCTTTTGGTTTGTTTGTCTTAGTTGTTTAATTTGAAATGTTCAAATTTACCAAAACATGCTGAAGGTGTCTGCCATCCAGAATATGAAAATGATTGACAAATAGTGAGAGATTCTGAATGGCTTATTATATATTTGGGTTTCGAGTATGAATTGTGCGTCTTGTGTTCCAGTGTTGATTCTTCTGAGGAATGGGAGCCGCTTTTGAGACATTCAAGAGCAAAGAGGCATCAACACGGCTCCCCTTCAGCATCAGTACCACGCCGGCGGGGTCGGCCACGCAAACATCCCCCTCAACCCGTCTCTATAGCAGCAGGCAGGAGTTTACCTATACATGCTCTTTATTCCTCACCTAAACCTAAAGGGAGAGGCAGACCCCTGGTCCCTAAAAACGAATCTAGAATGCCACTCATGCCTAAACCCACCCTGTACCCCCCAATCATCCCAAAACTCCTCCCTTTTTCCACACCTTTGCTTAATCCCATTCTTACATTCAGCCCTAATTCCACATCCATGCCCTTTCCTAATAACATACCGAGCAATTCCTCACCCATTCACACCCCTAATCCTACATTAGTCACATTTAGCCATGACTCCAAAGCATCTCTTTCCAGCGCTGTACCAAGTATTACATTTGCATCTAATTCCACATCCAATAACACCTCTGATCCCACACACACCGATCAGTCTGGCCGTAATTCCACTTCGATCACCACACTTATCTCTATTCCCAATGAAACCGGACTCCTGTTAGACACGGACACCAACAAGATCAATGATTCGTGCAGTGAAAAGGAACTATTGAATGAGAAGTGAGTACAACGCCGCACAGGATAAATAAAGATTAAATAACATATGAAACATATTTATTATATTCATAAGTGCATGCATATGAAGTGTGTTTGCTTTGTGTTACAGGGTTGATTCTGTTAAAGAATGTGTGGCTAGTCCAGAGTGTTCAACTTCACCCACACCAATCGCAAAGAGGCAACGTCTCTCATCGCCATCACCTCCAGCCATCACCCCTGTACGCCGGAGGGGCAGACCCCGTAAACACGCTCCTAAAATCATCCCCAACTCCACTGTTGAACCTGCAACTGTCTTGAATCCCAAAAATGAATCTTCAAACACCTTAAATCTCACAAATGAACCTGCAAACACATCAAAACCCACAAATGAATCTGCAACTGACTCGAATCCGAAAAACCTGTGGGAGGACTGGTGAGTAAAAATAAACACATGGTGCGCTTATTACAAAGATATTATATTTTTTCTGTTCTGCCAAAGAAAGTGAGTCATGAGGGTGAATAAATGATGAACATTTTTTTTGGGGGGGTGACAAAATAGGATGACAAAAATTAACATTACTTTATTACCTCTTATTTTCATTTAAAGGTACAACTGTGTTCTGGATATTTTAACCAATATACAAATTTTACATAATATTATAATCTTTATAAACATTATAGCCGTTGATTCTGTAGTTGTTTTTTTGGTTATGGCATGCAGAAACATTTACAAAAACTATTTGTAAACATGAAGGTGCTATAGACTGTTTTGCAAAATTTAAAGAACCCTGGTCCAAAAGTACTTCCTGTTTCAACAAAATAAAACCAACAGAATATTTAGGACTTAATTTATTTTTAAATATACAAAAATTGTATAAACATTTATATATTGTGTATGTGAAAAAAAAATGACTAGGAAACAGGAAGTGCTTCTGGGTCAGTGTTGTTTACGTTTTGCAAAATGGTTTATACAAATAAATGTGAATTGAAAATATAAGACACAAGTGTAACCTTGATACTTGATCGTGTTCTGTTATTGTGATATGATGCTTATGAAGTATGTTTGTTATGTTTCAGTGTGGAGACGTTAGACATCTTTAAATGCACATCATCGCAACTGAGAGACGTGGCATCTGAATTTCAAATCCCAAATCCCATCATGAGCTCATCCAACTATATACCCCCTGTACGCAGAGGTCGCCCCCCTAAACGTAAAAAACCCATCTCTAACTCAACCTCCATACCCATCATCCATACACTCTCTGAACCCGAACACCCTCCTAATCCAAACTCACACTCTACCCACGCATCCGCTCTGGATTTATCCCGGGTGAAATTTGAAAATGGCTCCGACTCAGATCAGTGGCACGACATCACCATTAAGGACGAGGAACCCTTGCTCCCAGATTTCAGTCCTAAGTGTCCTCCAGGGCCGCGGATCACAGACGCCCAGCACACTCCGCTGCAATTATTTCAGCTGTTTTTTTCCACCTCTGTCATGCAGACGATTGTTGGAAACACTAACAGCTACGCGGAGAAGAAGGCGGAAGGCGGGAAGCCGTTCTGCTGGGTTCCTCTCACGGTGAAGGAGTTTTGCTCCTTTCTTGCATTAGTTCTGTACATGGGTTTGGTGAAGGTAGATTCCCTGATGGACTACTGGGCCAGAAAAAGCATCTACAGCTTTCCGTACCCACAATCCGTCATGTCCAGAGAGAGATTCCAGGCCATCTTTTCCAATCTGTACCTGTGTGATCCTCAATACGACATTGAGAACAACAAAAAGAGAGGCACCGTGGGTTACGACCGTCTGTTGAAGATCAAGCCTCTGTATACTGATGTTATTTCGGCATGTAGGACGCATTTTCATCCTAACAGAGAGATTTCGGTAGATGAGAGGACTAAGATTGGATCGAAGCAACATTCGATCACAATGGGCTACAAACTCTTTGTTCTTTTCGATTCGTCCTCGGGATACAACTGGAATTTCTTCGTTTATGAAGGAAAGAGTTCAGCGTCAGGCGTCGGTTATGATGCTGTGATGAGACTCCTGGACGTCGACGTCCTCGGGAAGGGTTACAGGTTGTTCACGGACACTTTCTACACGAGTCCAACGCTGTTTCGCCATTTATTGCGCAATGACATCGTCTCGTGTGGTCTTCTTCGACACACCTCGGGTTTACTGGAGGAGAATGTTTTGAGCAGAAAAGCCAATAGAGGATCGATCCGCTGGTGTCGCCGGGGTCCTCTTCTGTTTGTCAAGTGGACAAACGTGAGTGAAATCGTCACATGTTCCACGATGCACAAAGCGTTTGCGGGTGACTTCATCAGCCGGAGCGTCCGGGGTGCCGGCGGCGAGCGGACTCTACATCAAATCCCCATTCCACCTGCTGTGAAAGACTGCAATAAATTCACGGGCGGCGAAGATTCTACAGACGCCCTGTTTGGGTATAACAACATCCTCTACAAAACAAAGAAATGGTACAAGACCTTCTTTTTTCATTTTCTTGAGATCGCGGTGGTGAACAGTTACGTTCTTCACCGTCATATGGCGAAGGCGCAGTGTGAGACTCCTCTGAGCCAGAAAGTGTTTCGGGAAGAGCTCGTATCGGAGTTAGAACGTGTTGGGAAGGATGAGGCCATCACACCGTCTGAGCTGTCGCCGCCCGTCCGGACTGAGCAATGCTTACCTGAGTATTTCAGCTCAGACATTCCAGCTTTGAGAAGAATTTGTGCCATTTGTAAATTGACAGGAAATGACGTCACGACGGCCGTATTCTGCTCACGCTGCAGGGTGGCTTTGTGTTGTGTGGCCTCCAGGAACTGCTTTCAGAAATGGCATCTCCAGCGACACTTAGATTTGTAGATCTTTGACTTTGTACATTGAGTGTTTTGTTCGTTTTATAAGATTGTGTTTCTTGTAGAGTTATAAAATGCAAAAGAAATTAATCTTGTGTTTCCTGTGCTCTTGTTTTTATTCACGTTTTTAAAAAGCTGCATGTCTTAAAGATTCTGAACGCTACTTCATGAAATATAAAAAGGGGTTTGTCTTTGTCAGCCAGGACGGTTCAGTTTAGTGATGTTTTCATTTATGCAAGCTGTTCACAAATCACCAGAAATGATAGACCCTTGACCCATTCATCTTGAACCATAGTCTATTAAGAAAACAAATCTGGATATGAGGTTATAACTGCAATGTTCTTGATTTGATTTGGATACTATGTTTTATTTTTATCTGTAAAAATATCTTTCAAAAAACGATCTGCCAAAATGCAACTTTATTCGAGATACATTCAATGAGAAAAATCTTAAAACGTGATGCAATGCTAAATTTGTTTAAGGATTATATGCAGATATTTTACGGGATCAAAGACTCATTCTAAAGGCTCTTTGTTTTTGGCAGTGATGCAAAGAAAAATGGAAAATAACAACAGAAAACCAAATAATAAGTGTGAACGATATTTACAGATGGTGTTTCATGGCTAAATTAAATGACATGATCTATTTAAGTGTCTTGTTTTTATTTGATCTTATAAAGACTCTTTGCTCAAGATTCACTTGTCGCTACTTTATATTCCTCAGTCTCTTCAAGTCATACGTTCCTCTGATCTAATACCGTACATCATCTTCATCACACCTCCTGCACCCCCACAGCAGCGACTTCCTGCCCGCCTCACCAAAGGAGGAAAGAAACACAAAGTATGTTTATTTGACTCACGAATGTGCGTTTACAGCTTATCTGTGTCAAACATTATACATCAATGTCAAAAATATGTCCAACATTTGTACATGATATTGTTTACGTTCATGAATCATCATCTTCTGAATGTCTTGTTTCATTCCTCTGATGTGATGGTGTGCAGGTAGAAGACGTGAGAGAGCTCCAGGAGAAAGCCTGTGAGATGGAGAACACCTATGGTCACTTGTTTGATGTTGTCATTACAAACAGCGATCTAAACCGAAGCGTCTTTGAGCTGCTGAAGCTTGTTAACAAACTCGACACAGAGCCACAATGGGTTCCTTATTCCTGGGTGTGCTGAAGGGCCTTCACTGACTCCAGAACAGTTTCTGTTTAGAAAGACGGTTCAGTGTAAAAGTTGTGTTTTGTTGATTTGTCGTGCTCTGTTGAGAACAATTGTTTGGAGATGTAACCAGGTATGTTCAATATTATGTCATGAACCAGAAATTATATTAGCTGTAATTTTATGCATTTGGCAGACTTACATTGCATTACACTATATATTTATTTCTGAGTATGTGTAATCCCTGGGGTCGAACCCATGACCTTGGTGTTGTTAGCCATGCTTTTAACCACTGAGCTCCAGGAAAGCTTTAATTTAACATTTTATTTGTTCAAACCACAAAAATAATTGGATTAAAAATATATATATTACTGTAAAAACAGCACTGCTGCACACTGTACAAAAATGGTAGTGTACAGTAATTATTAATCATGCTTTCACATATAGCACAATACAGTACTACAGTAGATTGTGAAATAATATTATTTACAGTAACATTTATAAAACAAATGTTTACTATGTACTCGAAATAGAATGTAGAATGTTTCTAATTCCATTTTATGTTCTGTCTGTAAAATGGATTAAAAGTAAGATGCCGTATTAAGCAAATGGCTAGAGATCGTCATGTGTCTTTATTTAAATCTTACAGACATTCGAGTTATTTTTAAACCAGCGATGGGTCAATAAAGTTGAAACTGTGGCACCTTGACATTATAAGGTTCTGTCTGACATTTCTTACATATTCTTATTCTGCATGTTAAAACTTATTTACAATGTGATATGCATTGTGTACATTTTGGAACATTTTTAGAAAACATAAAGGTTTTATACATAGTCAACTGGATGAAAAAACTGTAGCTTATTATCTTAAATTGCTCAGAACGCTGATAATTCCAAGGCAATAAAATATACGTTTGTGTTATGTGTTAATAATAAATAACCGAACTTGAAATGTTTGTGTTACTGTACGTAGACGTTAATATTAAAGATTCAAAAATTGTTCCATTACTTTATTAATTGATAACTTATTGTGTAACCAAAAATGCAAATTCAGGTTTGTGTAACAGGTGCTCTAAAGGACTTAACTCATGTAAAACGTCCCAGAAACCGTAAGACATCTTGCTATTTTGAGTATATAGCTCAATTATATTAATGATTAACGTGTTTGTGAATCTGATCATGAAATGAGACTAAAATTGATGATCATGAACTATTTCTTTACTCCAAAAGCTCAACACAAAGACACGTAAATAAATCTCAACATATGAACATTTATAACATTTATTGAAATTAAATCCACAGGAGGTGGAAGCATTTCATCAGACCAAAAAAAACCACATTTCTCAACCACATGACCAAACAGAAGAGTGTGGCCTGATCTCAGGTAAGGGTTATAATCATACACGCACATCAAGAATTCAATTATCACAACGTAAACATGATCTCTGCTGTACGTCTCAATAACACACTGGGTAACAGGGAAAGTTGCACTGGTTTTAATACATGCAGTAAGATGTCCCGTACTGTGCACGATTCAATGGAATGAGGAAAATCCATATTACAGTTTTCATTTTATCCTACAAACAAAAATAGTAAAACAGCAACAACAGACACACAAAACAAGTACATTTCTTGTTTACTAGACATTAAGCTCGGCCTCAAAGGCAAGAAGAATAAATATATATGGTGAATTCTCGGAGGTCTCATTCAAAGAGCAGGTCTTCATCGGCCTCTTCAGTCAGCATGTTCGTGGGCTCGGTGATCGGGCCCAGTTGAGCCAAGCGCTTGGCAATCTCCTTCTCCGTCCTCTCCCGGAGCTGTTTCTTCTTCTCCTGGATCTTCTTCAGCCTGTGAACATGGAAAGCAGAATGTGAACGTGTTAATGTATCGGTTCTGAATGTGAATTTTCCTGCAGGATCTCACCTGTAGAACTCCTCGCGCTCGCGCTCGTCCAGCTCTGTGATGATGTACGTGAGCGTGCGCTCGATTCGTGGAATGATCACTGAACGGGACAGAAACATTACGTGAATACGCACATCGGACCGTGCGAGAATGAAGCGCTCAGGGTTATTTGAACATCTCACCGTGCTCGATGGCGTTCACGCGGCGGTTCGTGATCTTAATGGCCTCATCCAACGTGACAAAGGAGGTCTGTGAGAGAAATAACCAAACCAAGTGTCACTTGTGCCGCAAACGTCATCTGACACTCAAAACAGCAGAAACACGCCAGATGTTTGCATTTTGTGGAGAATAAAATGTGGGAAGTTGTTAAGGGTAATGTTCTGAGGTTGCCAAGATGTGTGGTTCAGTGGTTTCTGGGTCTATTTTATCATCCGCAAACTTACACAGCATAAATTTTGGGCCAAAAACAAATCATTAGGGGTTAGGGTTCATTCAAATACTAAATATAAGCAATAATAACAGTGAAGCTTATAAAGTGGATGTCATCACCTGCAGAGATGCCAGCTCTACAAGAAGCTCAACAGCTTTGGCATAGTTCCTCTTCAGTCGAGACAACTGCTCTCCACCCCTGGCCAGACCAGTTAACTCATAACCTACAGATAACCAACTAGTTACAAATGGTACGTGTTCAAACAAGCATTAATGTGACATATGTTGAGGGCCATTCATATTACAGTAAAAAATGAGCAGAATGCTTACTGTCTCCACCCTCCTGATAATGCTCAAACACAGGCAGAGTAACACCTGCACACAAACACAGATACATTTCACGTTACACACAGTTCATTTAATAATAAACTCGAATAAAAAACGAATCACACACCTGCAACATTGTCCCTTTTAGCTCTGACCTTCACCTGGGCCTTATTCACATTCTGAATGACTGTGGTACTGAGGAGACAGAAATGAAGAGCAGGTGAGATCTGGACGAGCATTAACACCATTGAAAGCCATTGTTTGTTTCTTTTAATACCTGAAATCACCAGCAGCAAATTTGGCCTCGGCTAAAGAGAAAGCGGCTTCTCTCATCACTTCGCCCATCAGTGTCTTAGTCTGCAAGGTTAAAAAAGTTTAGTCTATATTCACTGATGATCCATTTCAATCTGAAATATTTGAGCATTTGTTACAATGTATGACACAAAACGTACACAAGTACAATAGAAAGAAACATTTCAGACATTTTACCTCAATGATTTTTCTAAGAATTTGACGAAATCGCATAGAAAGAGCATCAGCTTTCTTCTTCAACAAATTCCGGCCTGTCTGAGCGCCTTTCAAACGAGCTTTCATGATGGTCTGAGCCCTGATAAAAACATACAAACAAACACACATTTAATATACATTTATTTCTAGAGCCTTTATCCACAATTCTGCGTTGTTGAAAAGCATCTTTCCAGAAAATACATTTTAGCTGTAAAAACATAAAAAGTCAAGAATTAATGACAGTAAACTAAAAATAAAAAAATTATCAAATAAAAATACATACATTTTATACATTCAGATAAATATAAGCTGACATGCATGCATACATACACACACACACACACACACACACACACACACACACACATATATATATACAGACATACATTAATACAATACAATTATTAAACTGTAGTCATGTAAAAAGATTAAATCATGTACATTGAATTGTTATTATAAGCGTTTTAAGTGTAAAGTATATTTCAGTTGTGTGCAGCAGACTACAGCTCACATGACTGTGAATATCATCACTTCCCCTTCATAAATTACAGTCAGATTATAAAACCTGGAGGGCTCATTTAACATTCTCTTCTTATAAACCATAAACACGTGTAATATTTGTGTTTAAAATGCTGCTGTCATTCACGTCACGACTATAAAAACACATTCTGATCTGACTGGATGAATGATATACTCACATTCGAGAGGGGAAAATATCGATGCGCTCTTTTCCTGACATGTTTACTCGCTCAATCAGACCCTAAATCAAACTACTGAATCGACAATCGGAGTGATTAAATATGATGTCGAAGTATTTTAAATCCCAGTTAAATGGCTAAAATAACAACGACGTGACCCTCATAGTCGAGATACAGGACGCAGAATTGATCAGCTGACTGGCGGTCACGTGACTCTACGTAAGGCGCTGATTGGTCGCGTCTGTTTAGTGCGTGACTGTAGAAGACCGTTGTTACGTTAAACATAAAAGTCCGAAAGTCCAAAATTGACAATAAAGATCTTTAAATTGATTTTGAACTGAATGCCTTTACACACAATTAAATTAAATTAAAAAACATAGTCACTGAGAAAAATACGTGCAAAATTTGGCAATTTAAGAATTTAGAGTGGCATTGGACAATTTAACTCTTAATCTACATAGTGTCTTGTTTAAGACGTTAGTATATTCGTGCACATGAGCACAATAAGGACAATAATACATCTCATAGCGAGGAAAGTGCATAGTTTTATTATAAAATACATTTTCATTTCAGACGTACTTTTATTTTGACTTGTGATTCACAGGGAGAGTGAGTTGACGCAACTTCTCGCCGGTGTTCACGCTTTCCTGACTGGATGATGAATGGCAAACTAACAGCCGCAAACATACGACACTTTTAACATATTTTAAAGAGTTAAAGTCAGACGTTTTAACACCTGTTAGGTAAGATCGTGTTACACATACATACATATTCATTTTACACATATTGCACAAATATTTTTCATTATAGTAGTGTTGTAATTTCTGCTGGCGGACAGCATGTGCGCCGCATGAACTCGCATTAGGACCTACTATAGTAATGTGTGACAGACTGCTGGATTTACTATAGTAATGTGTGACAGACTGCTGGATTTACTATAGTAATGTGTGACAGACTGCTGGATTTACTATAGTAATGTGTGACAGACTGCTGGATTTACTATAGTAATGTGTGACAGACTGCTGGATTTACTATAGTAATGTGTGACAGACTGCTGGATTTACTATAGTAATGTGTGACAGACTGCTGGATTTACTATAGTAATGTGTGACAGACTGCTGGATTTACTATAGTAATGTGTGACAGACTGCTGGATTTACTATAGTAATGTGTGACAGACTGCTGGATTTACTATAGTAATGTGTGACAGACTGCTGGATTTACTATAGTAATGTGTGACAGACTGCTGGATTTACTATAGTAATGTGTGACAGACTGCTGGATTTACTATAGTAATGTGTGACAGACTGCTGGATTTACTACAGTAATGTATGACAGACTGCTGGATTTACTATAGTAATGTGTGACAGACTGCTGGATTTACTATAGTAATGTGTGACAGACTGCTGGATTTACTATAGTAATGTGTGACAGACTGATAGATTTACTATAGTAATGTGTCACATGTCAGGCTCTCACTGCTGTTGTGTTGTCCGTATAGAGATGCCGGGTCTCAGCTGTCGGTTCTACCAGCATCGCTTCCCTGAGGTGGAGGATGTGGTGATGGTGAACGTGCGCTCTATCGCTGAGATGGGCGCATACGTCAGTCTGCTGGAGTACAACAACATCGAGGGCATGATCCTGCTGAGCGAGCTGTCCCGCAGACGTATCCGATCCATAAACAAACTCATCCGCATCGGACGCAATGAATGCGTGGTGGTCATCAGAGTGGACAAAGAGAAGGGTGAGTGTCTGACACCCGCTGCTCCATAAACACTTCTGTGCTTGTAAAAAACGTGTTTTGTGTCATCAGGATACATCGATTTGTCCAAGCGTCGAGTCTCTCCAGAGGAAGCCATCAAGTGTGAGGATAAATTCACCAAATCTAAAACCGTAAGCATGTGATTTCAGTGCATCATCTCGTGCGTGCTCACATGTGCTTCATGATGTATGTTGTGTGCAGGTATACAGTATTCTGCGTCATGTTGCTGAAGTGTTGGAGTACACTAAAGACGAGCAGCTGGAGAGTTTGTTTCAGCGCACCGCGTGGGTCTTTGATGAGAAGTACAAGAAACCCGGATACGGAGCGTATGACGTCTTCAAACAGGCCGTGTCGTAAGTGACGTGTCTTAAGTTGCTCACGCAGCGGGATGTTAAACTCGACGGGATGTGAGATCTTGCGTGTTTTCCTTTATGTGACACAGCGATCCCTCTATTCTGGACGGGTTGGATTTGACAGAGGAAGAGAGAAACATGCTCATCGACAACATCAACAGACGACTCACACCACAGGCCGTCAAAATAAGAGCCGGTAATGATTTGCAGTTTGTTTCAAACAAGCCGGTCACTTTATTTAAAGAGGAGAATGAAAAGTCCTGTTTTTCCTCACACATCATCAGACATTGAGGTGGCGTGTTATGGATATGAAGGGATTGATGCTGTTAAAGATGCTCTGAAGGCGGGACTTAGCTGCTCCACAGAGGCCATGCCTATCAAGGTACTGTTTTATAGATTTAAAACAAAACCAAAATGTATTTTTTCCTAGTGAGGACATAATGTAAATGTGTCTTACAGATCAACCTGATCGCACCACCGCGGTACGTCATGACCACGACCACACTGGAGCGCACAGAGGGACTGTCGGTGCTCAACCAGGCCATGGCTGTCATCAAAGAGAGGATCGAGGAGAAAAGAGGAGTCTTTAATGTTCAGATGGAGGTGAGATGTGGAAAAAAACAATTTGGTTTTTTACATTACAGATATTTATATGTGACCCTGGTCTTAAGTAGCAAGAGAACATTTGTAGTAATAGCCAAAAATACATTGTATGGGTCAAAATTATAGATTTTTCTTTTATGCCAAAATCATTAGGATATGAAGTAAAGATCATGTTCCATGAAGTTACTTTGAACATTTCCTATCGTAAATATATCAAAACTTTATTTTTGTGAGTAATATGCTATGCTAAGGACTTCATTTGGACAACTTTAAAGGCCATTTTCTCAATATTTAGGTTTTTTTGCACCCTCAGATACCAGATTTTCAAATAGTTGTATATCAACCAAACATGATCATATCCTAGCAAACCATACATCAATGGAAAGCTTATTTATTCAGCTTTCAGATCTCAATTTCGAAAAATTTACTTTTAAGACTGGTTTTGTTGTCCAGGGTCACACACACACACACACACACACACATATATATATATACACACACACACACTACCGATGTTGAGGGCTATTAACTTATTTTCTATTAATATTTTTTTCACTTTTAGAATAAACTCATTAAAACTGTAGACAAACAAATGAAATCTGTGTAATATTTTATAATTTTTAGTCAACATTTGTATAGAATATACAGAAGTGTTCTTTTGGCATTTTCTTGATGTCTCGTCTTGAGATGATTTTAAATACTGAGCTCTTATTGTCTGATTTTCTTTATTATTTGGTCAAAATCATACATTTAAAAACATTTCTGAATTTTGAATGAAAGAAATTAGTGTTTCCACAATTATATTTTTTCTACCTTCAGATCAAAGTTGTGTAGAAACAAGAAAAACATTTTACTCAAGTGACTCTAAACCTTTGACAAATATAATGTTTGGTGTTGCCTTGTCATCTAAAGGCCAAATGATCTGCTAAAAATTTTTTTTAGGTTCTCATGTTTCTACTCGTGGTGGGTTAACAGAAATGCGTTTCATTTTCTGATGTCTTGTGAAATTGATGAATTGTCTGAATGTTTTTCAGCCTAAAGTGGTCACAGACACAGATGAGACGGAGCTGCAGAGACAGCTGGAGCGTTTGGAGCGAGAGAACGCTGAGGTGGATGGAGATGATGATGCGGAGGAGATGGAGGCCAAAGTTGAAGATTAGACCCTCCAGAAACTGATCTATATAAACTCTTATATGGACACTGTTGTCTTTTATCATTCACTTTACAGCAGTTTAGCTATTTAAAAACATAAGTGTGTTATAGCATGAACTCGAGCGGTCGTGTGCTGTAACGCTGATGTTCTGAACTGGTGGCCTTTTATTACAACACATTACCAACATTATTCTGATTCATCATTACTGAGTGAAAACATGAATTATCTGCAAATGTCAAACTACTTCATCTGCTCTCAGTAAACATCTGAATAATCAACATTTTTCATTCTTTCTCTTTCATTCATGAGTGTTTTGTTGGGAAACAATACTACAATACTTGAAAACAAACACTGCAAACATTTAGATGTTTTTGTTGAACATTTGCAACTGAATATCTTATGACTTGGTTATTTTGTATAGAAAATGTGTGTGTCTGAAGCGACCTGATATTCTCGGTCTACACGTTTTTTTTTTTAATGTTAGTTTGTCTTTTCTTTAGGCCCTTTCAAAGCTTTTACTAAACTAAAATGTTTCAGGACATCAACTTAAGAAATGAGAGTAAGACAGCCATAATCATAAACAATTCATATTCAAAACAACTGACTTATTTTAACTTTAGTGCAACAACAACCTTACTGAAGTTGAATTCAGAATAGCTTGAACTCTCAGTATATGGAGTGAAGAAATCTGGGATTTAAGATGATTCAAAGAATTCTTATGAACAGATGTAAACTCATGAGTTTCTTGTACTTGGCTGCTCATTTGCATCCCTGTGGTAAAGTAATAATTATACTTCATACATAACTATAGATTCCTACTTTCCAAGTATTTGTACATTTAATGACAATGTTGTGGTTTTTATTTTGAAAACCACAAAAAAAACAATACAATACTGTTCTCATGCCTTGAAAATGTGCATGTATACGCTTTCATATTTGAAGTTATATTGTTGGTCAAAAAATGTATGATGTGCATATTAATATTAATCTTATTTACACCTTTTTGAAGTCAGTTTTTTTAAATGAATGACATCAGCACATTGATGCATTAGCACAAGAGTCTGGAGGAGTTTTCTCTGCATGTTGATAAATCTTTAAAAAATATATTGGAAAAAATGTCAAGTTTACTTAGAACACCAACCTGACATGATGAACAAATGTAATATTTTTGAACAAAGTTTTTGATAATTGTTTGTACAAATATAATAATGAATACACTAAAACACCACATTACAGACATCATTTAACTATACTGCCCCTTTAAAGCACCTCATTTAAAACTAAAGCTTAAATTTGATATCAAACTCAGTTTTCACATGAATCTGCAAGCCAAAGCCAGAAAATACACAAAGAATTTGATTTTACTAAAAAAAAAAAAGAAGGAAATCACTTTTATTGAAAACACATCCACTGATAAGTACAAAACAAAGACAATCGTTTTCATGTCAATCAGTTTAGCCAGAGACCTTCTCAACAGTGTTTGGGTCCACTTAACTTCTGTTTCAAGCTAAACAACTGGGAAAAACTCTTTGGTACAGTTGGAGCTACCAAAAGAACATAAATCGGTAAAATTACAACCCAGACGACTGGCAATCGACAGTGTTACACAAGAACAACGGGTCATTGCGCTCACAGAGAGATCTGCTACTCTAACCGGGCAAGATGAAGCTACTGTAATGAATTCAACAGGAATGCCCTGAGAAAACAAACGTCTTCCTCTGGATGGTGAAACCGCAGCAGTCTCGTGGAGACGAGTCCAGGACGTGACAAATTAAAACCGCTCAGCATTTATTTACTCCAAAGACGTGGAAATGGACGAGTTTCCCCAGATTGTTTTTGAACCTAGATGAGCCCAAACAGGGTGTAAAAAGCAAGTTCATCTGCGACGAGTGCTTGTTCATTTGCCAAGTCCAATCTTCTTGGCCTCGGTTTCGTAAATCAATAACCTCCACATTTTAACTATGAACACCTCCGCTTCTTCATCCAGCACCTGCAGAAGAACATTTCAACAGTGAGATACTGTAGCGAAACAGTTTAGTTTGACTAACAATATGAAAGATTTAACCTACCATGGCAACATCATCTAAGATGCCTTGTGGAGTACTGTGAGCCATGACCTGAAAAAAGAAAACGACAGCAACGTGATTTACGAGTCTACTGCAGGATTTACATATTCAGAACACGAACTCAGCCGCTTACCTTTGAGCAAACAAAGTCAACTAATGTGGCTTCTTCTTCACCGATGTATTCTACGATCTTCTTATTGATCCACGGTCGAATGCGCTTCTCCATCAGAGTCTGTGCACAATGAAAACACAAACACAGTTATCTCTCAGGCACTGACGTACAAGAAGCAGACGTGCAGAAATCTCACCGTGTCAACGACAGACCAGTCCAGCGGGTAGCTGAAGAGCTCAGGTTTGCCAGTGGGGATCTTCTCGATGAGACTCTTGATGTGTTTGCGTTTCTCTTCCGTGTTCACTCCTTTTCCGCCTGCCGCCCCGCTGTCTCCTCCCTTGTCCTCATCTTCGTAGTCTAAAGGCACGAGCTTCCTCTTTCGAGGTGCCTCGTCCACCTCGTCGTCATCGAAGCGGTTAAAGACGCTTTCAACCGGCAGCTTCTTCCGTTTGGCGACGCTGGGCTGTCCAGGGCTACCGGTAGCACCTTATGAGAAAACAATGACGTGTTAGCGAACGTTACTGAGATCAGGTTAAAACCTCACCATGCAAAAACCTCACCGAGTTTGAGGCTCAAGCCGATCTTGGGCCGGTTCTCCTCCTGTGGAAGGACATCTGGTGGCGAGTTCTCGTGAGGAATGATAATGCCGCAGGGCGACTCTTCTCTGGGCGTGTTGGGCGTGCCGTTACCGCTGGCTGAAGACACTGAGGGGGCGGCCATGATGGGTCGCATGGTGGGCTTGAGGCAGGGCTTGGGCTCCTCCTCGTCCTCTATCTCCTCCCCCTCCTCAACATCATCATCCTCAGACGGGGGGGCTTGAGCGCGAGTCTCCACGCCTCCCTTGCGTCGGTCTCTCTCTCGGTCTCGCTCCCGCTCTCTCCCTCTGTCACGCTCTTCTCGAGAGGGTTTGTGGTCTCTGTCCTCTTCCGGCTCGGGTTTTATGGGCGGCTGCCGTAAACGTTCTGCTTCTTCCTCCATCTGATGAACAAACATACATGAGGGGGTAATGTTTTTTTTTCAAATGATGACAAAGATGCACAGGAGGTTGATGAAGAGAACCGTAGACTCACCCTGCGCAGCTCAGCGTCGGGATCTGGGTGTCCCTCCGCCAGCAGCCTCTGTCTGATCTCTTCCAGCTCCTCCTTCTCTCGCTTCCGGTCACGTTCATCCAGCTCGATCTCCTTCTCTCTGTCTCTTAGACGCTTCTGAAGAGCGCTTCCCCTGCAGAACAGACAAACGACAGCAACCCATGAATGCACAGCAGTATCGCAAACCGCCTGCTGCACATCAGGCTCAAACATGACAAGAGCTGCCTGAAATCTGCTCAAATAGGACCGGCGGCCTTCCACACAAATTCCTGAAAGCCATAGTGGGAAACATCCTGTCATAAGATGATGCTACCAGCTAGTTAAACTGGAGAAAACAAACCATCATATAAATGATGATCAACATTTTTAACAAGCAAAATAATTCACAGCCAGAACTAAATGTAGTTTGTACATCCTATATTAGATCTACCTGCACATAAATGTGATGTGTATCATAATAAATGAAGTTAAGTTAGCTCCTGTAGAATAAACAACGTGCATCAGACTTCATGGTGATGGTCAAATGTCTGAATGTCTGTTTCCAGAACAGCTGGCTTTCATTAGAGAGTATAAGATACTGACACTGGATCAGTTCTGGACCTGCTCGCTGGAACTCACTTGTAGTATTTTGGGTCATCTCGGTCATCATCATAGTCCTCCAGAAACTCCTTGAGTCGTTTCCCTTCCTTGGCCTGTAAAGCAGAAAGAAACATTTAATAAATGTACCATTTGAATACAGATAAAGTGGCTTCAGATAAATATTATTTGCCAAATACAAAAAACTGAAAAGTTTACCATTTCACGACGCCGCTCGTCCTCTCTCTCCATCTCCTTGGCGTAGTCTCTGGCCTTCTTTCTCTCTCTGAGCTCCCAGTTCTTCAGACGCTGTTAGATGACAGAGCAAATGCAATGTGAACATTTACCAGGAATGTAGGATAATAAAGTGAACCGTATGAGACGATGAGGTTACAGAAAACACACACCTCCTGATAGGCCGCCTCCTTCTCTCGCAACTTCCTCTCCAGTTTGCGCCGTTCGTACGCCTCCTCCTCATCCTCCTCACGATCTCGTTTCTTCTCCTTATCTCGCTCTCTGTCACGACTCTGTTCTCTAAAAACGAACAAAAATACACACTTTGTAAAAATCTTGACTCAGCATCAGTAATTAAACACGTGACTTCGGTCATGACGTGTTTACCTGGATCGGCTTCGATCTTCGCTGTGATCGCGGCTTCTGTCTCTCTCCCATTCTCTTTCTCTCTCTCTTTCACGCTCTTTCGTGCGCTCGCGGTCTCTGTCTCTCTCCCGTTCCCTCTCTCGTTCTCTCTCTCTCTCCCGTTCCCTCTCACGGTCCTTCTCCCTCTCTCGGTCGCGTCGCTCACGCTCTCTCTCCCGCTCCTTGTCTCTCTCCCGTCGCTCGCGTTCCAGCTCCTGCCTCTCCTTCTCTCTCTTCCCCTTCTCCTCCTCCAGTTTCTGTGGGGAAATATGGAGAAAAGTCATTAACCGCTCGCACATGAGATGAGCACACAGCACAACATTCCTTTATAAAGAAAGTGGTTTACAGTCCCCTTCTCTCAGTGTCATGTGCATAGATGGGGTTCAAAAAAGTTAAAAGTGGAAAAATACAGGAAATATTTTGATTGTTGTAATTAATTATTATTCTTTTTAAATGCCAATAAAACATTTACAGGGAATTCTGGAAACCACTTTAAGAAATATACTGGACATTTCAAACAACTAAACAGGATCAGAAAGAGCGTAGTTAATGTCCGCCTCATCACATGAGCAACAGAAAGAGTCTTGAATCCTTGTGAAACTTGTTGTTTTGCACTTACAGGTGTTGACTAGCGACTGTGAGCGCTGCCGTGGCCCTACAAGCCTTTATTTGTTAGGCCTGGGAGGAAAAGCAGGTCAAGGGATTCACAGGGATCATCATAAAACCATTGCAAACCATTTCCCTTGCAACATGTTATAAACTCAAGCTCACTATCTCACAAACAATTTCCAGACATTTTAAAAAGGTTCTGCATTGCAGCTGTTGTGGTTTGGATAGAAAAGGCAACAAATGTGTAGAAGGTGCTTACCCAACTGCGGACGTCACAGGATCCCGGAGGATTTTTGACTTTAGTGATTATGAAATATGGAGAACTGCATGACACCCACGGCTTTTATTTCTGCTTCAATAACAGCTAATAAACACTGACGGTAGAGAAACAGCTGCTACAGTCGCCTTGATCTCACGAGAGCGCTTAAGAAGCAAATTACTTTTCGAAAGAATCCGTTTGCCACGTTTAACCATTCAGTACGAGCCTGATCCTCTCAACCGTGGGTGTTATAGGACAGCATATACAGTAGCAAACAAAACAGAAGAGAAAGAGCAAATAAAATAACATCAGGAGGACTGGGATTTACAAGCATAGAGCTTAAAAGAAATAAATCAACTGCTTTTCTACTAGGTTTTATTTTGTTACTGGCTCATCTGTAGATTCAGCTCCACCTATTATTAAAGTCCTCCAGGTAAAAATGTAATTCTGATCTCTAACAAGAACACATTATTAAGCCAAAGTAAAAAAGAAAGCAAAAAGAAAAGAAAGTGTGCAAGCAGGCAGTAGAGATGGAATGTGCTGTCACAGAATCAGAAAACTGTTTCATACCTGCACAATCTTCAGAGCGTCCGCGTGCTGTGGAGGGGCGCCCCCTACTTTTACAAGAGCCCAGCGGGCCAAGTCACTATTATTCATGTCAGCAGTATCAACTTTATCATCAACATCACTCTTACGAACAGACCCGCACAGGTTCACTGGCCACCAGTGTCTCGGGGAGACTTTAGTCATGTAGTTTAATAGCTTTAACAAGAGAATCTTCATCATCTACACAGATTTTATTCAAACCAGCCCAATGAGCCAATCATAAGTCCAAACTGAATTTCGGGCGCAGTTGCCCCTGTGCAAATCCTCTAGAAGGGGGCGCCCGATACAAGTAGAGAAAAAGGGAAAGCTCATACTTACATCCTATCCGTGCAACTTTTTCCAAAGCTGTGAGATTCATCTTGGTTTAGTCACCATATGATCTCTATCATAATGGTGGGGTTTAATCAATAGATTAGCTTTGAGGGAACTTCACAGAATGTCTATGCATTGTATGTGTGACTACATATTCCACCCTTAACATGGAGGCCTCGCTACACTTTATACAATCCAGTTAACTGTCATAAAGATGTAAATTTAGTCATCAGGTAAGACTCATTTCTGTGTGCTGTATCATTTAATGAAGTTTTAGATCTTAAAAAATCTAATTGAGCTTTTAATAAAATCACTTATTGCAAAATAGAATTAAAGAATTAATTCATCTATTCGTGTTTGTGTTGGAGAGCTAAGCTACAGTAAATGTGAAACACAGTGTGCTTCTACCTGTCATATGGAGTAATAAAGCATAGATGTTACCTTATGGGTGTCACGAAATTTGTTGATCTCCCTGGAAATCAAATCCCGTTTGTCATCCTCCATTTCCATGGCGTTGATGTCATCCTAAAGAGACAAAAGCATGGAGTCATTAAATCATTTGAACGGTGTAATATTAAAGCTGCATGTGCAAGTGCTACTTTATGTTTTAAAATCAAAGCAAAAATCTCCGACTAACAAAGTTACAAGTCAACAACAAAGAATCAGATGAAGTGAAGTCAAACCTCTTCCTTTTTGTCTCGTTTCTTCTTGCGGCGACTCGCCTCGTCATCTTGTGATGTAGCATTGAGCTCACTTGAATATTCTTTGATCAGGCCATCTATGGCTCCTCTGACAATCTGGTCACGCTTCTTGGTTTCCTCATCCAGCACCTCTTCCTCATCCTCACCGGCTTCATCTGCTTTACCATTCTAACAGACACATCATAACACAGTGCTCAGTATAGTCTTGTGTGAGTTTTTTAATTTAAATAAATAATAAGATTTCCCAGTAATTTCGAGTAAACAATCAATGTGAATGTGTGGAGCATGTAGATGCATGACTAATAGCCACCTGTCAATCAGAAAGTGGAAGCACTCGGTACTGGTATCATTACACTTTTGTTTTAGCATCAACCTGGACCCAAAGCAGAATCACCTTTTCCAACCCTGATCTCTGTCATATGAAGAGAATCATCATACTCACTCCATTCTCACTGGAACCTTTCTTCTTTGCCTTCCACTCATCCAGCTGAGCTTTAGTTTTGGCATCAACTTTAACCAATAGTTTCTTTTCTCCCACCTGGAGCTCATGTAGCAGTCGTAGAGCTCGTAGAGTAGATTCAGGCTCTTTATATTCACAAAAACCAAACGCTGAAGGCAAAAGAGAAAGCAGTGTGTGAGGATCCCATTTTCACAACAATATCTGTGCAGATTAAAGGTGCAGTTTTAAAAATCTGTAGTGTCTTTGGTAACACGGATGTGACACCGTTGACAGGGATTGCCAGACACGGCCCGTATCACTGGTTAAAATGGCGATTTTCTCACAATTTACGAATAGTTTGAAACAATTGGGATATTGTACCACGCACTCAAAAAATATAACATTGGCCTAGTGGTTTTTGCATATTTTACAAAAATATTACAAAGTGTAACTTTAAGCAAACATGAAACGTGATCAGGTGAGATGTTTGGCTTGCTTTACCTTGAAGTTTCCCTGAGGCACCCTGAACCCGCTTCCAGCTCAACACCAAACCACATTTCTGCAAAACAGAAGCACTCAACGTCAATATTAATCACATCCAAACAGAAAATGACAGCTGGACAGTTTGGAAAAATGAGATTCACACTCACAGCCAGCAGTTGTCTGATGAGCATATCTGATGCTTTCTCAGAGATGTTTCCTACAAACACAGTGGTCGTGGGGCCGCTGCTCTCATCGTTGTCTTTTGCGACCGCATGTTCTTTCCTGGGAGCCGCCACTTTAGTCACCACAGCCATTGTTGTGGGCACAAGAACCTGAGCAAAGTGTAAATCCCACAAACTGTTCAAATATGTGACATTCAATGGCCATAGGATTTTGCTGGCTTGTGTAGAAGTACAGTATTAAGTGTTTTGAAAGCAACAAAACTAGAAATGCATCACACATTTTTCCCTAAGTAAAGAATATTACCGCAGGGGCTGGAGCCATGATACCCATGTGGACGGGAATCATTGGGGTTCCTGTAAAAAAAGTTGATTACATCAGAACCAAAACCCAAAAACACCCAAAATTAAAAACTGTCATTGTAGCTATAAGATGACTGACACATTAGTCACATTTAAACTATGTAGTTTATCATAATTACCTGGAGGCATTGATGGGGGAAATCCAGCAAACTGTGGTGGAGGGATTCCTGGAGGCATCGTCGGGATGCCAATCTGCGGCCGGTTCAGATGAGGTGGGAAAGACATGTTGGGCAGAACACCCACCTAAACCGAGGAGAAACACATGATGTTAAACACTGTGACAGAGACCCACTTTATTTCATGAGAACCAATCAAGATCTTCCCCTACAGGTTCCCCTTAAAAATGAAACTTTTTTTTATGATTTACTGTTCGTCATGTCATTTCAAACCTGTATGAGTTTCTTTCTTCTTTAGAACACAAAGATATTTTGACACTGAACCCCACTGACTTCCATTACATGAACACAAAACCACTGAGACATTTCTCAAAATATCTTCTGTTGTGTTCCACAAATGAAAGCGTCAAAAAGATTTTAAACCATGTTGATTTTTTTTTGGGGGGGGGGTGAAATATCCCTTCAAATGTAACAGTTAAACGTGAAAGTGTAAGTCCATCTAGAACCTGAAAATAACTCGGAGCCGAAATCTAAATGAAATCTGTTGTAAGGTCTGAAAATGTATTCATGCGCAACTTAAGGTCTTAAATCTGAAATCAACGTAAACATCTCAAATCACGCCGAAATCAATCCAATCTGCTACAGGCAGATTTCATAGACCTATAACAGTCCATATCCCCCATGTGTCAAAACATATCTCAGGTAACTTCTTAGCTAAACAAATATGCTGGTGGTTTATAATATTTCACTAACGTAGGCACGAAAAGTATATTTACTCTGTGTAATGCAATGATTTTAGATCAATAAAACAGACCAGTGTGTAAGAAAATATCAGCGGGAATCAATTCAGTGAAACCGGGCAGAAGCTAGCCGCGAGCTAACGCACAAAAAAGCCGCTGTATTTCGACCTCTCGCGTCGGATTTAAAGATTTATTCGGAGCCCTGTATAAAATATTGAATATATAAACTCAAAACTATAATTAATAGATTGGTAAATATTACTTACGCAAACCGAATCTATTTCAACTCGCTTCTCACACGGAAAGTTCACCGGATCCGTAGTAAAAGCAACGAGCAACCGAACCTGCAGCTTCCGGTGAAATGGAATTGTGGGAAAAAATATGCAAGTTAAAAGCCCTTTGATTGTTTAAAAATCTGTGTAAAAACGTAAAGCGCTAAATTATTTTATAATGTTATAAATCCAAATCGTCTACTGGGTTACTCTATGAGAACTGACTATATACCATAAAAGACCTAGCGCCTAGGGTTAGTATGCTAAAAAAGAGAAATAATGTGACAACGCAATAAAATATCTTTAGTACCTCGTCTTTTTGTTCTTGTTTTCTTTTAAATATTTGCTTACAAAGATTTAACAAATGTTAATCAGCAACGTTTTTGTTTGCAGAATATTCATCAGCAATATGTAAACAGTTATTTGTGAATTTATTTCTTACATTCGCTACAAATGATATCCTCATGAATTATTGTTGTTGTCTTTTACGTGTACTTTGAAATATCTCGTCTCTTAAACAGCAGTACAGCACTTTTCCTTCATGTTGTTCAGTCTCTCCCTTGCCTACATCTCCCTTGCTTAATCCTCCTAGTAACATGACCTTGTAAACTATCGGTACTGTTTAGCGTGTTGACAAAATGTTTTATGCTTTCCTACTTGTAAGTCACTTTGGATAAAAGTTAAAATTAATAAATGTAATGTATAAATGTAATGTAATGTGTGCAAGGTTGGTTCAAATCCTAGGGAACACACATTAATAATTAATCAATGTATTTTAGTGTATTGCATAAATGTAATGTAAAATTTGCCACGCTTTGCTATTTTTTGCTTTTCTTTTCATTTGGATATAAAATGTGAGTGCGACGAACTGCATTTGATTGGCAGGCGACGTCATCGAAGGCGGAATTTTCATGGAAAGTGCTGGAAAAAAACAAAGCACCGCCGGTCTGTACTACTGATGTCCCTCCGCTACTAAATGTAGCCCTATCGAAAAGCTTTGTTTAATGGGTTTCTTTGACAACATTGTCTTAAAGTTGCTTTAATTCATGTATATTCTGACAAACATTATTTTGACAAAGTGAAAATTGTATGAAATTATATTTTCAGCGGAACAGATTTAGCGTGCATCTTTTCCACTCTTGGCTGTTTTTAAAACCGTTTAGACGTCAACGTCTTGTTTTCCAATATAAATCCATGTATGTTACGCCTCGAAATGCTACAAACAGCCCCACAACCATATCTAGCTTGTATTGTAAATGATGCGCACGGAGTGTTTTTATTATTTTTTAGGTAAAACTTGCTTAATTTAAATTAATTTAGATGACTTGTTCTGAGGTTTATCCCCATTAGATTCACCACGAATCTCCCACCAGCTGATGTTATTTTCAAACACCAAACAGCGTTTATATCGTTGTTGTCCCAATAATTTCTTCATTAAAGCGAAAACTGACATTACACGGTTAATCCAACTGCTTCTTTCGCACAATGTGCGCTTTTATAGCTCTTGTAGTTGAAGAATCGACAGGTTTGGATACAATCAAACATCTCAGAAATACAATAATATGTTCTTTCATTATTATTATTGTGCATCAGTGTGAGTCAGCGCGGAGGGATACAGCCGCACAGTCAGAGGCGGAGTATAAAGAAAAGAGCCGCGCGCGCTGCTTTCTCTCCTCTGCTTCTCTCAGTATCAGTGTTGGGGAGATCAGCTTTTCTACGGCGTTTAAATCTACAAAACCAACAAAATAAACCAAGGTAAATGATAAATATCCATCTAAAACGGCTCTTTACACTCTTTGGTCTTTAATGATACGAGAGGGCGTGAACTTTTCTAGCAGTTCGTCGTCATTTATTTGATTTTAAGTCGGGTCGCTATTGTAACTGTGCGGATGCCGGTAGGGGCTCGCTTTCCTCTGGCCTGCACATTAATGTAAAGATAAAAATTCTGTATCGTTTTTAAACCTACCGTACATTTAATAAAGGATATTTTTTTAAAGTTATGTGAGGGATAAACAGGTGCAACGGTTAAGGGTATTGTAAATTCGATGCTTCGTACAACTGACTCGATTAGATTATTTTTCTATTAAAAATTCTACCCACTTTCATATTTGTCAGCAGAATTAAATGTATACAGTATTAAATGTAGTCACGATTTAATGTATTCGATCACGCTGCCGGAAGTCGAAAAAAAGCCAATCCGGTGGTTGAAGAAAATCATCAGATCGTGATTACAATCGTGTATTTATATTAAAATAATCGTAATCCTACGAAAACGCAGTTTTGTGTCTGGTTAAAGAAATACTTTAATCAGCAGCAGTAAAACACGTGTTGAGCTCATTGTCCTTCTGCGTTATGTACTTCCGCATCCGGGTCACTTGTGTAACGCTCACTGTACCGCATTGTTCTTGCCTGCGTACAATAAGAGTATTATTACTGTTACTTTTGATGAATGTTATATTAAACGTCATATTATTAATGATATGATGTTAATGTAATTACTCACGTTTATATTATATAGTTTTAATCAGAAAGATTAACCAAATCTGTTGTATTTTCAGATGCCTGAAGAAATGCGCCAAGAAGAGGAGGCTGAGACCTTTGCCTTTCAGGCAGAGATCGCCCAGCTTATGTCTCTCATTATCAACACCTTTTACTCCAACAAAGAGATCTTCCTCCGAGAGCTCATCTCCAACTCCTCTGATGTAAGAACCTACATTAAATGAATACAGATACATTGGGGTTATATTCCAGCACTATATCCAAAGTCCTGCGACTGTAACAAATGTAATTGGGATTGCTTTGGTTTCAGATGGGCTAAAATAATTGAGGGTTTTTTTTCCCCACAGGCTCTTGACAAAATCAGATATGAGAGTTTGACTGAGCCCACCAAACTGGACAGTGGAAAGGACCTGAAGATCGAAATCATCCCCAACGTTCATGAACGCACTCTTACCCTTACTGACACTGGTATTGGAATGACCAAAGCAGATCTTATTAATAATCTGGGTACCATTGCCAAGTCCGGGACAAAGGCCTTCATGGAGGCTCTTCAGGTGATTCTGAACTTTATATTTGCTTTTGCAGCATTTTGTACAAACACGCAGTGACTTGTGTAACCTCACCGATGAGATTAGAAAAGTGAATTGTTTTTTGGACTTTAGGCTGGTGCAGATATCTCCATGATTGGGCAGTTTGGAGTGGGCTTCTACTCCGCTTACCTGGTAGCTGAGAAGGTCACAGTCATCACGAAGCACAACGATGATGAACAGTACGCCTGGGAGTCATCCGCCGGCGGCTCTTTCACGGTCAAGGTGGACCACGGTACGTTCCTGTGCTTGTTATCTCCGTAAAGACAGAAGTTCAATATTGAATGCATCTGATGTTCATATGACACATTTTGTAGGTGAGCCCATCGGCCGAGGAACCAGAGTCATTCTTCACCTGAAAGAAGATCAGACGGAGTACATCGAGGAGAAGAGAGTGAAGGAAGTGGTCAAGAAACATTCGCAGTTCATTGGATACCCAATCACTCTGTTTGTAAGTGGGATTTGGTTTGATGTGATTGCTCATACATAAGTCTCGCTTGGGCTGAAAATTTTGTTTCTTGCAGGTGGAGAAAGAACGCGACAAGGAAATCAGTGACGACGAGGCAGAGGAGGAGAAGACTGAGAAAGAGGAAAAGGAGGAAGGCGAAGACAAGCCCAAGATTGAGGACGTCGGCTCGGATGATGAAGAGGACTCCAAAGATAAGGACAAGAAGAAGAAAAAGAAGATCAAGGAGAAGTACATCGACCAGGAGGAGCTGAACAAGACCAAACCCATCTGGACCAGAAATCCAGACGACATCTCTAATGAAGAATACGGAGAGTTCTACAAGAGTTTGACCAACGATTGGGAGGACCATCTGGCGGTCAAGGTGTGTATCCGGTTACCTCAGAATGGTGTTTGGCTTGGGTTTCGTGTGGATGTGAAACATTCATGTTTTGTCTGTCGTGCAGCATTTCTCTGTGGAGGGCCAGCTGGAGTTCCGCGCTCTTCTGTTCATCCCTCGCCGTGCCCCCTTTGACCTCTTCGAGAACAAGAAAAAGAAGAACAACATCAAACTGTACGTGAGACGGGTCTTCATCATGGACAGCTGTGAGGAGCTCATCCCCGAGTACCTCAGTAAGTGTTTAACCTGACGTGTGTTATCAGTTTTTGTTATCTCTTAGTATTCACACTTGCCTCCCATCTCCTCCAGACTTCATCCGTGGTGTTGTGGACTCTGAAGATCTGCCCCTCAACATCTCCAGAGAGATGCTACAGCAGAGCAAGATTCTCAAGGTCATCCGCAAGAACATCGTCAAGAAGTGCCTGGAGCTCTTCGCTGAGCTGGCTGAAGACAAGGAGAACTACAAGAAGTTCTATGATGCTTTCTCCAAGAATCTGAAGGTAACTGCGTGAATCTGATTCTTGTGGATTTTCTGGTCTGTTCATTGAGGTACTAACGCGTGTTGTTCTTGTGCTCCAGCTGGGCATCCACGAAGACTCTCAGAACCGCAAGAAGCTGTCAGAACTGCTGCGTTATCAGAGCTCACAGTCTGGAGATGAGATGACCCCTCTCGCAGAATACGTCAGCCGCATGAAGGAAAACCAGAAAGCCATCTACTACATCACTGGTGAGACATCATCCGTGTCAACCAACTCGAGTACGTTTGAGTTTTCGTAAATCATTCATGATCTGTTGATGTTCCTCAGGTGAGAGCAAAGACCAGGTCGCCCACTCTGCTTTTGTGGAACGTGTGTGTAAGCGGGGATTTGAGGTGCTGTACATGACCGAGCCCATCGACGAGTACTGCGTACAGCAGCTAAAGGACTTTGATGGCAAGACGCTCGTGTCCGTCACCAAGGAGGGGCTGGAGTTGCCCGAGGATGAGGAGGAGAAGAAAAAGATGGAGGAAGACAAGGCCAAGTTTGAGAACCTCTGCAAGCTCATGAAGGAGATTCTGGACAAGAAAGTAGAAAAGGTAAATCCTGTTTAAATGGAAGGGAAAAAGAGGATTCACATTTTCATAGTTTGTAGCACAGATAATGTGTGCGTGATCCCAAAATAACGACTTCAAATTTTGTTATGAACAGGACTTGTAGTCAAAGCCACAACTGGTGAGTTGATGTAATAATGTTCAGGTTTGGCCTGCAGACTGATGTGTGTGACAAGTTTGTTTGTGTTATATTGTGAGCTGCTCGTCCAGCTTTTATTCTCGCCCTCAGTTTGACACATTTGTGTGCTCGCTAACCAGCCGGTATTTTCTGTAAGATCTAACAATGAGTGTGCAGCAGTTACCTCCTGAACTCGCTCCGCTACTTCAGTTCCTCACGTCGATCTCATCTGGTTCCTCTCCAGGTCACCGTATCAAACCGACTGGTTTCCTCCCCCTGTTGTATCGTGACCAGCACATACGGCTGGACGGCCAACATGGAGAGAATCATGAAGGCTCAGGCCCTGAGGGACAACTCCACCATGGGCTACATGATGGCCAAAAAACACCTGGAGATCAACCCAGACCATCCCATCATGGAGACTCTGAGGCAGAAGGCCGATGCTGATAAAAACGACAAGGCCGTGAAGGATCTGGTCATCCTCCTGTTCGAGACCGCACTGCTGTCTTCTGGCTTCTCATTGGACGATCCCCAGACACACTCGAACCGCATCTACAGAATGATCAAACTGGGATTGGGTAAGATTATTGATGCCTGTACTGGTGACATTTGTAATATTTTGCACACACATGGTTTTAAATGAAACTTGCCTGTACAGTCGAGGCCTTAATCCCCTCTTTCTGTCTTGTTCAGGTATTGATGAGGATGAAGACGTGCCCGTGGAGGAGACGAGCTCCGCCCCTGCTCCAGAAGAAATCCCCCCTCTGGAAGGAGATGACGACGCCTCCCGCATGGAGGAAGTTGATTAAACGACAACGCTTTGACTTCTACAACCGCTTCCCTCAATCATTCCGCAACATCCCGTGTTTTCTCTTTGACCTGTAAAAGGTTAACCTGCTCTCAGTAATGATTCCTGAAAGAATCAGTTTGTAACTTGTACTGTCAACTTTTTGCTCTGTTTTGAGCCATAATGTACTTTGTTTTTCTTTATGTATGACGTTCATGACGTGATGGGTTGATGCAGTATTGTCTGAGCACAATGAGCACTGTGTTTCACAGATACTGAAGCAGTGGGCTGTGCAGGAGCATGAATACTTTCTGCATGGAGGGGAAAGACTTGCCTGAGTACAGGCTTCTGTCTTGTTTTTCAGAAATAAAAACATCTGGTGAAACCTTCATTCTGTGTCGTTTTCATTCTTGCATTGAAATGTCGCACAAGCATGATGATAATAAAATCTAAGCTAAACTATTAAAAATCGTAGTAGACAAAAATCATTCACAATCACAGTGTCAAAATATGATCTAATAGTGTGATTATCCTAGTAAATGTAAAACCCAACTGAGAATTATTTCTTCTTCGTCCTTTAAGAATAATCAAAAAGATTTTTGGTAATCTGGATCATTTACAAGGTATCTTAAGAAAATCTGTTTCTGTACAGACTGAGATTTGCTTTAGATCAGTCTTTTACTTATGGCCTTTATGTGATACTCATTCTTTTGTTAGTTTTAATAATATTTTTATTTCACTGCAGGAAAACTACATTTTGGCTGTTAAATTTTGGCTTTAATTTCTCTGCGATAAACGCAATTTCCTTCGTTAACCAGAAGGTGTCACTGTTTACTGTCTAACATTTCCTTTATTGAAGTGGTTCTTAAGTGGGTTCAGAGCAGGTTTTCGGTCCGATTTAAATACAAAATTCACTTTTATACATTGCATTTTAAACCGGAATAAATCCGCTCTAACTCCGGTGTATAAAGATGCTTTTCGTATCCGTCCAGACTGCGTCAATCTTCACTTCATTGAGACATTCCCAGTTTAAATGTAGTGAATTATGTTTTCGTGTAAATAAGTTTATTTATTTAATGTTAGTAGTTTGAGGGTAATTTATGACAACAACTAACAATCACAATACTGACAAATTTGGGTCATGAAAATGCTAAAGATATTAATTTGCATAGAGATTCCCTGTTATTTTAAAAGCATGTACAGAAAGCATATCAGACTGTTTGATAAATAAAATGCAGCATTTTAACTTCGATACACTTATCACCTGTGATAACAGCGCAGACTTATTTAATAATGATGATGAGATTCAGTCAGAGATGAGTGTACAACATCGTGTCTTCGCTCGGTTGGTTTGAAGGAAATGTTTAACCTTTTCGGTTCTTATTCCGAACATCCAAAACACAGTCCCTGCATCTCGATTTCTTCTAAGTCACATGTGTTGTAGTAAAATGACATTGCTGAGGAGGGGTTAACATTCATTTTATTACGTCTGAAACTATGTGGGTGTCTTACTACGAGGCAGATCTGTGTCATTGAGAGACGCGCATGTTGAGATCAGCGTGACCGTCTGTAGCGCACGTGCACGCGGATGCACACTGATAAAACAGATTTGATCACATGACTCGATACAGACAAACATGGTACTTTTTAAAAGCGCGAAACTTTGTTGCATGTATATAGTTTCATCAGATTAGTTTAGAAGGTGTGTAGGTCATTTAATGTGACTGTTACGTGAAGCGTTTTTCACGCATTGCGTGGAATGTTTTAGCGGCATCTAGTGGTGAGGTTGCGAATTGCAACCAACGGCTCACTCCACCCCTCCCGCTCGAAGCGCTACGGAGGCCGTGAGAGGATTAAGATGTCGTCACGTTTTCGCTTCTTTTGCAAAAGAGATGACGTATTTACGAAACGCGTTCTGTAGAGCAGTTTGTCCGGGATCCTGAAGAAACATGGAGAGTTTTATGTAAGGAGACCCGCAGTGTGTGTAGATAAAATAGCTCGATCTAAGGTAAGGAAACATAATGCTTCATTATTTAAGGTCTTTATACACATCAGAACACATAGTTGTGTATTATACTGCAAGAAACTACACACTGGGCCTTTTTAAGCAAGAATGTCTCACACGGCACTTTTTCCTGATGGCACACATACATCTTGGACACGTCTATTCAATTCTGCACATTTGACATTTTTCTAAAAGGTAAAAATATTTTTTAATTTTTTTTTACATTTGATAAACTGAAATATCAGATGACTTAAAAAGCCAATAGGTATTCACCCTCTAAGAATACCATTTTAATACCATCGCACATGCCCAGAAAACCGTGGTGATACTATATAATCCATTCCTCTGCATTATTGCACAGATACACAGACACTTTTTGCATTGCCTCGAAATCAAAGAAGCACAACTCAAATTTCACATCCTGTGGAAACTCGTATCTATTGTTCGAGGAAGAGCGCGGTCAAAATCTCATTTCTGTAATCCCAATAAAATAGGAAGTACTGGCTGTACAGGTGACATTTTTCTCACAGCCGAAACGTCATTGTTTCAAACTCATATCAATACAAAACCTCACAGGTTTACACTTCATGAAACAAGGACAGAAAATGAACAGATTTCACAATACAGGAAACAAAAAACGACAACAAAAAGTCCAGCAAGAAACTGAAGTGCAGCAGTGGTTAGACGTTGTGCGTGTCTCAGACATGGGGGTGTTTAAAATCACTGTAAGACCCCTATCATCAAACACATCTGACTAAAGCTGTGTTTCCATGACGTGCTTGTAAAATCCAGGTCAGGTTGTATGTGGTTTGTGTGTATGTAGTCAATATTCTGCGCTGGCATGAAGGACGTGTAGCTGCTATTTTCAGCTCCTAAAAGTGTGTGGATGTCTCAACGGAAGATCTACTGTCTCATTCTCACCACAAACCCCTTTAATGTCCTTCTGAATCTCACTTTATTGTGTCAAGAATCAAGCTGTGTGATCATTTGTTTAACTGTTGCATTAAAAAACAACCTCGGTTTCTCTCAGACGCGCACACAAACATTATTTACTATTTACTAGCGCTCATAAATGGGGTTTGTGATGTGAACCGGTGACACAACATCTTACATTTAGGGGGGTTGCAAAAATACAGTGAGTATTTATTATAAGAAATTTGGTGCTTTTGAGCCTTACCATAGTACAACAGTATTTACAGTCTATCAGTTCACTATTAATACTACAAAATAGTGCATTATATAAACAAAATATAGCAATGACTATAATAAAGCATACTGCAATCTACTACAGTTTACTATAGTAAATACTAAAAAAAATATTTTTTCAGAAATCACACCTACAACCATTTTTGTCAAACGGATGTTCAGATAATCACAGATGTACACTGTAACCATCTGACAACCACAAAGCAACACACTAGAAACTAAACTAAACACCTTGAGCTTTGCTTCTTGTTGGTTTATATGAGCGAGACTAAAATCCACATTTTCAATCCTGTCACCTAAATGAACATATTGAGATATTAACAGAAAAAGTTTTTGATCTGATAAAAGATCCAAAAAAGTTATTTTAGTTTTAATTTTTAATCATATTTTAAATATTATGTTTGTGTGTGTAATATTTATATACATTGTTTTGTTTTGAGCAATTTATGTGCAATTGTATTATTTAAGCTTTTATTTTTTAATATTGCTATATAGGTTTAATTTAGTTTATTTTTTAAGAGACTCAAACTCATTATATTTGATGGCTTATAGACAACATTTTCAATCAAATAATATTGATATATTCAATAAACAGAGATGTTTTAATAATTTTAGTTAACAATTTATAAGTTAGTTAATAAAAACTGTAACAACCATATGTGAGGATTTTTGTGTTAATACATTTTTATTTTCAACTCGAAATCCTTCAACTGTGGTAACAGCTTATAAAAGATTATATTATTTTTAGATATATTACTTGCCGTTTATTACAGACCTTATAAAAAACAGACAAACTGAAGCGAGTCTTCATTACATGAGAAATATCAAGTGTATTTACATGAACAGACAGACGTCAAGACACAGAATGATCATGAAAACATAAATACTGCGAGTCATGAAACACAAATCTGAGACGGTTTGGTCACATGATCAAATTAATTTAATCTATATAATCAATAAACCTAAAGAAGTTAATAAGACTACATTAATAGCATTTCCAGATGAACACACACACGAGTTATTTGACATTTCTTTACATTCAACCTTTCCAAACAAGTCTTAACATTTCAATTCAAATGAGAACGAATAAGAGTTTCTCATTTATCTGAATGATCTGACACCAGAAATCTGTCTTAAACATGTCAAGGTCACACTTTCTCACTTTTAAGGAAGCGTGTAATATTAATTCATGACAACTAAAGTAACAACACAATGAGATGTGGGAATCTTTTCTGTACGGTTTAGTGTTCAATCAGTTTCAGGTGAAATCATGTTGATTTAGAAGTTCACCTTTACCTAAATATTCAGATTTTTAAAAACTTCAAGTACACAAAACCTCTTTTCCAACATGTGTTATAAATGATCCGTGATGAAACAGCTTTCAGAACCAAAATCCATCAAACTCAATGACATAAAAAAGCTAAGAAAACAAATTCACAACAATAATAATGGCAGACTATTATTAATGTATGTGCAAAACAATATAAAAAAAGATCTAAATCTTAAAAAGACTGATAAAATATCATAAAATGATTAACTGCCTATTCTGTTTTCCTATAGGATTCCCTTATGAAGAACGAAATCAACCTACGTTATAACACATAAATGACAAAATGTTACGCGTTCATGTTTTGGTATCGGGGAGAAATACACTTTAATAAAATTGTGGGAGACTACAAAACATTTGTTGCACTTTCTCCGAATATGACGCACGCCGCTGGTGGATATTGTCGCAGTAAACCAAAGATCGAGAACAAATGTGTGCAAAACATTTCGAACAAATCTGAAAAGTAAACAGGCACGACAAGACTTTGTGAAACTGGACTGTGAGCGGTTTCCACGTTTAGGTTAAACAGATTATCAATAGAAATATCAATATACATGCGTGTGGCCCTCAAACAATAAATCTTTACATGTCAATCACGTGTTATAAAAGATTTATGGAAAGATACAGCAAACATCTGACACACCTGATGTCCTCAAACACTCCATGTTGTCTTCGAGAAACGTCCAGATCATGTTTGACTTCAATTTCTTTAATGACAAGCTTTTATGAAACGTACGTGTAATGATTTCACTTTAAAATGATGAAGTGATCATTGATTATCATAAAGCTAATGTAAAGCCTTCATTTATGATCTCTTGTGATTCATGATCTGGATATTTCTTTGGGAGATTCAACCGCAAACACCGAGTTTGAGAGTGCAATTGTGTACCATAACAATAATCCTACAAACATCTATAAAGAATCCACTTGTGTGTCTATTCTTCAGATTATTCATTAACAGGCACTGATGGTTTATGACAGATCATCTGCATCTTTTCTGATTTTACAGCCTTTAAAACGAAACAATAACTCGGACCGAGTGAATTCATCGGCAGACGCTTTTGGTTTATCTATCAGCGACACAAACAGCTATAAAGCATATGAGGCAGGTTGAATGTTTTTATGACTCTGTTTGTGATCTCAGTTTATGACACGTTTACGAATTTGTGTGAATCTCACTTCACAACAGAAGCAAAAGAAAAGTTCTGCTTTAAGAAACTATGACATTTTCGTCATAAGTAACGTTGTGATGCAAAAAAAAACAGAAGGATGAAAAACTGGTGAAATAAAAAGAGCCGTTTTGCATCACAGTACTTGAAAAGAAAATGTGATAAATGATTATGAAATAATGTCGAACAAACATATTTTCAAAATTCTTCACATTTTGCGACCAGAAGAAAAGAGGATCAGACACTCTTAAGACATCTCACACCACACTTTACAATCCAACCGTCTCCCAATAATCGCTTTTAAATAGAAAACCTCGACGCGAGAGCTTTGACATATTCCCGTACCAGATTACAAATATAGAGAGCTCAGCGACGGTCCGTGAACACGCTCATCCAGTAAATACGAACACAACTGAAATCCCTTAAAAATACAGAGCGATCCCTTACTGCACCTTACAAAATACAAACACACAAAGTTCTGGAGCAAACCAAAGGAAACCACGAAAATGTGGCGTCACGTTCAACTAAACTTTCTGCACTGGAGTTTGCTGCTGCCGTTTGCCCGACTTCTTCATGCGGCTGCGAGCGTAGACACGAAGGAAGAGAGCGAGGAAGACCACGGCCACGCCGAAGGCGCCCACCAGCGTGACGGCGTGACCGTACAGAAAGCATGACAAAAGAATGGCGATGGCCTGGCGTAGCGTCATGATGATGGTGAAGACAGCCGCGCCGAACTGCGCGATGGTGTAGAAGATGAACAGCTGACCGCACGCGGAACACACGGACAACAGCACGGCGTGAAAAGCGAACTCGGAGTGACGTGCCATGAAGGCCAGAGAGTCGAAGAAAGCGCCCTGCTCCAGGAGAGAGCCGACCGTGAAGAGACACGAGAAGAGATTTACCCCGAACATCATCTGGACGGAGGACATCTTGTATTTGAAGAGGTTGTCCTGCCAGTTGGACGTGAAGCTGTCGAATACGATGTATACGCCCAGGATGATGACGCCGGAGAAGGTGGTGACGGTGGACGGATGTCTGTTGGTGGAGCTGGACAGAAGAAACATGCTGACGCCGACGGAGATCAGCACGGCCGTGAAGTACTCCCAATACTCGTAACTCTTCCTCGACACGATCTTTCCCATCAGCATCACGGGTATCACCTTCGACGCTTTAGCCAGAACCTGATGATGAAAGAACAACTTTCAGAAAGAAACTCCACATGAAGTCCAAACCGGAAAGTCAATCCACAGTAACACAATTTTAAAGAGAATATCTGATCAAACTCATATTCATATTGAGTTCTTCAATAATATTGACTTTTGATTGCAGACGAGACAAATCTGAGCTCAGACATTGTTGACGTCTCTTCTGAAACTCTTTTGTGAAATTTCTGACTCTTTTAATCTCACTGGTGTCTAGGAGAAATAACGAAGATATTAAAGAGATCTCATGAGTTATTTAAGTTCTTAAGTAGCACGAGTACATTTGTAGTAATAGCCAAAAATACCTTGTATGGGTCAAAATTATAAATTTTTCTTTTATGCCAAAAATCTTTAGGATATGAAGTAAAGATCATGTTCCATGAAGTTACTTTGAACATTTCCTATCGTAAATATATCAAAACTTTTATTTTTGTGAGTAATATGCTATGCTAAGGACTTTATTTGGACAACTTTAAAGGCCATTTTCTCAATATTTAGATTTTTTTGCACCCTCAGATACTTTATACCTCAGAGTTTTAAATAGTTGTATCTCGGACAAATATTGTCCCAACAAACCACACATCAATAGAAAACTTATTTATTCAGCTTTTGGATGATGTCAAAATCTCAATTTCACAAAATTGACCCATAAGACTGGTTTTGTGATCCAGGGTCACATTTGTTTTCATATTTCATGCCAGATGTTTTGCATATGTGTATTTTCATGTCATTTAATCATAATTCCTCCAAAATCTGACTCTCAATGTGGATTAAAAATATATATTAATTGTGATATTTTCTTTATATTTGTGGTAGTGTTTATGGTGCGGACACTCAGAAGTCAACAACTTCCCAAAGCAAACTCTTCAATCTCTAACAAACAGAACTAATATTCTTTATATTGTCTCTTAATTTGAGATGTGAGCGGGTCATGTAATGTAATGAAAGCAGAGCTGTACCTGTGTGGGAAAGCTGATGTATTTCAGCGCTTCATACTGACACCAGCTGCTGAGGATGTTGGAGAGAGAAGCGAAGGAATATTTGTACATGGGCGCGGCGTGACGGGGCTGTTTAAACACCACGCAGCACAAGCCGGCCACCGTCAGCGCCAGGATCCTGTTCATGAACACCAGAAACTGAGAGTCTTTAAAGCGCTCGCCGCTGCCCTCAGCGCTTGTGGCACCGTATGAACGCGTCATCACTCTCTCCTGAAGAACGCCCCACGTCAGATACGACACCTGAGGGCACAGACACACAACTCACTATATTACACAATGAACATGACATGAGCAAGCGATCGTGTTTAGTCACACGTGTCCTGCGACGTTCCCTTCAAATGCATCTTGTTAGGTGAACCAGGAATCTGGATAAATGAGTCCATCCACCTATTTAATGCAATTTTGGGATATCACATAAAAAAAATACAGCACATAATCTACAAAGTAAACATATTTAGTGTCTGCAAAAAAAGTGATTTCTTTGCCTCAAGGGACAGCAAAACAGGATTAACTAGGATCTCATCGCACAGCATCTGGAATGTTGCTTTCTCAAAGTTTGTCATCGATGTAGCTTGGTATGAACACACCGTGTTCCCAAAACGCATGACATGCATGACACAGTGTTTCATCATCAACAAAACATTTATTATTTTGTTCTCTTTCACTTGCTGAACGAGATAGAAATGGCTACATAGAAGTCAAATTCACATCTTTGACGTCTCGACGAGAAATATTAACATGAACGATTTATCTTGGAGTGAATTATTCTGTGTATTGTGATGTTACCTGGAGTCCAGCAGCACAGAAGAGGAGTTTACCGGCCTGTCGAGCGGACGAGCTGGATTCGGCTTCATTTCTGGATGTCACCGATGCGTCATCCAGCAGTCCTCCCTTACACTCATTCCCAAACACACACGTCTTTACAACAGGAAAACAAAGACCTCGACCTACAAACACAAAAAGTTTAGGTGTATCCAGACAATCCGAATACCTGAAATATGCGGATTTGAGTTTACTTTCAAATCAAAAATGTTTCTTCAACGAACCTGTTTCTAGATAGTTGACCCGTTTGAAGTAGCTGATAAGAAAGTACCCCGGGATGATGATGGTGGCGTAGCCCAAAACATTGAGAAACAACCGGAAGATCCAAACATCCTGCCATCCCCAGAACAGAGACGGATCTTCAGCGTCCGCCCGCACCGCCGGCAGAACACACAGCACCGCGCCAACCCACAGACTGAAACACAAAACATTCAACATGAACATACGGTTCTCAAACTCACCTGCATTTAAAACGCAAGTCTTCTTTTCGTGGAGAAAGGCCAGAGATCCCGAGAAGAAAGCCTCATAGACCACAAGCAGTCAATCATATTCAATGGTATTCAGTGGTCCTGGAGTTTCAGTATGTGATGTCAACATAGGAAACAAAAACTTTATGTGGATGATGTGTAAATATTACTTCTAAACTACACCACCCTGGCAATGCCTTTATTCAAACTCAGTTTATCATAGATTCACTGCATTCACTTCTCAATATCCCTCTTCTTCTTTGTATTATCTTATTAATATTGAATACAAAAATAAACCAAAATCCAGTAAAAACACTGCACTTTCAGTTTTGTGCTTGTGGTGTGGTGGGAATTCCTGGAATTCTGCAGGTCTCCTCCCAGGAGTCCCGAGTCTATCGGAACAGAACCTCTTTGTGTCCTTTCAGACTGTCAGCTCGTGTGCCACAAACTAACCTTTATTCCAGCAACATGTGGAACCACAGCAGAATGTTTTATTACAGCAGAAATGAGTGTAAAGTCATTAATAAATCACTTAATTCTGCATTTAAATGAGTGATGAGTTAATGTGTTTTGATATTGAACTAAAGTCAACAAACAAACAGTGATAAAAATCATCATCTTTATTGTTTTCACAAATAAAGATCATTTTTGCTTTTAGAATGAAATAATGCTTTAAATATGTGAGTGTACCGTTTGGATTATTGCATTTAATTGTGACGTCTGAAATGTTACTGAATGAGACAGTGACGTTTAAAATGCCACTAAAATGTGATTATTATGTTTGAAATGTTAAGGAATAAGACTGACGTTTAAAATGTTACTGAATGTGATGTTTAATATGTTACATATGAACGTGTCTGTGATGTTTCAGCATCATATTTCAGTACCTCCATGGAAACGGAGGCATTTTCCAGCAGCAGCCGCCTCGTCGGGTCAAAACTCCCTAAAAGAGCCGCTGAGACTTCACCAAACGTCCTCCCGCGCCGATCATGTACCCATAAACCCGACAGACAGCAATAAAATCATAAATATCCAGAGTGAGAAGAAATGCAGTGTGTTTCTGCGCTGAAACTTCTCGGCCCGCTTCACTCATGAGTTCATCCGAACTGACGTGTTAACATACACACGGCACCGCTTCCGGTTGTGAAGAGAGACACACCTGCATGGATCCGTGTCGTTTTTTTACACAGGTGTAGCGTTGCAGGCAAATATTTGCATTGTATATTGGGTTGAAGTTCGTGTTGATGCGAACAGATCTGAATGTAAACTCTCATTGTTAGACTCTGTGGGTGGGGGGGGGTCTTTGGTCTCGTCAACGTGAGGGACTTTTAATTTGAAAGTGTATTTTTGTGCGATCGTGGATGTGCGTGTTGTCGTTTTAAAAAATAATAGTAATGGTAATATAGATTTATAAAATGTAAAATAGCCGAAAAACTGTACTGTTATTGTTTGTATTTTTTAATTGCATTAATAAGTACATTTTTAACTTTAATCACATTAGGAATCCGTTTTCAAAGTAAAATAAAAAGCTCGAATTCTTTATTGAACACAATCATCTGTCATGCCATAAAAATAAACACGTATACAATTTAGTAAAAATTATTTTAATATTTAATCCAGGTTTTATACAATCAAATGTTCTGTCACAGGAAAAAATAAATATTCATATCCAATACCACAAAAGAGGAAATACACCCCTGATAACAGGAACCCTCCCCTATGATGTTGTTTTCATAAATTGTCTATATTTATTATAAGTATGAGGAACAGGCACATGACCGACACACGTTCATGTTTTACACATTTAACAAGAACTCAAACTCCTTTTCCTGTTTGTTTCTGGTCATTCTTTTTTATTGAGAATTGCAGCATATTTTCTCAAACACATGACGATGAAAGTGTTCGGTGCTACTGATAGATTAATGAATGAATGAATAAATGTATTTATCATCAGTAAATAAACACATCCTCTTGAACTGTTACACTGACTCTGATGAAATCTAACAAAGTCAATAGATAATAAACTGTTTTTATTTTGAGCAGTAGTTGCATTCAAGTCATTTTGGAAATTTTGTGTACACATGATTTCCGGTCATAAAAATGGTTTATATTGCATGTATTGAAATTATCTCTGAAAAAATACCCTCTCAAATACACAACGGTTTCATATGCTTAAATTACGGAGTTGTGAAACAGTCCTGTTCTTATATATTTATGAAATGAAAATGGTGAAACTGTCACAAAACTCATCTGCACACACTGGATTCATATCATTTAACAAAGTAAATGCTGAACCTAAATATTACAGCTGCTTTTATTAGCACTATGACCTGTTTATTTAAAAACAACAACAAAGCTCATCTTACAACAGCACAGAATTTCAACAAAAAACATTCATGATAATATAGATACACATCAGAAAGCATTTTGGCATTTACAGGTAGGTTGTTCAACAGAAAACATATGCTACACATCACATCTGTATTCCACGATGATGAAACACATGCAGCAGTAAATATGACTGATTTGAATCATTTAGAGCCGTAACTGCTGCCATTGAATTAAATGGGGTTGCAGGACGTGTCCAAAAACTGTGCAGAATAAAAGTCCCAAATCAGAATTTATAATGTTCACATGTTCAGAAGTTCATTACTGTCCTGCCCATGATCTGAATGTCATCAAAAGGGAAGAGAGCCAATATCTGCACAACAGAAGAAGAGTCATGTTTTAAAGTCTACATGATATTATTGAAATACAAACCAGATGCAAGTATACAGTATATGGCTTAATGAGAGAATCTCAAACTTCTTACATCATCGTTGCCATCTGCCAAGTCCAGGGCTGTTTCGTCCTCCAGGTTTCTGATCATCTTGTCGGCTCCAGCCTGGCACAGCAGGTTGGCAATAGACGCGTCTTGTCTGCCCACTGCCAAATGCAGGGCGGTGCATCCATTGAACATGGCGGCATCTACATTAGCCCCTCTGTTTAGCAGAAGAGTCACCGAGGACACGTCGTGAAGCTCTACGGCCATGTGCAGCGCTGACTTCCCGCTCGTACCCTCCTGAAAAACACGCAGATATGGTCAGTTCCGAATGTTTCGCTCATCGACAGCGAGAGTTGGACGGTAAACTCACCTGTATGTTCAGGTCAATGCCTTTCTTCATGAGAAGCCGCATGAGACGATGATGCTTGTGAAGAGTGGCCACATGGAGACAAGTGAGGCCTACAAAACAGAGACGTCACAGTGTGTTACAATCTCAAATCAAAACTAAGCTGTGACACTTATAAACAGGCCCTGCACAGCCTTATAAAAATGATTTTATTATAGTAAAAGTAGAGTACCCATGTTTTACCCATGTTGTTGTTCATTTCACTGGTTTGCACATTCATCTTGTTATACTTCCTTGCTTGTAAAGTTGTATTGTGTATATATAGAACTGTATTTTTTATATATGTTATTCTATGTTATCTGTATGCACCTATAGGGTCTGAGAGTAACGCAATTTCAATCCTCCATTTGTATGTACTGTACTTGTGGCAGAATTGACAATAAAGCTGACTTTGACTTTTGACTTAGTGCATTTTATTTGTAGTAAAACCATGCATGGATCATTTTCAGCTCTCATTCAGGTTTTATATCACACCCAAGCGGAATAAATTCACAATTCATCGTTACGTCGTTTCTGGATTCGTTTCAATGGGACGTCTCACATAACAATGGATTTACGGTTTGCCGAGACGTTCATGTTTATGAAAACAGTCACCACGCCAGCAGAAAACTCCAGGCTGTTTTTTTTACACATAACTTCCCTGTTTTAACACGAATCTTTCTGTTCACAGTCGTGAGAGAACCGGCCCTGCCATTCAAACCACTAATAGCAAAGAAACCAGGTTCCGCCTCAGGTTCCTCCTGCAAATGAAGGAGTCTACGGTCCAAATATCACAATCAACAGTCCCGGCAGTACGTTACCTCTCCAGTTCTGTGCCTCCATCACGTGAGCGAGCGTGTTGGGCGAGATGTCGTGGACCATCTCGCTCGCACACTCCCACAGTCCACGCTCGCACGCCACATGAAGAGCGGTGTTTCCCTCCTGGTCCTGCAGGTCCAGCGAGACCACTTTCACCAGCAGATTTTTCACGACCGTGGGCTGATTCAGGTAGGTGGCCAGGTGCAATGGTGTCTGAAGAAATCAGAAAAGAGTTAGCAATGGATCAAATGGGAAGATGCAGGATTATTGTGGAATATTACATTGAATGAGATAAACACAACCCAGTTCATTTGACGTGTAACAAATGGGACCTGCATTCTGATTGGCTGATACAATGTTCACAATATAGACGGTTTCAGCAGCTACAACATAAACAAATGTGTCCCAAACTTAACTTTCAGTAGACCTCCACAAAAAATAAATAACCGTTGAGTAGTTTTCATTTAATTATATTAAAATATTTAAAAAATATATATATTAAAAAATGTTCTCCATTCTTTCTTGATAAGAAAGCATCACTACTTCTCACAGTCAACAGCCATGTTTTACCGTTGCAGTACATAAAAACTAATCTGAAGTCATGTTACCAAAAAACAACCAATACTTTACTTAACTGTGTTTAATTAAACCTGAAAAAACTTCAAGAACTTTCAGGAAAATAAAAGCACTCAAGTTGCTCTTTCTTTCTTTTGCATCTCTTATTGTCTAAAATGAAAACCAGCACCATTTGACTATAAACCTAAAATGTTGACTATATAGAAATTTCTAAAGTATTAAAATCATTTGCAATATTTTGATCACTTTTATATATCTTGCAGCTCTTACATGGTTGACATAACCATTACTAAACTGTATAGCACAATGTCTTCTTTTAGACCATTGCTGTTTTACCATTCTTTGATTCTAGCACAAGAAATTACTAGCAAATCCTCTTTATTAAATCAAAACCGTACAACTGAACCAAATATGTGACCATTGATCACAAGTCTTAAGTAGCACAAGAACATTTGTAGTAAAAGCCAAAAATACATCGTATGGGTCAAAATTATAGATTTTTCTTTTATGCCAAAAATCATTAGGATATAAAGTAAAGATCATGTTCCATGAAGATATTTTAGTAAATTTCCTACCGTAAATATATCAAAACTTTATTTTGTGAGTAATATGCTATGCTAAGGACTTCATCTGGACAACTTTAAAGTAGATTTTATCAATATTTAGATTTTTTTGCACCCTCAGATTTTCAAATAGTTGTATCTTGGCCCAATATTGTCCTAACAAACCATACACTTAGCTTTTAGATTATGTAAAATCTCAATTTTGAAAATTTTACACATAAGACTGGTTTTGTTGTCACATATGGTCCCATTTTTGATTCAACTGTGGGGTTTTGTAGTAGGGATCTTTCCCGACTCCCAACATCTCAGAAAAGATGGTTAGAAACCTCAATGTTTGCTGGATTTAATATGTATTACATTACATTTACACATTTGGGAGACGCTTTTATCCAAAGCAACTTACATTGCATTATACTATACATTTATTTCTGGATATGTGCAATCCCTGGGACTGAACCCATGACCTACAGGAAAGCTGTAAAGATCAACCTGATCATCAAAATATGCCATTTACACACCAAAGCTTCTCTTTTAGTGAGACAAGACAATAATAAGAAACAAGGAAAGGTGACGCAAAGGTTTACTCAATCTGGAAGTGAGCGTCAAACAGAAAGAAGTGAGTAATATGGCCGACTGACCTGCGTTACATGATGACGCGGCTTCTCGTAAACCTGCCACATGGCAACATTAACATTACTCACAGTTTGAAGTGCTGACTGCTTCACTTTAAGATCTTCTGAATCACATTTAATAACATATCGATTTACAAACTAACTACAAATAAAAATCAGTGTGCTGTTAACATAAAACACCGCTCACATGTTCATCAGCCCACTTTTATAACGTGACGTGCTTTTGCGTTATCAATGACGATCACAATAACTTTAGCGTCACGAGAAGTGAAATATGAAGAGCACTGTTTTAAGACATGACGAAAGATTATAAAATGATCTTAATCACACCAGAAATATGTATTCACTATTATTCACTATTGACGTCAAAGATCTTCTGACTTTACAAAAGCTAATACATTTCCAAGACTATTCCAGGCCTGTACATCACAAATTTTCCTTGCTCATGAACCCTGAATGTCAGTCATTCTGTTTAGCTTCCTTTTTACAAAATGCTAACATAAATGTCAACACAAGTTTCAATTTGCCTTTCTAACTACAGAACAAGTCTTATGTATGGGTGGGTGGGAGTGTGGGGGTCTCCGAAAAGCCCGTTAAAAGCTGGATAAACCCCGTATTTTAAAATAACAATTGAAAGTCAGCCCAACACTAAATGAGCATCATGATGCGTGCCGGCCGGGGGAGATTCCCTCGAGGGGAAACAAAAATAACCAAAGTCATTACAACATTCACGCAACATCTCCGTTGCGCGTTCGTGAATTCATTCAACTTATTCTTCTGGTTGGATGGGAATAGTTGTGCAAATGATGTACAAAGAAAACCTTCTGCAGGCGTTTGATGAATCACAAGCAGAATGTAATAAATACCTGATATAAGTTGTTCTGAATATCCAGCAGCTCTCGAGGAAAAAGATCTATAAGCTGATGTGCAAAGTCTTGCTCTTCATGGATAATGGCCAAATGAAGAATCCTGGAGAGAGGAACAGACACACAAACGCTGGAGGTGAATTGCTGAACGTTACACAGACCATCAAGGAAATCGGTCTAAAAAAAGCGCATTTCACAATGTGTGGTGGAAAAAGTAGGTTGATACTGAGAAATCTTGCACACAAAGGCGCAGCTCACTGCCGGCGATTCAGACGCATTCATGCGTTGCGCAACACTGGAACTTTCACGCTTAACAGAACGATAAATGCTTTCAGATAAAACACGCTGTAATGCATGGTAAAACATTTTGTAATACAGTCATTTTATGCAGATTTTTAATTCAGTGAAAAATCTCAATCTTTTCTATTATACATGTTTCTGATAGGGGTGTAATGATACGATCAGCTCACGATTCAACACGATACTGGGTTTACAATTGCGATTGCATCACGATATTTGAAAACAAATACAAGAAACTCACAATCAAATGACAGATTTTAGTAACATTTGTTGTTTTGTTAAAGAATTTACAACATTCAATGTTTAATTCAACCATCTTTTTGATGTAAACTAATACAATTTCTGTCACAGAAAAATAAGATATATTGCCATAGCTTTACGATACATATCTTTTGTATTGCGATATGTGATACTTCGATATCCCTAGTTTCTGACAAGATTCACTAGCTTTGAATCACTAATCCAACACAAATGTTTCGGCTCTAGCGTGAGTCAGTGAGAAGCGGTAAATGATTCATTGGGTATGGAACACATGTTCGTATTCTCTCTTCCCTGCAGGTGGACATTTTCTGGCTACTTTCCCCACGAGCGATAACCCGGCCTTACACTTTTACAGTAAGCCAGAAGGAAACAGGTAGAAGTTGGTGGTTTCAGCATGTAAATAAAGTGAAAACAGCATTAGTGTCATCAATCTGACTCGTGGTGAAACAAACATGATTCACGATGTCTCGCCTCGAGTGAAGCGAACACAGGAATACAAGTTCTGTCATCATTTACGGCCCTCGTGTTGTTCTGTACGTCTTTGTTTAGTGGTACAAAAAAACACAGACGTTGTGGAACGCTGCTTGTTTCCACACAATGAAAGTGGATGGAGACTGGAGCTGCAAAGCTCTAAAATAGTGTCACAATAGTCCGTGTCACATTCTCAGGCCATATGTTAAAAGCATCATTTGAGGATAAGACACCTTAAAGGAATAGTTCACCCAAAATAACAATTTATTCATTCTCATGTCATGTCAAACCTGTATGAGTTACCTGTCCTTCTTCAGAACACAAGAGAAGAAATTTTGAAGAATGTTGATAATCAAACAACACTGACAGTCAATGGGGTTCATTGTATGAACACAAAACCACTGTGACATTTCTCAAAATATCTTCTTTTGTGTTTCACTAAAGAAAGACTCGCATACAGGTTTACAACCACATGAGGGAGAATAATGATTGATTTTTGGGTGCTGCACTGTCCCTTTAAGATGTGTTTTGACCATTAGGGCCCTTTTAGTTTCACTTTAAGATTCTACCTCATCTCCTTTCTCTTTTTAAGGTCTTTTCTCTCAATACAGATAAAACTGCTAGTGATGCATTCAACAGATCCTTTAAAGTGAATGGTAATTAAATTCTGAAGTGGATCAATATTTGCTCATCCGACCGCTTGAGGTTTTTATACGACCTTTGACATCATTCTTGTAAAGTTCGTTCTTTATCCTGACGGGATTTTTTTTTTGTGACAGAAACTAAAGATGCCCATAAAATGCCAATGAAGACCAATCAAAACGCAAGATGTTCTCAAAACATCCTTTTATGTGACTGACAAAACCAATGGAGAAATGAAAGCAAGTCAACGTTAACCAGACTGTGTTTTTGCCCACTTCTGTGGTGAACGCGTGCGTATGCTGAACATACATTGCAGACTGAACCAAGTTCTGGTCTGAAGGTCAATACTTGTACAAACATGTTTACAGCACACGTACATCACATTCACATGCTTAACAAAAGCTTGCACTTTCCAAAAAAACAGCGATGAGATGTTTTCTGTGCCAGCGAGGGGAATTCCACTGCATATCTGCATACTTCTGCTTTCTTCTTTGTGTGCGCCATAAACGGCAGATCCAGTTTCTAGATGTCTGTTTTTACTGACTGAAGCGTTAAAATATGAAACCCTGCTACTGTAATCAAAATCTGATCTGTCACATGAGAATGTGTCACCTGTACATCAAATAAAAATGCTTTCAAAAGGTTTAAAATCTTAATCTTCAGTATTACGTCTATTGACAGAAATAGCTATTTTTATTGTTCGACCTCACTTATATTCTTCCAGCACAATAAATGCATACCATCCAAAATACATGAATGAATCCCACAATTTGGAAAATAAGGGGCAATTGTAGCTTTTATTTATTAACATGGTTTCCTTTTGGATCCTATTTAGTCATCAGTCAACCTTTAAAATTACACATTCTACCCTGAATAGCTGAAACTAACATTTTATTTAATGAATACTGAAATATTCTGAAAAGCGAAGATGTGTGAAAGGACAGAACAACATCCTGGACCTTTCTCCATGTCATCTCACTCTTTTAAAGTTGTCAAAAGAAGATTCTCATTACCTAATACAACAATTCATCCGTTTAGCTCATTTCTGCATCACAGCACAGCTGTGAATGTTGTTATGAATTGTAAAAGATAGTCGAGTGACACGTGAAGGACGGCACCATTTCATTGTGTATATAAATAATATTTAATGTGTAAATAAATATAGACTTCAAAAAATCCTGGGTTGTTTCAATGCATGTTTGGGTCAAATATTTTCTGGATTAATTTAAACCCCCCGGATTGTCCATATGTTACCCAACAATGGCTTGAAAACCCTGCTTATGAATTAAAATTGTACATATACAAAGTATAATTAAACTAGTATTAATATTAGGTACATTAAAATTATGAATACATAAATAATAATGTGTAAAGCTATAGAAATACTAATTGTTGGAAATAAATTAATATTTTGTATTAACTTATAATAGTTATGGTAACTATTAAAACACTTTTTTTAAAGGGACAGAGCACTATTCTAAAAATAACCTATTTACAATCGCCCCTTCAAAAACTAAGCATTGTTTTATTATAGCAAGAGTGTAGTCACCATGTTTTTGGCAGACTTGTATTACTATAGTTTTACTCCAAATACCATGGTTACTTTGGTAAAAAAAAAAAAGTCAAATTTATGGTTTAAGGTTTTGTATGTCAAGAGGAAACTGCATGTACATGATTATAAACATGGTAAACGAAGTGAGGTTTACACATACGTGTCTCCATCTTCAGTAAGTGTGGTTAAAAGATTCACTTCCTCCTCCGTGCATTCACATTCAGTCGCGTTTATACCGTCAGAAATCCGACATTTATCGATCAAATCCTCCAAACTGTCCGTGGTTAACGATGAAGACACATACGCGGAGTCGAGCCTCTCTTCCGTTCCGCAACCCGGCTTTTCCTTCTCACAAGTCTCCAAACTCGGGTACTGGTCTCTGTCTCTGGGTATCGATTTAAACGAGTCGATCCCGGAGTCGATCCGACTTTCGTCCTGTTCGACTTTGCGCTCCATTCTGAGACTTCGCGCCGTCAATTTAACGATATTAAAATAACGTAACAGCGGAAAATCACAGTAACATTATGACACCAAAGGCATCCGCTTCCGTTTCTCATCCCCACCCGCCTCAGAACTCCAGAAACCAGATTAAAACGCGTTCAAACGGGTCGATAAAGTGTTCATCGGTCCGGTAGATAGTTAATGAAACTAACTCGACTAAGGTTACAGTAATAATGCTGCTGCTGGGGAAGCGGTTAGTGGGCGGAGACAATTGCAAACTTTAGCGCTGTGCAGCAATCAGTGTGTGGCACCAAAGTATCGCGAGAGCTATTCGAAAGCCGTACTACTCCAAGCTGCTTTTTTTAATCGATCTCGCGATACCGACAGTGGGAATTCCCCAAAGGGAGTGGCGAATTACTGGCCCAAGTCAAACCCCACGGAATCTCCTGAAATACCTCAAATACAAACGTGTTCCGTGTTTAACAACCTGTGACTGTAACATCGCATTCTTTCAAATTAACAACACAAGTTACAACACAAGTTTAACTTGGACTTCTGTGGGATTCCCAAATTACGGACATGTTGCAATCGACAATCATCATCTATTAGTATCAACATTATAATGGGAAATAAATATGGCTATACTGTAGGTTGCTGTATAATACACAGACTCATCCTTCCGGGTATTATTGATACATAACTGCGAATACCAGCAAACAAATATTGTTTATTTGTTTGTGTTTGCATTATACACATTTAAATATAGTTTTTAAATATATATATTTTAAATTTTGTAATAGAATGAATGAAGTATTTTTATTTTTTGTCATGATACCGTTTGTCCGTGTTAAACAGTGTCTAACCACCAGGTGGCGCTGTTCTGCGAGTGTAGTAATGACAGGCATCATTTGATCCTATGCGAGATAAAAATGCTGGATTTGAACATATTTCATGTAAATGTTTAGTCCACATGAGGAAAATGTGTGTAATTTAATGATTTTGTTTACGAAAATGAAAAAATAATTTAGTGCGTTGCAGGTAATTTAAGATTGCAAAGCCGAATAATGAAAATTATTTTACAGGGACAAAGAAAAAATGTGCATTTCTTTAAGAATACATAAAGCATATACAGTGATTGCATGACATTATAACATTTGGGTTCAAATGGTTTTTATTCAATTTTTCTATATGGGAACCCCAATAGATTCAAGGTCACGGACAATCCTCCGCAGAGACGACTGTAAAAAACACTCTCTGTCTCTCTCTCTCTCTCTCTCTCTCTCTCTCTCTCTCTCTCCCTCCCTCCCTCCCTCCCTCCCTCTCTGTTGTTGTTACCTTGATATCACTGATGTATGAGTCTGGATTCAGTCTCATTGTAATGCGTTCAGCGTTCCTCTGTCCGTGTGATTCTTCATGATTTCTGTGTCGCATCTTTCATTTGTTATTACTCGTAAACGAATGCTGTTTCCTTCGGTCGACACGTGAGGATGTAGCTAATGTTGTCCTTTGGTGTCGATGCATTACACAGATAGGATGCTGCCTCGCTGATCATGTGGACTGTAATGGAAGACACATGGATGTGATGTTTTTCTCTCATCAGCATCTCCATCATGTCTCCAGCAGCACGCGTCACAGACAGCAGCGCTTCTGTTCTCCACGAGCATACGGACACTCCACGAGAGGAGGTGAGTTTCTGTAAGAAATAGCCTTTCACGTGTTTTTCATTGTGTGCATGTTTACCTGAAGCCCATAATATCATCTACAGACAGTACGTGAAAACCTTCATCCTACAGCGTAAAGCGATCTTTTTTTTTGACGCAAGCACGCACGATGAGGATCTATTTTAAGAGATTCTGTGGATTATTTTGTGTCCTTAAACATTAGGACAACAAGTTGCTAAGCTGTTTGTCACAATATACGAGTTTGTGCAAAACTGTGCAGCAAGATGCGAGACCTGAAAGTTAAATATAGTTCATAGAGTCATTCACTGTAGCACCAATGACGTCATATTGTGATACTACCTCATTTAATAAGTTTGACTTTTTTATGTCATGTTACTAAAATTACAAACTTCAGATCTTGATAGCAAAAGTGAAATTGGGACACCTCCTAAAATATACAAGAACTGGATTAAAGCACAGATTTAACTCCAGGTCTTCAACTTTCGTTCAATGGATTACAGCTATAAGCCTCATGTCCTTATTGTTGTGATATTTCCGTCCGTGCCCATGCGTTTTCTGTGTTTAGAAATGATGTGCATGGACACTACTGCTATCTTTTTTGAGCTAATGTAAAATATTAAATAGCAAAAAGGCCAAATCATTAATAAACAAGCTCAAGCTATCAAGATCATTCGTGTGTTTAACCACAACTCCGGCTGTAGATCGCTGGGGTGTTTGGTTCATTCCGCTATGCAAATTCATTTTAATTCAAAATTATTTCTGAATGTCATGCTTGAATGGTCCACTTGTTTAGCCATTCTAAATGACAGATTTTGTATTGTTTTAAATGCAAAATAAAACCTTTTTCATTGAGTTTTCATTTCTTACATTCAGCTGTAGTGTCAGATTAAAGATAAATATACTCTATGAAATCATAAAGCATCACATTTTAAAGGCCCCACTTATACAGAAAGCGACACTCTTAAAAATAAAGGTGCTTCATGATGTCATAAAAGAAAATTTTTGTCTCACAACAGTTTTTTTGTGGTTAAAAGGGTTCTTGAGATTATAAAAAGGTAAGAAAGAAAACCTTTGACTGAATGCTTCTTTGTGGAACCTTTTTAGCACCTTTATTTTTACAGAATTCAGTGAATCATGTCAGAGCAGCTTCATTTATTTTTCCTTAGAGAATCATTAAAAAAAGCCATTAACCCAGCCAACCAAGTCTGAGATGACATCTCAATATGCAGAAGACCTCAATAAGAAGTGCGTTTTCTATTCAAAAATACCTTCACCAAATAAACAATGAAGCTACAGTGTGTTTAGTGTCTGAGAAATACTAAATATAATGCTAAGAGATCTCTGTGGCCGTCACTGCGAGCTCCAGCGTGGAGGCCTGAAGGAACAACACATCATTACTGAAAAACAACATCAAATATTTATGTGTTAAGGGCACAAGAAGATGAGAAAAGTTTGTTTATCATAAAAGATGTTTCGTCTTTTGCTTCAAGTTGAGTGTAAGATCTTCTCACGGTCGTATTATATTTGTGCACTTTAAGTATATGGGTCAGTTTTCTGAAATTGAGATGCTTACATCATCTAAAATCTGAATAAATAAGCTTTCTATTGATGTATGGTTTGTTTGGCCGAGATACAACTATTGAAAAATCTGAGGGTGCAAAAAAATCGAAATATTAAGAAAATGGCCTTTAAAGTTGTCCAAATGAAGTCCTTAGCATAGCATATTACTCAAGTTTTGATATATTTACGATAGGAAATGTATAAAACATCTTCATGGAACATGATCTTTACTTGGCATAAAAGAAAAATGGCTCATTTTGACCCATACAATGTTTTTTTTCTATAACTACAAATTGTTTCGTGCTACTTATGTCACATATGTCTGTAGGCTACTTGTTCTTTTATATGTACTTGATCTCTGTGTATAAAGAAAATCAGCTTTCACGTTTACTATTTCACCCCAAAAAGTGTTATTATAAACATGGACATACATTTATAAGACAGCATGTTAAACTATGTGAAAAAGTATTAAATCAAGAGTATATTTCCTTCAATATAAGTTAAGTTTACTTAAGTGTCCTTTTAAGTCTAAATACACAAACGTATAAGTGCATTTAAACTAGACTGAATGTCTACCTTCTCACGATATTTCTCTCTTCACTGTACAGCAGCGACCCGTGAAGGCGTCTTTCTGTAAATCTCTGTGTCGTGAAGCGCACTGGAAATGTCTTCTCCTCTCTCTCCTCATGTACTGCTGCATGAGCGCCGTGACCTGGTGCCAGGTGACGAAAGTGACACGCGTGACCTTCGACAGCGCCTTTCAGACCAAGTCCATGACGTACCACGACAGCCCCTGCGCCGACGGCTACGTCTACATCCCGGTGGCGTTTCTCTTCATGCTCTACGTGGTCTACCTGGTGGAGTGTTGGCATTGTTACTCGCGCGACGGACTTCAGATTAAAGCCGACCTGGCGAGCGTGGCGGAGCGCGTGAGACGCATGCAGCGCGCCACCCCCTGCATCTGGTGGAAGGCTATTAGTTACCACTACGTACGGCGGACGCGTCAAGTGACCCGGTACCGCAACGGCGACGCCTACACCACCACGCAGGCGTACCACGAGAGAGTCGACACGCACGTGGCGGAGGCCGAGTTCGATTACGGCAACTGCGGAGTGAAGGACATTTCAAAGCAGCTGACGGGTTTGGAGCGCTTTCCGGTGACTAAGCTACGGTTCACGAAGTGCTTTAGCTTCGCCAACGTGGAGTCGGAAAACTCGTACCTGACTCAACGGGCGAGGTTCTTCACGGAGAACGAGGGCCTGGACGATTACATGGAAGCGCGCGAGGGAATGCACCTCAAAGATGTGGAGTTTAAAGAATACACGATGGCCTTCACGGACGCGGAGCGCCTGCCCTGGCACGCGTCGCAGTGTATGTTTTGGACGGCCGCCGCACTGGTCCTATCGTGGCCCCTGCGGGTGCTGACGGAGTACCGCACGGCACACCTTCACTATCACGTGGAGAAACTCTTCGGTTTTGACCACGTCGCCATCACACCCCTGGACGAGGGGCCGTGCTGCAACCACATCCCGCGGGTCAACACTATAGACAGTACGGAACTCGAGTGGCACATCCGCTCCAACCACCAGTTAGTGCCCAGCTATTCAGAAGCGGTGCTCATGGACCTGGCACAACGGGACACGTCCACACCGCGTCAGAACTGCGAGCGCTGTCATCGCTCCATCAGCAGCTCGTCCATCTTCTCACGCAGCGCGTTGAGCGCTTGCAACAGCAGCAGCCGCTTCTCTCTGGGCCGTCTGTACGGCTCACGTCGCAGCTGTCTCTGGCGCAGTCGCAGCAGTAGCCTGAACGACCCCGGCTGTCCCACGGAAAGCACGCGCTGCCTGGCGGGTCGCTCCGACGCCGAGGAAAGCCCTCCGGCCTACCAGGACGCGCTTTACTTCCCTGTACTGATCATACACCGCAACGAGGCCTGTCACGATCACCACACGCTTCACCATAACAACTCCTGTGCGGAGACTTCATTGTAGCCTACGGGACGTCCCGCGCTGGAAATGACGGCAGCTTTCTCTAAAGACTGGCGCACAAAAGATTTGTCTGGAATCTTGATTTGTCATCAAATTAAATGGCACATCATTTACGTTTCGCCTGTTCGTGCTTAATACATTGCCATCACATTCAGCTCCTTCGACGTGGCAAACCCAAACAGATCTGCTCATGATTCCCATCATTTTATGTGAATAGTGCCTGAATGGGAGAAAATGAATCTGCTTCCATCATCCATATCAACAAACACAATGTTGGACTGTTTTCCAGAAACACACATCAATCAGGCAGATAAATCATAAACAAAGGCCAGACTATATATGTGTAATGAGGAAAGAAGTTTCATGCCAAATAAATAAGACATAAGCTATTTACAGGCACAGTTTCTGTTTATTCTCTATTTATGGCAACATTGTGAATAATTTAGTACACGCAAGCTTAACGGACACGACTCTTTAAACCAAACACATCCTCTTTAAAGTTATTTCATCGTGAGATTTTAAACATGAATGTTACCGTAACACGTTCCGGATGTTTTATTTTCCACAACTACCTCTTCTTTTAAACAAGCTGAAGTGCCTCAGGTGTTGACATTCATTTTCATTTAGTTGAATAAAACCCCTGTGAACAGAAATAATGTCACAACAGGAGGATCTCATGCCAGAGAACTAAAAATAAATCAAATAAGCCACACGCTCAAGTGATCTTGTGGTGAAAAAATGAAGAGACCGCTCCAACTTTTCATTTCAAACCAGCATTTCTAGACGTATTGTGGTCATTCCAGGCCAGTGTACACTTAAAACAAGTATATGAACATGTTTTATTTGCAGTATTTGAGGTCTGAAAAAATACAGAGCATCACTTCTGTTATCTTTACCTGTTTCTCAAGACTTCATTTTCTGCAAATAAAAACAATATTTTTATTTATAAGTTGGTAAAAAAATATTGTTAGAGTTCACAGAATGAAATGATAATTTAACCTAAACACCTATAAATAGTCAATTCAAAAAAACTGAAATGATGCTTTGAAACGGTCTCTTAATTATTTCTGTGGCTGTATAAATATAGATGTTCCTATTCTGTCAAATTCAGAAACAAGCATCATAAACACAAACAGATGGAAGTGCACACTGTAAAAAAAGTAATTTTACAGATATTTTCTGTTATTTTTCACAGATTTTCCACGTTAAAAACAGTTTTGTTTTACAGACTTTTCATGTGTTTTAAATACGGTCAAAAAAGTAAAAATTACAGAAAAAAAGATGCAAATTTACAAGAAAAATTTTTTTTTACAGGTGAAAACTGTTGTTACAGTTTATTTCTGGTGCCCAGTTTATTTGTGAAATACGGTCAAAAACTGTAAAATGACAGAAAAGATTTTAAATATACACACGAAAAATGGGGGAAACTATGTATTATTATTCTTATATCCTGTAATTTTACAGGAAAGTTTTTTTATTTTACGGTACATTTCTGTCGCTCCAGCTGACAGAAAATATCAGTTTTTCACATAATTTGTTTTTTTATACAGTGCACGTTATCCATCAACTGCAGTATATCTGACACATTTAGGTTTTTACTAATGTTAGCACCACTCTGTTTTAAGAGAACTCATGTGTTAAAAACATTGAGAACATAATAAAGTACAACCTCACTGTTACTGTATGACAGCACATGTGACCTCTGACATATGATCCACCTGTAAATATAAATGTAAAGTGGAATTGACCTAAGACTGAGTCGACTGAAGAACAGAAAATCATCAGACGGAGAGCACAGACACGTTTATAACATTACCGTCTTCCTGAAGGATCAGATGTCTCTAAGTGACTGAATGTGGATCAGTGCTGGTTTAAAGCACAAAGATTTCAATCCTCACAGTTTACAGCTCTACAACCTTTATTATCATTTTTTCTCTTTACAGTAATAAGACATTCATTCAGAATGACAACAATGCAAAAATAGACTTCATTTTCTTTATACAAAATTATTTCATATTTTTCCGACATTTCTTCTTTATAACAATTGAAGGCGTTATGGTAGAACACGAGAAGCTTCCTAGTGAACACACACACACACACACACACACACAAAGAAAATCAATTTTATGTCTTGATATACTGAAATAAAAAAACGTTTTGTATTGTGAATAAACGCTTTTATGTGTATGCAGAAAATGTCATTTTGAAGAATGTGACTTTTGTTACCTAAAATGTTTTTATTTTGATGTGAATATGTGTCTAATGTGTGTGTACAAAAACACAGTATTGTGTTGCCCATTGTTGAAAATACAAAATGCTGAGAAAAATGCTGAATGAACTGTTGTATTTTTTTGGGAAAATATTTCATCGATTGTATTATAACATTGAATGACGTTTATGCTGCAAACAGACCCGTCAGTGGAAAAATCGAAATGTCATATATCTCGTTCAGTGTGTAAACACTGTATATTGGTGATACAGTCTGGGAAATAAAACTTTAAAGAAGAATCTAAATATACACGTTATGATGTGTGCGGTTCACACTTGAGCAGTGGGACTGTGATGATGTTTGTGATGGTTTTGATTGGCTCTCAGGGTCTGAGTGATACAGAACTCAGTCTCCTGATCCACATCAGTCAGCCGAATGTCACATCCCACCAGACTGCTGTTGTGGGACATCCCTTCTTCCAGAACCTTACCACCATCCTGCAGAAAAGACAAAAGACCCGGGTCTACATTAGGACGATTCAGTCATGCAGCGCCAACCGAGGCGATGCAGTGCTTTTGGTTTGAACTCATTTGTATTTCACATCACTTCATATTAAATACTGTATTCGTTATTCAAAAGAATATTAATGATAAAAAACGATTCTCGCAGTTTTATGCCACCACCAGTTTCAAGGTCAAGACGTATATCATGTTCTGCAGTGAAGATCCATTCAGAGGTTTTTCCGCTGAAGTGATGATTGTTTGAAATATGATTTGCCTTGAAACTGAACTGGGAGAGCCGGATAAATGCAGGAACGGTTTGGATGAGAGGGCTAATCCTCATCCCATATGCTGCACTGTAGCACACTTCTGAATAATCGACAAAACTACATCATTATATTCAGAATGAAACACTCACCACATTTGCATGTCTGTGCAAACTCACTGCTGTGATGTTGATATTATAGATATATAAACATAGATGTTGGTCACTCACCACTCCCAGTCTGTTGTTGGACAGGTTTAAAGTCCTCAGGGTGGAGTTCTGCACCAGCGCTTGTGACAGCGCCATGGCCGTGGGTTCTGTCATGTCGTTTCCCTCCAGGTGAAGGTTTATCAGTGTCTTGTTCTTCATCAGAGCCTGAGCTACAGCTTGACCCCCCTCATCGCCGATGCGGTTGAGCCTCAGGTTGAGGGACGTCAGCGTGGTGTTTCCGGAGAGAGCGTGAGCCAGCGCCTGTGCTCCCGGACCTCTGATCCGGTTGTTGTACAGGATGACTTTCTGCAGCTTAGCGCGGTTCACAAGTTTGCCGACGGCTCTGGCTCCGCGGTCACCGATGTGGTTATGCGACAGGTCGATCTCCAGCAGACACGGGTGATCCAGCAGGCGACTCACGAGGATGCAACATTTCTCATCATCCACTTTACTGCGATGGAGCCGGAAGACCTGCCATTAGAGAAGAAGGAAAGGCATCACATACTGTCGGGACTTTTATTTTTGGGTGTACTGTCCCTTTAACTAGAGGTACGTTAAGAATCGAACCTTTAAGGTCTTGCAGGACTTCAGGGCTGTTGCCAGATATTCACAGTCTCTGAAGGTGAACTCAAACAGGTTCCACTCGAAGTTCATACCACAACCTCTCACCCCAAACACCACGTGAAGTTCTTCCAGGTTCACCAGTTTGTCAAGAAGAACTCTGAAGTCAAAGTGATCCATAGAGGGCCCGTCACTGCCAGCGTCGCTGGCGCAATCCGAAGCGTCATCCTCGTCCAACCTGGACGGCTCTTTGATGGGCGGAAGCAACTGAGATATTTTCAGACGCTTCACGTAGTTTCGACACAGCGGCACCATTTCCAGGACCGTCCTAACATCTGTCACATCTGGGATGAAAAATTCAATCATGCCTTCCAGGTGACGCTCGAAAAACATGCGCTTCCAGCGGTTGTCGTACGCGGTGACGTCAGCCGGACCCCAGCGCGCTTCCACGCAGCGTCTCCAGTAGCTTTCATCACTGATGAGGTTCGCGCTGACACTCAGAGGAAGAGATGAAGACAGACGCTCAAGAACATAAGATTTATGACTGGCAACGAGCTCATCCAGAATGGGCTTCTCTGGAAAATATAAATCAACAGTTGTGTATACGACAAACACTTAAACATCACTAGACAGACGCTCCAGGATTTACCTTCAAAGTTCTTGATTATGTGCTGAAGGCAGAGTGTTGTTAGTAAAGGAACTTCAGCCAAAGTCCATTCCGCATCTTCCGCGATGATGCTGCGCATTTTGCGCAGGTCAGCTGCGGTGTTTACGCTCCTCACGGGCAGATACGCGCTTCTGTGTCTCTGAGACATGCCGCTGAAACCGTAATAACGAAGTAAAAAGTATTCAAAATACTAATCATTTACAAACGTACTGCACGTTTATAAAACTAGCTAGTTAACTGAAGCTCGCGTTTATTAAAATATTAATAACTGATATCGCAACAAACCTACTGCAAATTTGACTTTCAGTTCCTCGTTGAAGTTTGATGTTGCCATGGAGACGCATACCAGCGTCTCGCGCTCTGTCACCGCGTCACTCGCTGATCACGTGTCTGATGGCGCTTACGTTCCAGCTCAATAAAAATGTGATTAATGTTCAAGCAGTTCGACTTTAAAGTCACTCACAGCAATTATTGTCTTATCTGGAAGCTACAAATCACAAATATATACAATTATACATTTGGATTGACAAAGTGTATACAAATATATAGCCTATTCAAATGGTTCAAAAGTTTATTCTTATGATAGTTAACGATGGTTTAATTATAGTTAAGGTGGAATGAATAACCAACTTTGATGGATTGATTAACATTTGTTTTACTACAAATACCACGAGCAACCTATATGGTTAATGTGTGGTAACCATGTTTGTTTTTAAAATAAAACAATCCCAAATTTACGCAAGACAGTGTCTGAGCAATATAAAAAAATAAAAATAATAGTTTCACACTAAATATGTTGGCACAAATATGCAGGCCACAATACTCCAGCAACCACTTACGTTGAGAGTATTGCAATGTAAAAATCCAGTTCAATTGTTCCTTCCTGATACTGTAAGTGCATAAACAGATAAACAGTTCACTTTGTGAAAGTTATGACCTGAGCATCAGTCTGATTTTATCCAGTCAAACACATCATGTTTGGTCATTTAACTCAAATGTCCTCAGAGCAAAGACACATCAGAGATGAGAAGTCAAACAACACAGTCAGTATATGAAGCCCGGGGTGACCCGTCAGTGTCTGCTGGTGTAATATCACCTGACAGACACACGCTTCTGTTTAAACACCCGAATGACACGAGACTTCAGTGGTGCTCTCAAAGCGCTTTCATGACATCCCATATTTACAGTCTGGTTCAGTCTTAAAGGAATAATAAATATTCTTTTATCATTTTCAGTCTTATGTCATTCCACACCTGTATGACTTTCTTTCTTCTGCAAAAAAAAAAACAGGTAAATTGAAGAACATTTGTATGAACACAAAACCACAAGAGACATTTGTCAAAATATCTTCTTTGGTGTTCCCTGAAGAAAAATAAACAGCGTTTGAGTGACATAAGGGTAAATAAATGAGAGAAATTCTGGTGTGATGTAGTCAGATTCTGGGTTTTCAGGCTAGGTAACTGATTCAATAGCACATTCAATAGCACCTGGAAATGACAGCAAAGGGCTCAAAGAGAGAGATGTGCATATGCTCAGCAAAGACATAAACAGCCCAGAAAAAAAACATCATCATTTACATTTATGCATTTGCAGATACTTTTATCCAAAGCGACTTACATTGTATTATATTACACATTTGTTTCTTTAAGTATGTGCAATCCCTGGGATGGAATCCATGGCCTTGGCGTTGCTAGCGCCATGATCTAACCACTGAGCTACAGGAAAGCTTTCTTATCACACCACTGTCCTCTTGTGTCCAACACCGAACCATCATTATTAAAAGTCATGATAGGGAGATTTAAGACATGTTTTGTTTTTTTATTGGCCTTTAACATACAGTTATAGTTTAGAAATTAATTGTATGAAAAATTCATAAATCACTATTAAAACATACAAGAGCAAAACCAATTACAAAGTCGCTTTATTGAAACACAAATCCCTTAATAATTATAATACTGTGACCTACAAACAGAAAAATAAGATGGCCAAAGAAACAGAAAAGCTGTGCATGTGTTGTTCATATATAAGTGTTCTCAAACATAATCTTCATCCTCCTCCTCTTCAGTCCAGGACGAGTCTTCATCACTGTGGTAATGCACCAGTGAGGAGTCTGACTCCGAGGAGTCTCCGAGCGCGGAGCTGTCGCTCAGTATGGATGTGTCACTGCTGCTGTCGTCGTGGATCACGACCACGGCTGGACACTCGCTTGGTGTCTGACCTGACAACACAGTTTATATGACGCGTCTCAGGCAGTGCGGAATTAAAGGGCCACACCGCCACGTATTAACTCATCCTGGACTTTCATGATCATGTGACCGTACCAACAGACATGCAGCAGAAAATGTGCTGAATGTTACACACCTCTCACCTTTCCTCTCGCTGATCAACGTCAGGCGTCTCTCCCTCATGTCCGCGCTCAGATTCTCCACCATGCGGTCGATGCAGTTGTCCAGAACCAGAGAGCGGGTCTGAGACGTGATGGTCTGCCAGCACATGGGACATTTGTCCTTACGTTTTCTCCATTCTCGGATGCAGTGCTGACAGAAGCTGTGGGCGCAGTTCAGCGTCACGGCCTGAGAGGGTCAAAGGTCGACACAATGGACGTCTCGGAGCATATAGAGAACGTTTGATATTTTTCTGTGTGGATCGTCTGATGTTTTACCTCAATGAAGAGCTCTGAACAGATACTGCACTGTAGTTCACTCTCCAACACTTCTGTCATCTGTGTGACCACTTCATCTTTCTGGGCTTTGGCCTTCTCTTTCTCCTCCTGCGTGCGAAGAAGCGAGAATAAAATGGTCTGTATACCGCAGTATATTTGGCATCTTGCTAATAACTAGGTTGTTTTGGTTTGTTTGGTTGACTGATAGATTTTCTATACCTTTGTAACCTCCAGCTCTTTATCTTTGGCCTGAAGAACCTCCTTGAATCCTTCCCGCGCATGTTTGAGCTCATCTATAACCTTGCGTTGCTGTTAAAAAAGAAAAGTGATCAGTTACTTGTTTAAAAAGCTCCTAATATTTTGATAATGTGTGAAGTCTCTCTCACCTCCTTTAGAGCGTCCTCAAGCTGTTTTTTCAAGCCCTCCTCATTCTGTTGCGCTTTCTCAAACTTGGAAAAACAAAAAGCATACTTTTCATATAAAAACATCTCATCACATGCCTTAGTAAACACAACTACTTATGTTCATATAATTCAACAGATGCTTGTATGTTTGCAACACATATAACTGGTGCACAAATAGGAATCAAAGGTTTGTTCTTCTGGGTTCCTCACCTCCAGACGTCGCTCCTCCTCACAGAAAGATTTCTCCAAGCTCTCCATACGTTTGAGCGCTTGCTCTTGCTGGGCTTTCAGCTGACCCCGCAACATTTCCAGCTGCGCCTGCATGTCCTGCATCTCCCGCTCTTGCTCCTGTGTCTCTCGCCGCTGGCTCTCCAGCTGAGCTGCACGTTTCTGAGTTTCACCCACACGACCCTTCAGTGCCACCAGGTTCTTCTTGTACTGATGTACGGAAGCCAGCTGCTGACTGCTTTCGCTGGATCCTCTCGAACTTCCGGCTTTATCACTGGATCTGTCTCCTCCTGAAATCCTAGAGGAGCATTTCTCAGCGTCTCGGCGTTCCACAGACGGACAGGACTGGGCACGCGACTTATCCGGCCAAGAGCACCGGTACAGCTTGGACTTAGAGTGCTGCGTCGGGCAAGATTCCGACTCGTCTCCATCGAACTTCCGCTTAGAGTTTTTGAGCTTTAAACCCGAGGAGGTAGAACTAGATTCTTTAGAGGGATTTCCAGACAGGAACGGTTTGACTTCACTGAAAGGGCGCTGGACAAGGAGGTAATCGAACTCTACAGGGTTGCCATCCAGAGGGACCCCGAGTCTCACCGAATCACCCTGCTGGAGTAAAAACGGCTGTCCCGGAGGAATCCGTTGCCCATTCACCCACACACCATTCAGACTCTGAGTGGAAAAACAAGAACACAATAATAAACATAAGAACTCTGGATCAGAGCTCATAACAACAGATGTATTTCATACACACTTCATTTTGTTTGGCAAGTATTACTGAACCAAGAGAAACCTTTGCAACATCGATTAAACACAAAAAATTGGTTTGTTATTTCAGCCTTGTCCATTCTACTTTTCCTTTTTGAAATGATAAAAAAAATCTTCTGATAAATACTGACAACAGACAGACAGAAATACTCCACCTTATGATCTGTCACTGTCCACTGTCGGTCGTCATTGTGTTTAAACATACAGTGATTCCTGGAGATCATAAGAGGACAACAGGCTGACAGAATCTGATGGGTCACATTTAATCCACGACCAACAGAAACCTGGTATTAAACACAAACATTTAGTTAAATGCACGTAAAGCAATAAACCGCTTAAACTCTATAGCTCTTTTATCTCACATAAAATTCACATTTAATACAGTCTGAGTGAAAATGTACCAAATATTGAGGCATTAAAATGAGACTTTTAACATGTAGTACAGGCTCTATTCATTAATGCTAATCTGTGTTGTTTTGATTCAGATTTTCTCACGGATAAACAATACATTAACCAGAATCATTTTAGGGTGCATTACGACATCTGCATGTTTACATTCAGGTAAATAAAAGCAGTTTATCCTGTAAACATGCACCTCTGAGTCCTCGTGCAAAAGCAGCCAGTCAGAATCTCTCCCCACGCGCTGCAAACACCACACTTTATCTTTCTCGCAGCTCTCTTCCTCGGTGTTTATTAAGGAAGGCGCTTCTTCGGTCTGATCCATCATTTCTGCGCCATGACAAAAGTTAGCTTAGTGTTTTTATTGTGCGCTTTCCGCCATGAACCATCTCAGCAGGCTTGTTCTGACTTCATGTTGCGCTGCGCAGACCGATCGCCCTATGACGTTCCAGTATCGCGAGAGCGACACTGAAACACAGCAGACACAGATGTACTTCAGGATGACTCTCGCGATACTCAATGTCACACGGCGATCGGTCTGCGCAGCGCAACATGAAGTCGGACACACGAGAGGGTTTCAACTCAACTGTCTTGCACGTGTCACGTGATGTTTAGCGGAGGCTCTGATTGGCAGCGAGGCTCTGGTGACGCTTAGCGGCTGACTGGCTGCGTGTTTGTAGTTGTAAGACGACATTTTGAATATTTTAAATGTAGAACTTTACAAATAGCAATTCGTACGTGACATAGAAGTTTTTTTAATGAAAAATAAAAAATATATGACTAAATCACAAACGAATGTGATTGGTTTATCCTGATCAGCGATGTGAAATGTGACGACTGTCACGAGTGAAACTATGGCGTGCTGATCTTTTTATTCTCTAGATATCAAAATAAATGTATTAAATTGTAAATTGCTATTGTCTAAGAATAAAGACTCTAATCGAATTAAATTGTAAATACAAGAACTAGTCACATTGAGAATTTTTGTAAAACATTTTCATTTAAATATATAGACTTAGTTACCCTAAGTTATTAAAAAAGGTCTTGTAAACTATCCTGTTTAGCGTGTTGACAAAATGTTTTTAATAATGTTTGGATAAAAGCGTCTGTCAAATGAATAAATGTAATGTTATGTAGTATCTATATAGACTATGTGGAGAGTTATATAGTCTTAATACCACAAATGTGTTTATAGCCATATTAATATTTTTAAAAGATTTTATTAATTGTATAGCTTCATTACTGTGTAAAACTATAATGTACACATTTTGTTCCCTTATTCTGATTAAATTAAATTTTAACACATTTTTCTTGTGTTACATATATAGATAAAAAGTCTTAACATCACATCAATAAATAATAATATTAAAGGCCTATCCTGTTAACTCATATTTCCCTGAAACTAAACGCTCATTATCTTATCTGACAGCCAGCTCATGTGGTTCACTGAACTAACACATTACATTCTAAGATATACAAAAGTCTGCTGTGTTGATCAAAAAACTTTAGTTTCCAAAGAAACAATTCATGTGAATAGCATATATAGCACATCTGTTAAAACATTGTTCTCAAGTTTAAAAACGGACAAACACAGATGTTATACATCTAGTATATATTTACAATCTTCAGTCTTACAATGCCAATTAAAATGACAGAATTATGCTTGTGAAACACCCACAAACAGAGAATCAGCTAAGAAAAGAATTACAAATGAAAGGATTATCCCTTTAACATTCCCCAAATCGGACAGCAAACAAGAAAGAATATAATTTCATCATTTTTGATTGAACAACAGTGTTGGTCCATCAGTACACAAATGTGATACAGTTTACACTTTATAAGTGTCTGTCAGTACGTCTTCTTTGGCTCAAAAGAACAAATATGAATATGGCTTGTATAGAGATATCATCATGATCCGTTTTAGGAAAAATTAAAGTTGTTATATCTTACCCGTACAAAACATTACAAGATTAAACCATCTCTCTTTTGCTCTCACATAGAAACATTCACAAGTACAGCTATCTCTCGAGATATGCATTTCAGAAAAAAGCTTGGCAACTCATTTGAGCATGGCGGTTTATCCTCCCTTAAAATATGACGGAAATCACAGAGAGCACGCAGAAGGGAGATCGACTTCCCTTCCAATATACGCTACAAAAACTAAAGCCTTCAAACAAGGCACACAGGTGAATATTTCTGGCTCAACATCGAGGCTGTAAATATAACATTTGAGTTTTAGGAATGAAGTGCTGATTGTTTTGCTGTGACCCGAATGTCTCCAAAATTCTGGGCTTTTTGGTTAAGAAAACAAAATCATTGCAGACGATTCATAGTAATGATGGGTGCATTTCTGGACAACCTATGAAACTGCATTACTCAAACGCTTTAAACGTACATTTAAAGGTACTTATAGCTCAATGGTTAGAGCATGGCGCTATGGGGATCCATGGGTTCAATCCCAGGAATTGCACATACTTGGAAACAATTGTATTGTATAAAGCGTCTGCCAAATGCGTAAATGTACATAAATAGTAAACTGCATTTCTGTGTGACCATTCATGTTTTATAAGGCAACAAAAACATATGAATCATCACCTGATTGTCCGTGAAAGAAATATAACACAAATAAGAAAAAGTGGCGACAGCGAAGCAGGAACATAATGCAAATTCCCATATGGAAATAATTGAATGTTTTTTCTAAGGCACAATAAAATTAACCAATGACCTGTTGGAGTCTCACATCTATAAAGCACCAAAACCATCCCCAAAAAAATGAAAACAGTAAACAACAAATGACAGTTTTGATGTTTCCCATTCAGTAACTGCGAGGAGAGGAAGACGATGTTAGACTTAAATTATTATTAAGTTATTCTGTTATAGCTGAACTTTCCTAAAAAGGCTCAAACAATAAGCAAAGTCTGGATATATCATTCCTTCATATTCTCAAGAACCTTTATGTCAAAATCAATGTTTCATCAATGTTTCATCACTTCTGTCATAGTGTTCTATGGTATAATATCCAAATCTTGTTTATTGTATTATGAAAAAAGGCACTGCGATGCATTCAATGTAAATAGTGCAATTGTACAAAAACAATGCACAAAATGAACAGCGTACTAAATGAAACTTGGAAAATGACAGTTTACAACAGTCTGGGTGAAATCAAGCGAGAAGTGAAGATGTGATTTACTTGCATTTGCATGAATCTCACGTGTTCTGACTCATTTCCAGCCCAACACCAACTAAAAGAATCAGTAAGAAAAGCTCTTTTTCAGGACCAATTATTTTCATCACATGTAATAGACATTCCATCTATTCTAAAACACACACACACACACACACATAAAATGACCCATGAAAATGCTGACAGCACGAATGTCAGGCTTCATTTGGTTTCAGGTCAAATGTGACCCGGTCGTGTTTCCATGAGACTCGAACGGTACAGCTCGTATTATTTTGCTATTTTTGGTGAAAGCGAAGTCCATCGCAACCCTGACGTTCTGAATGGCACTTGTGATTTAAACGTTAACCCCGGCTCACAGTCGAACCGCGTAGTTGACGCAGAGCGCGTGGTCACGCACGTCCCCCCAGCCTCCGTTCTTCATGTGAGGCTGATGGTCGGCGGGCGAGTGAGCTGTGATGGTCAGCTGCGAAAGAAAAAGTGCAGATTCGGTTTCTCTGAGGGCTTCGTCCACCCTCTGCTGAGCCACCTCCGGCCGGCACTCGTCTTTCTGATGCAGGCCGCAGTCTCCAGTGTGAAGAACCCGACTCCCAAGAGCCACCAGCACCTTGAGAGGCTTCGAGATGCACGTGCCAGAGAGCTTCTGCAGAGTCCAGTCCCAGTTATAATCATCGTAGGTGCAGAATTCCTTGTTGCATCCCATCAGTTTGTAGTAGAGCTCTCGGTTGATGCCCATTCCTATGTTGTGCTTGGTTGACATCCAGCTCGCCGTCTCGGTTTTGGAGGAGACGTCGCGGAAGTCCGACGCGCCGTTGTGATTGCCCAGCGCGAGGACGTCGCAGTCCGAGCAGTCGATTTTCCTGAGCGCGACCATAGCGTGGAAGAAGTGATGGAAGTCAGGGAGGAGGTAGTTGTCCTCCTCGATGAACACCACGAATCCTTTGTACCCCTGAAGAACCTTCACCCGCTCGAACACGAAATGCAGCTTCCACCACCAGTGATGTTTGGTCTGCGTGATGGACGCTTCCCTGTAGTGTCCGTACGAGTCCGGGTGCTCCGCGTTTAAGCAGCCCGTCCGGACGGCGTCCTGTTTCGACACGTCTCTCGGACAATCTCTAGGGTCCTGTCCCGGGAACTCGGCGGGATACAGTTGCGTGCTGTAGGGGAAATATATCTGCAACACTTTACAGAAGGTGATTCCGTTCACCGTCTCCGTGATCTCCTGAGAGAAGTAATCGTGACTGAATATCACCAGCGCTTTTCCGATGTTCTTCACTTTTTCCAGAGAGCGGATGAGCAGTTGAAGGTAAGCCGGCCTGTTGTGCACCTGTACCGCGATGACCATCTCCGGCTCGGATGGGAGGTGTTCTCCATTCTGAATGAACTGCTTGTAGTTGCTGTCATACACTGAAGTACGCATACTAATGATGGTGCCGTAGTCGAACTTGGCCGCCTGTGTGACCTCCTCCACGCTCCCGACACCTTTAGTCCAGAATACGATGTAAAACAGCGTTAAAAACACCGCCAGGAGGGCGGCGAACGCGATAAAGTTCCTTTTCAACAGTCGGAATCTCATGTTTTAATGTTTCACCTGCCGTGATGTGCGTGTTGCGCTCGCGATCGTTCACGTGACGCGCGGGCATCTGTCAAGAGAACTTCAGCAGTTAGTTTCGATCGTTGCACGCGCGCGCAACACTCACAGTTTGGTAAAAATACGGAGGTTTGTGAAGTAAACGACTCACCGGATAAAGTGTCATGTGCGGTGAAGTTGAAACCAGGAAGAGAAACAAATGAGATCGCGAGGAGGTCTCTACTGCTGCTGACGTGTACTTACAACCTACAGGAACACGCACGCACGCTCCTCCTTGATACTAGCTCGCGCGCGTGCGTGCCTACACACAAATATTAGTAAAACTAACTAGCCGAATCAGCACTTAGTGAAACGAACTGAAAACTTGCTATAATAACTAACTATAGAAATCAGTAAAACAAATTCAAAGCATTACACAAACGTCATTGATGAAAATGTAATGTCATTTTGAAAAAGGTGACGTATGCAATAGCCGATTTAAAACAAAGAGTTACATAACTAAATAAATATATAGTAGCCTACATGTCATAGTTGTTTTAATTCATTTAAATGTATTTTAATATACATTATATCGTTATATGAAGAGTTTATTTTCAAAACGAGATCAAATTAAAACATTTTTAAAAATCATGTGCATATCAATCAAACTGCAGTTGGTTTGTTTTGATTAAGCCATAATAACTCAAAATAAAATAGCTAACTAACACAATAAAACATGTTTTTTTTATGTAGCCTACATTTAAATTTAGGGAACAAACTTTTCAGCCTATAGCTAATATCGCTTTGGATAAAAGCGTCTGCTAAATGACTAAATGTAAATGCATTAAATATATTATAATTTAAATTAAATGAGCCTTTATTATTTATAGTGAACTGAACCTCATTTTTATGCTTTAATTCTCATAGGAAATCAGATCCATCTGGTTTCATTCACAGATAAAGGTGTGTCTACAGAATATTCAGAAAACCAGCTTTTGTGTTCAAACAGGAGGATTTAGACAGAAACTGGTTTATGTGGAGAAAACTGGATTTTCAACTCTTTTGTTGACGGTTCTCACATATCACCTCTAGATGGCAAAAGAACAGCATCATATTATGCGATAAGCCCGTTTACGTCATTTAATTTAACAAAAGCCGAACCTCCATGTAACTCAATATGTGTGTTTGACAGAAACACGCTGTGATTGAATCGTTTTTAATAAGCAAGAATGTATGAGGTCAGAATTAACACAGTCACGAGAGGTGAAGTATAGAGGACATACGAAATATTCTTCATAATAAAACACATCTAAGACCTTGGCTCTCATTCTATTGCACATAACGTGTCCCAGTCAGTCTCTGGACGACAACAAATAACTCAAATACACTGCAAAAAAAAACCTTAATGTTTGAATTAATGTGAACTACCGTATAAGTTTAAATAAGTATAGTTTGTTGGTTGAAATGACTGATGCAGAAGTCACATTCATGTCAACTGAGTTCACAGCATTTCTAAAGGTCCTATAGTGTCAGGCTTTACATTAATAGTAACAGTGATGTAATCGCTCTCTCTGATCATGTGATCACACCCCCCCCACACACACATAACATGCTGACATACATGTGATTTAAATGAGAACAAGCTGAGGATGATGGATTAAAGCTAACAGAGCAGATAACTCAAAATAACCCCAAAACAAATGTTCGTTCTGTTGACTTATGTGGAAATAATCATTACAACCTTTCAACACACACGCACGCACGCACGTGTGACAAACTTACATACATTTACATTTAGTCATTTAGCAGATGCTTTTAACCAAAGCGATTTACAAATGAGGTAAAATCATGTCTCATGTGCGTCTCAGATATTTCTCCTTAGAAAAAAAGTCAGAAATGTTTCAAAAGAGATGTTAACAATGTCTCAAACTGAGCTCAGATTTGTCTCGTCTGCAATCAAAAGTCTATATTATTGAAAATCACATCATGAATTTCTCATCAAATTTACTCAAATCCAGATTATTTTAGTTGTCACGTGGTTCAACAATTACGCTCTCGCTTGATTCTCTCTTTATTTCTCGTATTTAAGTTGAAACTTAAATGAAACACAATTGAGAAGTGAGAATATCCAGAGCTCAAACTTCACGTTCTGCCAAATATTTACATCATACTGCAGTCGACACGCGGCACGTTTACATGGGTTACATAAGTCTAAAACTTTACTTAAAAACAGTCTGATATCATATCTCAGCTTTTTTAAGATACTCACCAGACTGGCTGCAGTATTTATTCTGACAGCACACAAACAGCAACACCTCAGATTCTGTCAGTGATGGATGGAGGCTTACAGTCAAACTAAAAGCAAGCAGAACAGGATCTGTGTTTCACTACATATGGGTTTGAATTACAACAACCAGCTCACGTTACAAACCTCAGCTCGTAAACGTCAAAACATGTGAACTGTGAACACATGTGAACTGTTTTGGATCATATTACGTTTACATTTATGCATTTGACAGACGCTTTGGATTCATGCATTACACTATACATTTGTTTCTGAGTAGGCTATATACAATCCCTGTGTTCGAACCCATGACGTTGGCGTGCTAGCCACTGAGTCACAGGAAATCATATGTAGGCCTATTATATCTTATATTAAATATAAAATTAAATAATAATATTAAACAAGTTTTATTTGTATAGGCCTATGTCTTTAATTTTTTATCTGTATATATACATACATATACTTTAAAACAAAAACATGTATAAAGGTCATTATAGGCAAATAACAATTCAGAACCTCCATCGTAAGAATTAATATTTAACGCACGCACGCACACACACACACACACATATCTTAAAGTCATTATAATAATAATTTGTAAAAAGTATTGAAAGAAAGAAAATTGTATTATTTTTTTAGGCATAACACATGTACAGCAAATGCATAGTCACAAATATCAGGTTTTGCAATAACAGTGTTCATTCGTTATTTCCTGGAGTCCAAAATGTTGTCCTGCCACCAGAGACCAGAACATCTGTTCTCCATCAGCGCTCCGAAACAAGGCCAAAAGCTCCGTGTTCTCCGGTGTTGTGTCATGAATGACTGTGAATGATGTTTGGTTGTTTGTGTGGCACATTGGCGTGTCATGCGAGGACCTGCGGTGACGAGACTGTTTGGGTGGAGATTTCATTACGTTGCCATGCGAGCACAAAAACAAAGAGATTTCTAACAATATAATGTTGATGTTTTCTGCCCAGTTTATGAAATGACAAGAAGACAAACATTTATTTTCTTCCAGCAGATGATCTATTAATAATGCCACTACAGAAGAGATCGGAAACGAATTCCAACATTTCTCCCAGCGGAGCTGCTGAAGTAAGAAACCTTGTTTTCAGCAACAGCCGGTCTGCTGCTTTCAATAAAGTAATAAGTTACTCGAGATCATGTGTTACCATGATTTTACCATGAATGAGGTTTATTTCTTTAAAACATTACACATTACACTTATATACAATATGTATATGTTGACTGTGAACCCAAAGACTGAGGAAAATAAGAGGATCTTTACATTTTTCTAAAAAAAAGACCACATTTCCTACATTTCTCAGAGTTAGTTTGAACTTTCCCTAAAGTCATTTTTAATTTGGATCAATGTGTCTGTAATGGAAAGACTGAGCCACAGGACACATTCAACATTCCGATCATTTCAGAGATGCTGGAGTTTGAGGCCCGTGCACCCTTTTACTTGCTCTTTTCCACAACGCACTGAACTGTAAGGTTTCTAAATGATTGATGTGCACCAAACCTCATAAAACACAATCAAAACGTGCCATGTTCAAGTAAAAAATAACTTCACTACACATTTCACTAATGCCATATATATATATTATATAACTGCTAAATGAACAAGATGTGTGTTTAAAATAAACACAATAATAACCTTTGCATGGATTCATAAAGTGCCACCTGATCAACAAAAACCAACATTACAACAGTTTTCATCTTTCATTTTCACTCAATTTTTAAAGTGCATAAAAGGGTTCAGATGACCCATAAACTAGCTAGAGAAAATAAAATAAAAGTATTTTTAATTCGAATGTAAACTGGGGTTCGGTTCAGATCACCCCAATGAAAATTCCTTTACAAATGAATGTGAATTAATCCGAACACGTTTCTCTTTAGGTTTATACATTATAAACGAATATATACTGTAACTTTAAATAATGATTGAAAACAATGTATTGTTTTCAGAATATTTCACTGTTCATCTAACCATATAAATGGGTCTTGTATAAAAACAAATAAATAAATCAAAATGTTTATTGTATTTGATGGTTTTCAAGTTTTCGAGCCACACCTGTCATTATGAAAATCTGTGCATTTGTAAACTTCAACGATGACATATTTGTATTATTATATGTGAAATATCTCTTGCAATTACATTTTCGAGTATATATCTGACACAGAACTCTTGAGTATAATGTCTCTAGTGGTTAAAGGAGACGGGTGAAGGCTCTTGAGGAAGCAGACGTCTCTCTCTGTCGAGGAAATGTTTTTCTCTCCGGTGATGGAGTTTTCATTTGCTCTTGGAAACGGCACGAAATCCATGAAGTCCTGCTGACAGCGACCCTGACCTGCAGTCACGAGAAAAACAAAAATACCTCAATATGATGTTTGAAATACTGATGACACAACCTTCAGACTATATTTACATTCATAAACCTTGAAAAAAGGACATCATTTATATCTATGAGACATAAGTTACATGCAAACAGTCAGTTCATGCGCATTTGACGCTTTGATGTTATTAAAAGAATCTTTTAGGTTCCTTGTTGCACGGCAAAGACTAAAACATTTGCACATTAAATATACAACAACAAAGCATCTACATAAAATCTTCAGACTGTTTGCATTAGTCTTATAGGATATACTTTCTTATTCTTTAATAAATGAAGATCCTATGCATTTATTTGAAACACAATTTTTCCATCTCCTGTCAAGGATATTGATCCTAAATATAGACATGTTTTCATACTATTAAAACTAACTTGAGCTTAAATCAAAGGTAAAATGAAATCTTAAAGCTGTCAGTCAATAGAGAAAAGAGGCACACAATGTGTTTAATACATAAAATGAACTCATAGCATATCAGAATAAAAGCCAACGTAATTTCTGAGGGCAAATACATCAGGTCGTCTAAAGCGAAGCGACGAATAACTATGGAAAACTATTGTGACCTTCCAGAAGTCAATGATCTCACATTCTCTTGCATTCATGAGAGCAGGTGACTAAAAATATCCCTTCAGTTTTCAATGGCAAACAAGAAACAGGAAGAGTGTGTTTGTATTGAGAATGTATAGATGTATTGTATGTTCAACATTTAATTCCACAGTGAAGTCTATAAGGAGAAACACTTGAGCAAAGTCCAACATAAATGTTTTGCAAAGCCGGATGATAGCGGCTAAAAAATAAGACTTTAGACATTATACCGTTCTGAAGGTATGTTGATGTTTTCTGCAAACATATTGACTATATTTAATAAGAAAAATATTTTATATCTTGCTTTCAGAAAAATAATTACAAGTAACGCCACATTTTCATACTCCATCTTTCTCTCGTTTTAGGCATAAACTTGATCAAATTAACATTTCAAGAAATAAATGAGAAAATATGTGGTTTTAAGATAAATGTGTTGGAAAACAAGGCCGCAAAAAAAAATAAAAAAAGTATATGGGTTTATGGGCAGTTGTTGATGTTTATTGAACTACTGATGTTTTTGGAAAACCTCATGTTGTTCGTCTGGAAAGCGTGAAGAAGAATATCTGTTTGTTTTGTCAGCATAAAGTGAACTCTTTTGACCTTTAGTGACAGTAAATTATAAGAGGTTGCTATGGAAACGATGCTGTAAAAGTCTCAACAGGAAGTACAGGAAGTCTCGTACGTTCTTGAATTATGCGGCTTTATTCGGCTGTTTTCTCTAAGAAATCTCACTTTATGTGCTTGTTTAGTGTTTATTACCAAACAATAAATCTAAACATATTGACAATTATACATTCCACCCAGTTTTTAATGTTTGAGTTCACCTTAAAATAAACATTCTCCTATAGTCTCAGATGTTTCTCCTTATGTTGTTCAGAAGAAATGAAAAGAAAGTGTAATTGTTGAGTCTGGAGGTGTAAAATGGTCAAATAATCTGGATTTGAGTACATTTGATGAGAAATGTTAATAAATTGACTTTTGATTGCAGACGAGACAAATCTGAGTTCACTTTGAGACATTGTTGACATCTCTTCTGATGGAGACTCTGATATGAGAAAAGTTTCTATTTTTCTCTGTCAATGAGATAATCGAGTTATTAAAGGTTAATGTAGTTAGTCATGTGAGTGAGTGAATATTAAGGTTAGTGGTGTTATGAGACGGACGTCAACAGTGATGTCAAACACTGAAAGTCACACAGTTAGTCACGATGGACACATATTCTGATGCGAGTAAAATCATTGTTAATATTAAACATCATTGCATAACCACACTTTTCATTACAGTGGGTTTGCTAAACATGATGAAAGGGGAAATCCCAGGTTTTCTGAATCTCAAATTTTAATGAAACAATTTCCAGTACTGGCATTCCCACAAGAAGAAAAACGATTAATATCATATAATATACGCTTTTAATCTGAAGATTGTAGAACACACACAAAAACCATAAATGTTTCCACTGAAGGAGAGAAACACTAAAACATATATGTTGTGCTTCTCTCTCTCTCATCTGTCTCGGCTGGAATTCAATAGTTAATGACTCATATTAAAGCTGTAGTTTATTTCCTGGCTCTTATTCCAGACAAATATCACTTGTCAGACTCTGACGTCCGTCCTTGTGCTGCTGTCACAACCCAAAGATGCTGGAGATTCAGTCATCATTTACTCAATCTGTTTATCAAAGTCCCCACAAGCTTGTGTCATGATAAACACACACACACAGTATATATCTGTACATTAAACATACAGATGCTAAAGTCAAAGCATCAGAACGTCCAGCAGGAGAGAGAGGGCCTCATTTTTGTGCTAAAATTATCTGGTTTAAAGGCTAAAGCTTTACTACAACAAGTGTCACTATTACACTTCTAGTTACTGATTTAAATAATCCTTATTCCCATAACACCTATTAATCTTCTGTGCAACTTGTTGAAATCAACATCACCTCTAGTGAAGAAACAATAGAAAGCATCAGAGAAATTCTAATGGATTTAATGGTTATTGTTTGAAAACTATAATGGTGTCTGTGGATCTCTACTGGTAATCAGAACCAACAGAACATCATGAAATTCTACTGGAATAAAATCATAGAAACCATAACAGAAATTCTAATGGTTTCCATTAAAATACCATTATGAACCATTACCTTTTTCCATTAAAGCCAGGGCTGAAAATAACAATAGAAACCATTAAAGAAGTTGTAATGGTTTGAATGGTTTTAAAGGGAATTGTAATGGTTTTAATAGAAAAAGGTAATGGTTCATAATGGTATTTTAATGAAAACCATTAGAATTTCCGTGATGGTTTATTTCCCTGCTGAAAAACCCATAGAAACCACAGAAATTCTAATGGTTTTCATTAAAATACCATTATGAACCATTAGCTTTTTCCATTAAAACCATTACAAAATTCCATTTTGAAGTGTGTTTTGGGCATTAATCCAATAGGATTTAACATCCGACCAATAGAATCCATCACATACCAGTAGACACCATTATAGTTCCCATTAAAACCAATACAAATCCCTTTAAAACCATTCAAACCATTACAACCTCCTTAATGGTTTATATTTTTTTTTTCAGCAGGGCTGTTGGTTTATAATGGTATTTGTAATGGAAACCATTAACATTTCTATTGTTTTTAAAGCAGGACCATAGAGATTTAGAGTGCAGTTATGACCTCAGCTAACCAGAACAACCAAGCAACATGCATAAAACCCATCAGAACGTCCTGGCAAACACACACAGGATAATATCAACATACTGAAATCCAGATCCTCCAAAACCTTAAATCACACAGCACACAGAAGATAAATGACATCATTAAAGAAAAGAATGTCATACATCAGTCATACATCAACTCAGAGACACAGTATTTTATAATCTTATCTTGCCAGACACCACTCAGATCACTTTAAATTCAATTTATCACCATCATTTAAAACAAAAATGCATTGTTTAATAACTCAAGAATGTGTTTTACATCAGAATGCATTAATGCCCGCTTGAGTTTGGTTTAGCATTTATATTTTAAGAGGGTTTTTTGCGGCCAAACTGTGGTTTGTTTGCCACATTGTTTTGCCTCATATTTCAAAGACTACAAAATAAAAACACAAAGTTTTCTAGAAAGGTTCATCCACATGACTTATGTCACACATTCTCTGCTGCATTAAACACCATTCATATCATTTTAAAACACTTTATTTTGATTCTGCTGCTGGGCTAAAATGAGGATTCATTAAAAATATAATTTTAGACTATTAGAGCAAATACATAAACATCTAATATTGTCTAAAGGTGGTTTTATGTCTAAATTTGGTCTTATATCAACTAATATAATATAAACAATACATATTCCAGCATTTTTTAGAATTGTTCATAATGTTGTGCATTAACAAAATGACCAGACTCTTAATTTTCAATACATTCATATATGCTGAAAATAACTAAGATTATTAATGCTGTTTTTGTTTCTGGGTCATTTCTCGCGAGCTTCAGCACAAATTCTTCTGAAATCTCACAGCGCAACATGTATGCCAAAACACATCGAGCAGGATCTTAAATCCAACTTCATTCCACACTGACGCTCAAAAAACACAAGAGAAGAGATTCTCATCTGCGCACAGAGAAGCAATAAACGCTGTGTGTCAGAGCTCAGACGCTTCCAAAAACAAGAAGAGGAAAAGTTTGTTGTAGTAAAACAGGGAGGAGGTGTTATCTGTGTTTTACAAAAGGTCGAGATCCTTTGTGTGGTCCAGACCTCTTAAAATCACAATAAACACTCTTTTTACCAACTTCCTTTCTTTTGGGTCGAGCAGAGAAAAAGTTTTTTAAAATCACTATCACCGATACTTGAACGTACACTTTCAAACATAAATAATAATAATAAAACATGTATCTGTGCTATGGTCCAAAAGCATCAAATGATTCTGTTTTATGAGGCTGTTTAGGCAGCCATTGACTTCTCTTACTACATGTGCAAAAAGATTTAAGTACCGAGTAAAGAAAAGAGGAATATCCTTCCTTCTTTCCTGAGGATGTGAGTAGAGAGAGAGTTTGTTCTGACAGAATACCTGAAAAGGAAGGAATTGACTTCACCATTCCAGAGTCAACTCACTAATGCATGACTGGAAGCAGAACAATATACATCTGATTCAACTTCTAAATAAGTTTAAAGTTACTGCAAAAACTATTGTGCTATAAATAGTGGCCGGGGTCTTCTGAATGATCTCCAGGGGATTGCTAAAGACTTTTGTGTGGTTTAAAGAAACAGTTCCTCAAGACTTTCTTTCTTCTTCAGAACACAAGAAAGATATTTTGAAGAATATTGATAATCAAACAAACACTGAACTCCATTGACTTATATGAACACAAAACCACGGAGACATTTCTCTAAATATCTTCTTGGTTGAACTCTCCCTTTTTTTTAGTGCAAGTCTATTTCCTTCTTGACTCACTTCACTTCTGTTTTGATTCTTTGTCAGCTAATAAAGAGTCTGAACACATGAACTGATGTGTGGCATGCAGTAGTTCTGGATGGGCTTCATGTTTCCTGGCTCTCTGTTTAATCTGTCATCAACACACACCTACAAAGCTTTAATGTTATCACAAACTAAATAAACCTCCTCTGTTCAGAGCCTCACCCCCTCCACCCAAATTCACTTAAGTCATGGAAACGTTGATATAGGATGTTTTAATAGCATTGTGCCATACTGATAAATCAAGTGCCTATTTCCACCATTGATAAATGCTGCTCCAGTCACCGTTTCCACCTGGAAAAACCTTTAATATCAGATTTATCCATAAAAGTCACCACATGATTCATTCCAGAAACTTCTCATGTCGAATTATTTTATGACACGACAACCCTACTGAATACAACTTAGACCCATAAAAGATTGGTTTAGTTTAAATCAAAATCAAAAATGTAAACACAAAACAAGACAATTACTCATCAATAAATTATGCAAATATGTCCTGCTAAAAATGTATTGCATTGGGTGACGCAAATATCAAATCAACTGGCATTTATTTTCAAGAAATAAAGCAAGTTTGTTGGCTCTAAAGGGTTAACTTTAACAATCAATGTACTGGAACACGTCCATAGATAAATAATGTGATTTGTTGTTATTCCTATTGGAGAGAGAAAACTACATCCTAAAATTACACTGGGACCTGAACAATTAAAGAAACGCAAAATGGAAACAGAATGCAAAAAATGTGGTTTGTAAGAAGACGACACTATATTTTGATCTGGTTTGATAGTTTTCCCTCACAAAATAATATAATTTTTAGTGTGCTGTAAGTGTAGTAGGATATACTAAACTATAGTTGTAAACCCCTTTTTAAAATATACTTTGTTGCACTTGAAGTACACTTTTAAAAAGTGGGAGAATTTAGAACACACACAAAAATCATAGTAACACACTCTTTTAAGTCTATACACTTTGGAAATATTTTTTATCCATGTTTAAAAACATGCAGTTAAGTCCGAGGTTAGATCTATTTGTGGCAACTCGGACATCAGATCGTCAGATGTGTATCATGTATCAGCTCGTGTCTGATGGGGAGAGAAAGTGAGCGGAACTCTGGGAGTTCTGCCAGATAACACGAACTTCCTTTATTCTGTGAGACATGGATACAGTTATAAATGCGGCACGGAGCTCCTCCAACTTATAAACGTCACAACTTTACGCGAGCATCGTTACATAACGCGTAAGCAGAAATGAGAGAAATACTAGGAATGGCGATGGCTCTCTCTCTGCTGAGGATTCGTACTGCGAACGCGGATAAAGGCCATTGCGCGGATGGAAAGTGTTTCAGTATCCACGCAAACACGGCGAGTTTTTACGCGGCGAATCACGCATGTAAAGAAAAGGGAGGACATTTGATGACCGTGCGCATGGAGCAAAACAACAACGCGCTGTCGGATCTCCTGGAAAACAGCACTGGAGACTTTTGGCTGGGACTGGAATCCGTCGACGCCCGATGTTTGCACTCAACCGGCGAGTTGAAGGGATACAAGTGGATCACCGGAGACGACACAACCCACTACAGCAACTGGAAAAACACGGACGCCGTGTGTTTTTCGCGATGCGTGTCCGTATCCCAAACACGCAGAAATGGAACGAAAGAGCGTGTGAGGAGATCATACAGGGCTATTTGTGCGAATACAACAACAACACTGGATACTGTCACCCGCTGGGCACCAATGCATCATACAAGACACGTTTTGGATTTACGAGTGGAACCCTCACAGAAATTCCTGATGGATCTATCGGGACCGCGCAACCGCTGGGGACGCGCCACGTGTGCTCATCCCGCGAGTGGATTAAAGCACCGTGGAGCTGTGAAGTGTTTCGTGGAGGATGTGAACATAAGTGCGTAAAGACGTCACAGGGCCAGGAGTGCATCTGCCCGGGCGGGTTTCAAATCGACATGAACGGGGTCACGTGCAGCCAGAAGCATGACCCGTGTGCGCGCGCGGGATGCGCACAAGAGTGCTCGAGTTCGGACGGTACGTTTGTGCGCCTGTGGCCCGGGGTTCCAGTTTCGCGCCCGGATGGGAAGACGTGTGAAGACATAAACGAATGCAATGATAAGAGCGTGTGTCCGGGTGCGAACAAAGAGTGCGTCAACACGCTCGGCAGCTTTAAGTGTGGATGCGCGCCCGGATTTGAGGATGCGGGAGGCACGTGCGCGGACGTAAACGAGTGCCCTTTGGGACCGTGCGAACACTTTTGCGATAACACTGAAGGCAGTTATATCTGTACATGTGGTGATGGATTCAGGCAATCGACGGAGGACATGCACAAATGCAAATGTACTGTCTGTCCTACATTTGAATGTCCCGCAGACTGTGACCCCAATAATAACGCCCAGTGTAACTGTCCGGACGGGTTCGTGCTTGAAGATGAACGTTGCGTTGATATAGACGAATGCGACAGTGGAAGCTGTGACCATGGATGTGAAAACACACCTGGAGGATTTAAATGTTCCTGCAAGGAAGGCTACAGGCTTATTGAAAACGGATACTGTTTACTAGACGAATCTGAGGGTTCGGGCACCTCGGACCCTTTAGATTTGTTTGAACCCACGAGCAGCCCCCCGGCGGTTAAACCCGCGTCACTTTCAGCTGGGAGTCTGTTGTTTGGCAGTTGTTTTGTGTACCGTGATAGTCTACTGTTACTGGTGTGTCTCGCGCACTGCATACAAGTAAGATGAATAAGTACGATGTGCACAAAGGCCACGATGAGATCGTCGATTTTCAGCAGGTGATCGTGGATAAAACACAACACCTGTCCTACCCAAACAGATATCTGAAACGAGAAAACTAAACGCAAAAAACTGACACATGTACATACTGTAGAAAATGCACTTGCTTGTTTTTTGCTATTAGGAAAACGACTGAATGTAACTTTTGAGAAGCTCACATTGCACACCTTTGAAAACACTGTCAGTATTATAAAATGATATTTGTCTGAAGATAATAAATATTATTTTGATATGTTAAAAAGTCCACGTTTATTCCTTTACGTGTTGCTTCATTTTCTCAAGAAAGTTTGTGCCTCGAATGCGCAGAGAGGTTTTATAAGCGCAATGTTGCTTAAAAATGATGCTATGTTATTTAAAAAATGTAAGTTATTTTTTAACTGGTACCAATGACTGAGTCTGCATGCTTTAAAGATGTTTTTCTCCGTTTCTGTCATCTGATGGGAGTTTGGGATCCTTGCAGCTGTCGCATTTGGCTTGAAAAACACTTAATATTTAATAACAACATCAATTTCACTACAGACACTGTTAGATGACAACAAAAGAGCTCAATAGATCATTCGTAATTGACCAAATTTGCAACACTGACATGCAAAATATTAAAATGTTAATGACCTGAGCTGAATCAACATTTTCCAAACATTATACCCATTACTTCACTATTAATATGCTTCTACAGACATACAGTTATAATTAAATGATAACCTGACATGATTCTTTTCAAGGCACATTCATTCATTCACAAACGTTAAAGTTAAGTTGTTTAGAAACAATGAACCTAAAGTGGTTTATAAATAAAGTGCGCCAAAGAAGTGCAGTGATGTTGGTGAATATCGCCATCTAGTGGCCAAACAAATACATCACATACATTACAAGCGAACGATGATGTTCACACCATACCAGTCAACACTCCCGTTTTTCACACCCATCTCCCGCCACCCTCCCGTTTTCTTATTTCTCCCGTATTTCAGTTATTTCTCCTTTGAACTCCCGGACCGATAGGAACCGGAAAGCGTTCGCGTAAACAAGAGGGATTCATATCCCCGCTAAAACTTTCTCTTACACCGCTAAGGTCCGTATATTCCGCTCCGCGTTTTCCATTTAACGCGCTGCTCTCACAGTCTGTGTCCGCTGACTGGAGACGACAGATCGTCACACAGATGCAGTATCTACATTACAGATGATCTACAGAAGTAATATTTTCGTAGTTTTTAAAGTATTTCTGTCGGTAATGTGTTTTTTGCTCTTGCATGGTCAGCTGTAACAGTACTATTTTTGGAAGTTTGCACAATTAAACTAATAAAAACGATATCGTCTTTTAACACGACATTATAGCTGTTGTTGTTACAATTTCTATGCTTTAACAACAACAAAAACGTGTTATGAAAGAGTGTCGTGTTCTGCAGACAACTCTAAATAAAACAGGTATAGTCTAATATAGAGTTTATTTCTAATATTCCTGTACTGAAGCCATACGGAGTTCTTGTAAATAATAACGGCAATAAATCCATCCATTCATGTAACATTCTGAATAAAGTTAAAACTACGGAAAGCGTGAAGGGACAAACTGCTCGTACATTTTTAAACCGCGTTTTATGTCTGATGTTGAGATTTCTGACAAAATTTAAATATTAGATTAAAATGATATCTTGCAGAGCTCATTAAACTTATTATTCTGAATAATATATTGATTCTTACATTTAAGAGAATTCAGCCATCTCCCCCACTACCAATCCCCCCATCAAGAGTGCAGTTTTATAGTAGGCCTTATATTGTTGTCGTTTTTTTATTTTTTAATAAAAAACCATTACATATTAATAAACAATACGAAACTTATTTATTATTGGCAATAGCCGTACAGTATTTATTTTTGTTATCATTTTTATTCTACAATATTAACGACGATCATTTTTAGTAGCCTACAAAACTTAATATAATGTAAACTTTTGTAATCATTACTGTTGTTAATGTAAAAAAAATAAAGGTATTACATAAGTTGGACCGATGTTTGTCTTCAGGGTTTTCTGGTTTCACTTGAGGAACTCTGACCGGAGATTGAGTAAGAAGTGATTTCCCACCGCAGAAATGTCGGGAAACACGGTTGACATGAAGGGAGACAAACACAGGAAAATCTCCACTTTATCGACATCGTTTCTATATACACATCTATACTGTTATAATGAAACTTAAATCGGTTTAATCTCGATCAGAAGACTGAAGAAAGCGCTGAAGAGAGGAACCGTACAGACGCAAAACTATCGCTTGACTGAACACGAGCTTTAAATCTGTATGTATGAAATAATCCATCGAGTTTTCTAATGACAGTGAACGAGAATATATTATAGTATAAGATTTAGATTGTTTAGATCTTTTGCGAAGCTTTTTTCCAGTTCTCTTACGATAATTAACTATGTTTTTACTACAGTAACCATTGCGCAAACATGATATTTGTGTGTATACACAACGTATAGTTATATAGTCACACGCACGCACGCACGCACGCACACATTGGTTAAATATATATTGTATTTGATCATTTATTTCTCTCTCTCTCTCTCTCTCTCTCTATTTGCTGTGGTTGAGAATAAACTTGAATTTAATTAATATAAATAGTAATAAATACATCAAATATACGTTCATATACTGTCCCTATAATAAAACTATGGTTGCACAAAATAAATGGATTTTAATATGAAAATGTTTTTGTTTGTGTGTTTTTTCCCACAGATCTGTGAAAATGGCCTCTGCGTTCTTTCTTATCCTGTTAGGATTATGTTTTAACGTTCAGGTTGTGAAATGCACTTCTGTGTGTTCAGTGAATGGTTTTGTTGCCAACTGCATTGATCGAGGCCTTCAGCGGGTGCCGATCTGCCCGCACACGTCATTTACGTGGATCTGAGTTTAAACACATCCGTGAGCTCAACCAATCATCATTTTCTCATCTGGACGGTCTGCAATACCTCATCATACAGCATCAAACACCAGGACTCGTGATCAGAAACAACACATCAAAGTAATAAATACATCAAATATACGTTATTACTGTCCCTATAATAAAACTATGGTTGCACAAAATAATGGATTTTAATATGAAAATGTTTTTGTTTGTTTGTGTTTTTTTCCCACAGATCTGTGAAAATGGCCTCTGCGTTCTTTCTTATCCTGTTAGGATTATGTTTTAACGTTCAGGTTGTGAATGCACTTCTGTGTGTTCAGTGAATGGTTTTGTTGCCAACTGCATTGATCGAGGCCTTCAGCGGGTGCCGGATCTGCCCGCACACGTCATTTACGTGGATCTGAGTTTAAACAACATCCGTGAGCTCAACCAATCATCATTTTCTCATCTGGACGGTCTGCAATACCTCATCATACAGCATCAAACACCAGGACTCGTGATCAGAAACAACACATTCAGAAGACTCTCAAATCTATTACTAATAAAACTGGATTATAACCACGAGCTGCAGATAGAGCCAGAAGCGTTTCATGGATTAAATCATGTGAAAACTCTCACCCTCACACAGTGTAGTTTAGATGACTTCATTCTGTCCGGTGACGTCCTCAAACCTCTGGTGTCTCTCGAGACGCTCGTGTTACGTGATAATGCCATCGAGAGAATCCGTCCGGCGTCTTTCTTCATAAACATGACAAGTTTCAGCGTTCTGGATCTGTCCCGCACAAAAGTGAAGAGCATCTGTGAGGACGACTTGCTGAACTTTCAGGGGAAATATTTCACACATTTAATCTTGTCCTCTATGAATCTACAGGACATGAATCAGTACTGGTCAGGATGGGACAAGTGTGGAAACCCGTTTAAAAACATGACCATAACAACACTGGACCTCTCCGGTAACAGCTTTGAAGTGAACATGGCCAAAAGATTTTTCATGCCATCACTGGAACCAAAATCCAAACTCTTATTCTCAGTCACAGCAGTATGGGCAGCTCTTTTGGTTACAGGAATCTGAAAAATCCCGACAAATTCACATTCAAAGGACTCAATGAAAGTGGCGTTAAGATTTTGGATCTATCCAGATCGTATTTTCGCTCTGTCGCATTCATTGTTTAGTTCTTTGTCAGACTTAGAACAGATGACATTAGCACAAAATCAGATCAACAAGATTGAAAACGATGCGTTTTTGGGAATGACAAACTTACTAACGCTAAACTCTCCAGAAACTACCTGGGTGCTATCGACTCGAAAACCTTTCAGAATCTACACAAACTTCAAACGCTCGATTTGTCTATAACCACATACGAGTTCTTGGGTATCAGTCATTTCAAGGGCTCACAAATGTACGTCAACTCAATTTAACCGCAAACAGTCTCGAATCTGTGCATGAATTCGCAACCCTACCAACCCTGGAGAAGCTTTACTTGGGTGAAAACAGAATTACATCATTGTACAAGTTACCGGACATTGCTAACAATCTCACAACTCTTGACCTGGAGTTTAACAAATTAACTGCCCTGTCGGATCTGTACACAATAGTGCGGAGATTTCCAAACATCGAAAAGATCTTTCTTCAAGGTAACGTGTTTTTTAGTTGTCCTGATGAGAGACGACAGACTACAGTTGTTTCAGACAAACTACAACTTCTTCATCTTGACCTTTCATCGATGGAGATCATCTGGTCACAAGGAAAATGTTTAGATGTCTTTAGTAGTCTTCATGAGTTACAGCAGCTCTCTCTAAGAGGCAATTTTCTACAATCCCTCCCTAAATGTTACTCAGCACCATCACCATCATTTACGTCCGACGCCGAGGTTCCGTCTTCAAGATTTACAAACGATTCGCAACCAAACTGGTGGATGGAAAGCGACAAGAGGCCGAAGCGGATCGATTTTTGTACGACGTGTACGTTTGCTTCAGTTCCAGTGATATAAAGTGGGTGGAGAAAGCGCTGTTGAAGAGGCTGGACTCACAGTTCTCAGATCAGAACGTCCTTCACTGCTGCTTTGAGGAGCGAGACTTCATACCCGGAGAGGACCATCTCACCAACATGAGAAATGCCATTCAGAGCAGTCGGAAGACACTGTGTGTGGTGTCTGAACGCTTCTTGAAGGACGGCTGGTGTTTGGAAACCTTCACCCTGGCGCAGAAAAAAAAGAAGATGAGTTAAATGACATTCTGCTGGTGTTGGTGGTGGGGAATATACCCAGTACAGGTTACTCAAACACAAACCAATAAGATCATACATTGAGAACAGAAGATTTCTGGTGTGGCCTGATGACAGTCAAGACTTACAGTGGTTTTATGAGCAGCTTATACACAAAATCAGAAAAGACACAAAGATAAAACAAAAAACAGATGTTAAAGATGAAAGGAAGGAGCTTGAGATAAAGCCTGAAGAACCAAATGTTAATATAGACACTGCTGTTTAATTATAGTGTTATTTTATGTGGTATATTTGTTTATTGTTATTGTATTGTGGTTTTATGATATTAAAAAGCTGTTTCTTACAAAAAAATCAGCATCTTTAGATTTCCAAATTGATAACAATGCTAAACTTCATTCACATAATAATGCATTAGTTTAATGATATGTAATGAAAGAATGTTACTTATGTGAGATCAGAAAACCACTAGGAAATCAAAACTACATTTATTCTATTAAAGCAATAAGGCATGAATGTAAACACACAACACTTCCATTATTGAAAGTATACACTATGACAAAATTTGGAATTTTTGATTATTTACCACACGGTCAGTAAATCAATATGCATCAAATAAATGTATTGTAGCACATAGTTTTATCACATTGTATATGATGTATATTCCCTCTGTATAAACGCTGTAGTATAATATACTATAGGTCCTGACCTTATACTTCTGAGCAATGGTGGATTCTACAATGAAACCTCTGGATTGCCAAAAAATGCAATTTTTGAAAGAATTGTTGACAACAGCCAGGATTTATTACAACACTTTGAAACATTGTGTACTCTTGCAGTTCTGAGGATTCGTAATCGTGACTAAGGTAATAGGAATGTAGAAATGTTGACTTTTTATCTTCAAAGCTAATATTGACACACGCTATACAATAAAATTCACAAAGCTGACCAGATGTTAATATTAACCCTTACAGTAACACCCTGCAGGATCATCTTAGTCTGAAAATAAAGTACTATTTAATCTTGGTTATTATAAAGTCTTGTTTAGATAAACTAAAAAAAAACACAAATATGAGCAGTTTACTTATTTCCTAACCTTAACCCTGTAGTATACTTAGTATTTACCACAGTAAAATGTAGTAAAATTCCTGAATACTGTAGTGATTTTTACCCTTCCCACCATAAATATTAAAGTATACTACAGTGTAGTACATTATCACAGTTTATTAAATATAAATAATAGTATACTACAATTAACAGCTGCTTACTATAGTAAACACTACAGTATACTACAGTTTTTTGATGTGGGTAAAAAGATAAAAAGACAATCGTTCAGGAAGTAACGTTATGCACACCGATTGGTAAAAACATAAAAGTCTGAATTATTTTAAACCTTTTAAAAAAATCTATGATATAATAGCCATTAATAATTCGAATGAATGTTTGTATAAGTTGAATGATCTGAGGAAACTCTGACCGGAAAAGCAGTGATTGAGAAATACAAGCGCTTCCTATTTCACAACTGTGTGAGGAAACTGCGGAGATAGGAGGCAAACTGAGTTTCTGTTCGGCTCTTATTGAGATACTTTACCTTAAAACTTCATCTTCACTGTATGGATTCATAATCGAACCGGTAAGACAAACAATAAACAATCGCTCGATTATTATTATTAGCCACGATCTTTGCGGTAAACCTAGCTGCGCAGACTGATCGGCGTACATAATGTAAGTATCGCGAGAGGGATACGAAAACTCATTTCAACTCTCGCGATACGCCAATCGGGCTGCGCAGCTTCTCATGTTTATAACAGGTCTGCAGTTACACAGATCTGCAAACTTTGTAGTTTTGGTGCAGTGAATGTTTATTCAACCCTAAAATGTTTACGAAAACTACATTTGCTCTATTAGTATTAACATTAATTCCTTAGGAAAAATAACCATGGCTTTAGTAAAAATAAAACGTAAACCATTGTACAAAATGTTTTGCTACACTAACGTGAATCATATTTTTAACTATGGATATTTTCCGTAAGGGTAATTATATATATGCCTGTCATGTAAAAAAATCCATGGTTTCATTCTTGAGGTAAATTTGCAGATTTAGGAGACAGTTCAGACAAAAAATGAATTACGAAAACTTAGCCTATGTTTTTGCTATAGGAACCTTAGTTTGACTTATCGTAAGAACTAGTAACCAAGAATGCAGCATAAAATAACAGTTTAACCATCGTAACTGTAGTAAAACTGGTTATACAAATGCCATTTAATCCAACAATAAACAGCTACTTTTACTATAATAAAATCATGGTTTTCAAAAGGAAGCTCTATATTCTTTAAGTCTGTATAATTTATATACATCTACTTACACAACTTACATGGATGTTGTAATGCCAAGTTTCCAACCTAAATGAGGGTATAAATAAATGACAAGGATACTTTAACATACTGCTCATGTGTTTGTTTATTACAGAGCTCTCAGAATGACATTAAGACAAACATCATCCCCGATCGTCCTCGTATTATACATCAGTCTTCAGATTGTAAAATGCATCTCAGTGTGTTTAACTGATGGCTCTGAGGTTCATTGCACAGATCGAGGCCTTCAGCGGGTGCCGGATCTGCCAACATATGCCACGTATGTGGATCTGAGCAACAACAATATTAGTGAACTCAATGAATCATCATTTTCTCATCTGGACGGTCTGCAATACCTCATCATACAGCATCAAACACCAGGACTCGTGATCAGAAACAACACATTCAGAAGACTCTCAAATCTATTACTAATAAAACTGGATTATAACCACGAGCTGCAGATAGAGCCAGAAGCGTTTCATGGATTAAATCATGTGAAAACTCTCACCCTCACACAGTGTAGTTTAGATGACTTCATTCTGTCCGGTGACGTCCTCAAACCTCTGGTGTCTCTCGAGACGCTCGTGTTACGTGATAATGCCATCGAGAGAATCCGTCCGGCGTCTTTCTTCATAAACATGACAAGTTTCAGCGTTCTGGATCTGTCCCGCACAAAAGTGAAGAGCATCTGTGAGGACGACTTGCTGAACTTTCAGGGGAAATATTTCACACATTTAATCTTGTCCTCTATGAATCTACAGGACATGAATCAGTACTGGTCAGGATGGGACAAGTGTGGAAACCCGTTTAAAAACATGACCATAACAACACTGGACCTCTCCGGTAACAGCTTTGAAGTGAACATGGCCAAAAGATTTTTTCATGCCATCACTGGAACCAAAATCCAAACTCTTATTCTCAGTCACAGCAACATCGGCAGATCATCCGGTTATAACAATTCAGCAGATCCTGACAAATTCACTTTCAAAGGACTTCAGGGAAGTGGTTTAAAGAGTTTAGATCTCTCCGAGTCAAGTATCTTCGCTCTGTCATATTCATTGTTTAGTTACTTGTCGGATCTAGAAGAAATGACATTAGCACAAAATCAGATCAACAAGATTGAAAACGATGCATTTTTGGGAATGACAAACTTACTAACGCTAAACCTCTCCCGAAACTACCTGGGTGCTATCGACTCGAAAACCTTTCGGAATCTACACAAACTTCAAACGCTCGATTTGTCTTATAACCACATATGGATACTTGGACATGGATCACTTCAAGGGCTTTCAAATCTAAAACATCTACATCTAACTGGAAATGTTCTCAAAACTGTACATCAATTTGCAACCCTACCAAACCTGGAGAAGCTTTTCTTGGGTGACAACAAGATTACAACTTTACCCCACAATTTACCCATCATTGCTAAAAATCTCACAACCCTTGACATGCATTCGAATCAACTGACGTCCATGTCATTATACACAATACTAGAGGAATTTCCTGAAATGCTCGAAATCATTCTTCAGAGCAACGGGATAGTGGATTGTTACGTGCGTCATATAGTGCTTTCACCCAAACTCCACATCCTTGATCTTGGAGCAACAAATATTGAGTTTTTGTGGTCACATGGAAAATGTTTAGACATCTTCAAGGATCTTCACCAGTTACAACAACTCTCTCTGAGATTTAATGTGCTACAATCCCTCCCTAAAGACATCTTTCAAGATCTAACATCTCTGACTTTCTTAGATTTGTCCTTCAACTCTTTAAAGTACCTTCCTGGTGGAACATTCCCAAAAAGTCTCCGAATTCTCAATCTGGAATATAATTCCATTTATTCCGTGGATCCACATCTCTTTAGTTCGCTCACACATCTCAGTCTGCTGCGAAACCAGTTCAGGTGCGACTGCAACCTGAAGGATTTTCAAACGTGGTTAAATGAGTCCAGAACGATCCTCGTACATCCTGTTGAAGATGTGACGTGTGCCAGTCCTGAACATCACTACATGCTTCCTGTTTTAACATCCAGCATACAATGTGACGATGAGGAGGAAGAGAAGAAGAGTGAAAAACTGAGATTTGAGCTTTTCATTTGTTGTTCTGCATTTATCGTGTTACTCAGCACCATCACCATCATTTACGTCCGACGCCGAGGTTCCGTCTTCAAGATTTACAAACGATTCGCAACCAAACTGGTGGATGGAAAGCGACAAGAGGCCGAAGCGGATCGATTTTTGTACGACGTGTACGTTTGCTTCAGTTCCAGTGATATAAAGTGGGTGGAGAAAGCGCTGTTGAAGAGGCTGGACTCACAGTTCTCAGATCAGAACGTCCTTCACTGCTGCTTTGAGGAGCGAGACTTCATACCGGAGAGGACCATCTCACCAACATGAGAAATGCCATTCAGAGCAGTCGGAAGACACTGTGTGTGGTGTCTGAACGCTTCTTGAAGGACGGCTGGTGTTTGGAAACCTTCACCCTGGCGCAGTGCAGGATGTTAGTGGAACTGAATGACATTGCTGGTGTTGGTGGTGGGAAACATACCACGGTACAGGTTACTCAAATACCAACAACTAAGATCATACATTGAGAACAGAAGATTTCTGGTGTGGCCTGATGACAGTCAAGACTTGGAGTGGTTTTATGAGCAGCTTATACACAAAATCAGAAAAGACACAAAATTGAAACGGACAGAAGTCAGAGCAGACAGGAAAGCAACAAATGTGAATGAAGACACTGCAGTTTAATCACATTCAGATTAAACACCTGACCACAGGATGAATGTTATTAACAGCAACCCTGTTATTTGGGGGACAAACATTTATTCCTGTTATCTGACCTAAAATGAAGAATGTTCTTTTCATCTTTGGTACATCAAAATGCAACACTATACAAGCACATCAGCTTTCAAGCTAATATCAAAAACACTGCTTTGATTTTATAATCATGACAAAAGCTAAATATCTCACCCTGTAAATATAAAGAGCTGATTTTACTAGATTTGTCATTTTCTAAATAACACAATACGTCATTTTGAATCTGGCCCTACGGATTTCTTTTGATTTGAGCTCTGTCTGTGTACAATGACAATCTACAAAGTGTATATGAAATGCATTTCCTGTATCTCAGTGGCGCTAGGGTCATGGGTTCGATCCCAGGGATTGCACAAACTCACAAACACATGTATGGTGGATAAAAGCACCATGATTGACAGATTAACCGATATCCGCACTCACAGTAACCATTATAATCTCTTACCTTCCACAAGTAAACCCAATTCTAATGTTTTCTTTCACTTTTCAGACGTTGCGATCTGTTTCTTACTTAAATTATGACTTTTAAAGGGGAACACTTGTTAACATCAGCATTAGCTAACATGAACTAACAATGAACAAAACTTCTACAGCATTTCTGAATCACAGGTGATGGTAAATTTAGCATTTACATATTGTTGTAATTGTTAACTTTACTTACTGCACAATATTAACTAACATTTACAAATATGAATACATGCTGATGTTCACTGTTCAAGTTCATGATAGTTAATGCATTTACTAAAGTTAACAAATATAACTTTCTTGGAAAGTGTCGACTTTTCAATGTAAATCAGGTAAACTTCAATAATGGTAAAGTTAATATAAAATATATTTGTATCCTGTTAAATATAACTTGAGACACATAAAATGTTTAATATTACAAGTGAATGAAGAAATATCGGCCAATGGATGTGGGTTACAATACAGATAAAATACATAAATATATTGAACTTTTCTAAGGATGGATGATGTACTGACACACACAAAGAACCCTACTGGCACAAACCAACGCAATCTCACCGCGAAATCATATTTTACAAGGTGGCTAGTTTGGGCTAATTCGTACGATCTCAGTCGTACGTTTCAGTACGATTTGCTTTGGCGCCAGTGACGTTAGGTTAGAGGCGGACCTTCAGTATTGCTTAATTGTACGACTCACATCGTATGAATTCATACGAATTAGCCACCTTGTAAAATACTTACGACTTTCCGTGAGATCAAGTTGCACGAACTGGAGTGCAAATTCTACAAAAACAGTTCTAACACGCGTCATTCACTCATATGACCTGTGTGTAATGATGACTAGTAACAAGAGAAACACCTCGATTATATTTACACATCAGCACATGAAATATTGCATTTATTTGACCAATGGAAAGTCCAGAGGTTCAAGTAAATGTTTGCTTACTGCACAAGGAAACGAGTTCTCTCAAGGAAAGTAGATTATATATTACCATTAGTCTCGAAAAACATGACAGAAATACTGGAGATAGTAAAATTATTTAAAACTTTATAGGCAAAACATTCAAAACAAAGAAAGTGCATGACTCAAATACATACACAACACACACAGATATATATATATACACACACACGTTCATATGAAATGTGCAGACAAATAAACTCTTGATTATATTTCTGATCCGAATGCAAAATGAATGGCCTTTAGAAATACACAGACGTCACACGAACAACAGCAAGCGGGTCAAAATTATGCCTTTTCATACAGACTTATTTTCCCAAATACAAATAATAAATGGTTGGTCATTAAATCTTAAGATTTAGAAATCAATCCCAACATTAAGGTAATATGCTGTTGTATTTCTTCAATATTAGCATAAACTCTCCGCTAAGGGTTTTGAATGAATAGCAATAGTTGGCATGCTGGTTTTTGACTTCAGCTCTACAGGATTGCACGTTGGTTTGGCAGTCTTTTTAAAACAGAGATATTTTTTGGGAGAAACAGACTCCACTCTTTCATTACTGTCTTTGTAACTCTGATTGCTTTTGGCACATTCTTCAGGCTCCTGTACCCGAACACAAGTCCATTTACTGTTGACTTTATATGGTTCTGTGTTACGTTTCGAGATGTCTGGCAATTGTGTGTGTGCTGTGCATCGTGATGAAGTGTACAGTCTGTAGTTGTAGTTGCACAGCACTGAACATCTGGACCGTGATTGTGAACTGGAAAACCAAGCACTTCTGGTTGTGATAAATGGGACCACACGCACTGATATGGGACTCGTTCTGCACCGTATCAGACAACAGAGCCTGATGGAGAAGGTGCGCAGCATGCATACTGTAACCGCCGGGGAAACATCTGTGTGTGGACGGCCTTGATGTTTGGCTTGGTGTGCAATGATGAAAGTGACCAGAGTTTACATAACAATCAGCAGGAGTGTGCGTCCTTTCTAGTGTGGACTGAGGGTTGTGTCCCACAGGTATGTGATTTGTCAATGGGCATGGGCTTTCACCAGACTGACCGCAGGGATGGTATGGAGTCCTGTGTCCGTCTCTTATGTACTGAGTCCCCACAGGTGCACTTTGCACTGTATGTGAACTGATGAAGATGTGAAACCTCAGTTCCTGGAAATCCATTCTCAAGGTTAGGAATTGGTTCTTGTTGGTCAGTGTTACTGTGATGAGAAACAACGCCATTGTGCAACTGTGTGCGTGTCTGCTGTTCGCCATCAGAAGCCTTCTCCTTATTTCTGACATTTAACGCCAAGGGCTCGAGCTCATAGTGTTCGTGCTCACCCTCTCCTCTTGCGTTATGCATTGGGTACTGGCTAAGTTTACCTCGGCCGTGATTAGACGGGGTTTCAGGCGCGCGGTCTGCGAAAGCGTAACACCGAAGTTTTTTCGGCAAAGGAATCTGTCCGCAGGTCCCCTGAGGTCCCAGGCAGCGACACATGCACTGAAAGAAAAAGGTTGCGAAAGCCCAACTAATACACATGATGAGCATCAGAAAGGTGCCAAGTTGAGTGTAAGCCAGAACCGTGGAGGGCATCATCATCGCACCCGCCACGAAGGTCGTGAGTGCCGCCATGGCTATAGCGGAGCCCATTCTGCTCAGAGAGAAAATCACCTTCCCCTCTCTGTCCGGTTCTGGAGCGAGGCGGTAGGCTACTCCATAATGCACGGCAAAATCCACAGAGAGCCCCACGGCGACGGAGATAGTCACCGATTCAAGCACATTCAGTTCCCAACCCAACAGCACCAACGATCCAACCGTGACAAATATAGTCCCAGCAATGGAGATGATGGCGTAGAGACTGATGACGATGTTCCACGTGGTCAGAAGCATGACGCTGAAGGCCACCACCACAGAGAGAGCCATAGCGATGAGAGTGCCACCTGACAGGCTGTCCTGTAGGTCATAGAACTCCAGATTGCTTACAAACCACCCGTAGCGAAGTCCTTCAGGGGCTTCCCTCAGCTCCTCCTGAATCCACAAATCCACCTCCTTGTAGAACTGATGCATTTTTCATACGCCAGAGTGAAATGGTAGGTGCTCTGAAACTCCAGCACGATCGCTCTGATGGTGTCATTGATGTCAAATCTTGGTCCTGGTGTCTTGCTGTCAAGGTGGTAGATGGTGCTTCTGTCGAGCTCCATGATGGCCCGTTTGATGCACAATTCAAAGACGTCTTGCCTGTAAGGGAACGTGGACTGACTACAGCAAGGATAAACCGGAGCGTCATCACAGTCCTGGTTCTCCATCCACTGCTTGAATGTCTCCATGAAGCAGCTAGTAAAATCCTGCTCCTCAGACTGAAATACAAAGCTTTGGTTCCTGAGCTTCTGGCAAAAATTGAGAATCCAAACCTGGCTAGCGGGACTAGCGATGTTGAAGGTTGTGTCAAGTGTCAGCTTACCCTTGTTTTTGGGGTTCAGGGGATCTCCACTGTCAATAGGAGTGACTCCCCAAATGATGGTGATCGGCATGTGAAGGTCTTCGCCGTGGTTGACCCGTTCGAACATGAAGAGCTTTTTGTACTCCGCATCGTATCGTTCGAAAGGGTGGGAGGAGCGAAACACTTGAAATTCGGACAGTTCTAGAGAGGGCAGCTTCATCTTCGGGTTCACGCAAACAACATAAACACCACCCGCTGTCATGGCCAAAAACCACAGGAGCCACAAGTAGCGCAGTTTGATCACGACGCAAGGCAACACTTTTTCAAAAAATATCCGTGAGGCCTCTGAAATAGCCAGAAGACATCTGTTGACCATTTGGCACAGGTTTGTCCAAAACCTCACCGTGCCGTACGTCTGTTGTGATCTGGAGCACGTGAACAGGTTGACCAGGTATCGCTCGTGCAGGACGACCACAGCTGGCAGCCAGGTGACCATCAGTATGTAGTTCACTAAGATAGCGGTCCCGGCATAAACGCCGAAGCAGCGAATGGCAGTGATGTTGCTCACGTAGTTGGCATAGAAGGCAGCAGCTGTGGTGAAGCTGGTGACAAACATGGAGAGCGCCGCGTGCTGTAGGGTGACGCTGACCGTTTCAGAAAGCTCAGAATTGGGCTTGTCAATCTTTGTGTAGTTCCAGACGTCGCAGAGCACGAATGCGTCATCGGCACCAATTCCCACCAGTATGATGAGCGCCGTGAGATTCATGAAAGGGAAAAAGTCAAAACTAAAGACCACGCGGTACAGGAAGTACGAGACGATTAGCGAACTGATGATGGCGAACATGGTCATTAGGGTAATAAACATGGATCTTGTGTAGATGCACATGACCACTAACACGATCAAAATAGCTATGATGGGATACATGGTGTCGGTCAGCAGGTAGTCCTGAAACAAGTTGTGTTTGATGCCGAACTCTATTCCTGTCACTGTTGTGATCCCATCTGAGGTGTTCCAGTTCTCAAAGTTGTCCATGTAAATGTTCATCATGGTCTCCCCTTTCTCAGTCGGAGAGAACAGCATACTGTATTTCAGATTGGGTGAAAGGGAGTCCATGTTCTTTGGGTTCAGAAAGTCTTTGTCTACCAGAAAGTGAAAAATCTGATACACGGCGTTGTACTTTGTACATTTTCGAGGTACGTTGCCACACTTGAGGTCCTTCTTGCGTGTGTTCATATCCCAGCACTCAGGGCCGAGAGTGCCGTTGTGGTAATACTTAGCGCAGGACCGCAGAATCTTTAGGGTATGGGAAACATCTCGCTCTGTGATCTTTTGGCAAGATGACTTGTTAGTGAGGACGGCTATGTAGTTCCCAAGTGTCCAGCTGGGACAACAGGATGCGGCAGTGGTGCGTTGACACAAATCCAAGTATTGGGGATGAGAACGAACCTAAAGAGACATACAGAAAGATGGTAAAACATCAGCACAGACGTTTATTACGATCACACATATGCATACGTTCGAATGTTTCTAATCGATGGTACGTACCCGTGTATTGTCAAAATTGCACATGGATTTGATTGCTTGGATATTCCACAAGTTCTTTCCTTCTGCAGAAGCAAAAACGATTCTGGAATAGCTGTCACCTGTTGGGAAGCAACAACTGCAGATTAAACCAATGTCCAGAGGTCCTAAGAGTTCTTTCATCATCCTCCAGGTGGCAGTTTTGAGCTAATGTCATCTTTTTACTGATGCATTTGATTTTTGCATACCTGGTACATCACAGAAGAAACTGTCTTTACTGAAATCCCACTCGGCTTGTCTTTTCTTTCTATCGAAGTGGTCTTCTGACCAACGATCATCTTGATGACTGAAACACACAAGTATTTGAAGATTAAACAACTGATTACACATTTAAAAACAATTTTAAAAATACTTTCATCTGAAGATCCCAAATAAAGCATGGCTCTCTCATACTAAACGAATGTTCGCTTTACAAAAGTCTCAAACGCCTGAAACCTGTCATCTGAAGCAAAATCTTGCGGTTCACGGCACATTTGTACATAGTTTCTAATGATTTACGGACCAGACGAGACACGATACAGTCAACATAAGTCTCATTACCAGGCGAGTTTACTGCAAACTCTTAACTTCAGCTCGACTTGGCACCAGCCCTCATCCACGTTTGGCACACATCATCACTCTCAGCGAGAGTTTTTCAGGCTGAATACATGCAGGAAATCTGGTTATCAGATAAGAAGTGAACTCGGTTACCTTTTGGCCTGCTCGTCTGCGTATTTAAAGGGGTAGTTGGCCAGCGTTGCTTTATAGCCTGTGTTTTTCACCATGTTATTCCACGTTACCAGCCGCTGGCCTATTGCAGTGCCCCTTGGTTCAAATCCCTGATAAGAAAAATGATAACAGACTTTATAGATGTTGTTTTAAGTCAACATAAGACATGTTTGCATAATGTGACATTTTTTACAGGATGTTCAACAAAACAAGAATGTGGGGTGAGACTCAATTTTATTGGATTGTGAACTGATCTCTATGTGGTTTTGTGCAATATAATGCACTGATAAAATGACCATGGTGTTGCATCACTTCTAGGAAAATGTGCATTTACCTGCAGAGGATTTGAGAAGTCTGGCAGGTCGGGTACGAGGATACCGACCAGAGCACAAACAACGATGAGCACAGTACACACCCCCAACACCACCACCGGCCAATCAGCAATGAGCTCCGCATAACTGGAACACAAGAAAAGTTAAAAGCAACAGAAACAGTGTCAACTATTCTGTTATCAATTATTCAACTTCATAAAGTGTCAAATTCGTTTTGGGAAACAAAACAACAGAAATCCCAGAATTCTCATCCCAGAATTCAGCAGGAATAGAAATAGCAGTCTTACCTTTTGGGAAACCGAAAAGGCCTCAGGGGGCTGAAACACAGAGAAATAAAACAGATCAAATTGGATTCAAGAAGCAAACAGTCCATTAAAACAACTTGTGTTTTAAAGCAACTCTTTTGTGGTCAAGAACATTCCTGTGAGGAAATCACAGCTGTCAGATGTCTGTTCCTGCTGCTATTTAAAACCAAAACTATCACAGGATTCATAATGGAGATGAACCCATCAAACACAGCTGTTCAGAATCAGGCAAACTTTGGTTTTGCACCCGATTAGATTTTGGCATAAGAGACGAAACTCTCTCTATGCCTCCCTACACTTGAATTGGAGAGTAAATTGTTACTAAAAAAGAAAATATAATAAAAACGTTTTTTAACTGATAGCGTTATTTACTTATTTACAATGAATACTGTTAAAAGGAATTCATGTGGCATTGATAATTGGGTACAACTGTGATGTTGTGACGGCCATAAACTGACCACTGAATATGCAAAAAATACACTTTAATAAACTTGGACAAACAGAAAACATGTCTTCAACTTAATAAGTTTACAGGTCAATAATATAAATTTACAGGAGTCAAACGCTTCGTTTACATTTAATTCCAAACCTATACAAAACGAATAGAGTAAAGGCCAGTTCACATCAAGGACTGATAAAAATGTATAACAAAAACAAACAATATTGTTAGGATCTTATGGATCATGTAACATAGACAATCAAAATCCATCTGTAACGAAAGGGCTAAAATGCGCTTAGAACACAACATTACTGTCCGTAATACAGTTAATTTATAGTTATGGTTCTTTCTTAAGAGTTTAACAGTGAAGTGCTATAGGAGCGTCAGGGTCACAGGGCCAATAGGTGGCTGCAATTTTCTTCTTCGTCTTAAAGGGGAATCTATGGAATGCTATAATTAGTGGTTGCTAAGGCACAGACGAACAAAAGCCACTGGCAAGACTTTTGCACCGCGGGGCGACTTCTAGAGAGACCGTAAATCCCTTTTAAAGTTCAGCGGACACGTTAATACAACAACCAGATGTTGTAAGGACACGGGCTTTGAAGCATCTGCATATTCTACACAAGGTGAGTCCCATTAGGGTTCAAAACACAGAGAGATGAACATCCTTTAGTACAATCAGGAGAAAAGTACATGCAGACACACCATAATCAAATAAACCAACCCGCAAGCAAATAACCAGGACCAGATTTCCTCCATTTCCTGTAGAAACATACAGACACTGAAGGGGGGAACAAAGTCTGATTTATAAAGTGTGCCATCAGAAAACAATCCATGTTTGAATCCAGGGATGTGTATGAAAGATGAGAACATTTATGAGATATCTGGATGGATTTTTTCACTTGAGTACAACCGTTCTTCAAAGGAATCTCTGTGTGAGTTTTCTATTGAATATTTACATTATCCTATAGATTTCATGTTTGTACATTTCAAGCTAAACAGAATAACGTTTTAAACATCAAACAAACAGATGACAGCGACTTTAAAACACGACATTATAACCTGAAATGTGTATGGATCAGGAGGTTAATTCATAAAAACCTTTATCAATCTGTTCTGAATTCATTCTACGTTCATCTCTCGGAAGATTCCAAAATAAAACCAAAGTCCACTTTTTAGTGATGTCTTTGCTTGTTTCAAGTTAAATATAAAATAATTTATTTTAAGAACGAAGTACAATCTTATAATGAGGCAAACATATAATGTTTACAGTCATTTTAAATCAACATATAATTGAAATGCATTAAAGACTGAAAGGCCAAACGCACACATCAGAATCTTTGAATGATGTGCACACATGCATCCGCTCAAGTCTGAAACGGAGACGGTTCAATCCACATGTGCTCGGAGGTCAGGGCTCAACTACTGATATCTCTGCATTCTTTGGCTTGACATACATGGATATATGGATTCCAGGCATGAAAGCTGGATTTCAACACTATGTCCGGTTATAAGCTGTCCAAGAAATGTCTTCATTATCTACTGGAGCAAGTATTCAACAGCCTAACCTTCAGACATTCACAAAATCTGGAATGTTGAGGACCGCATGCTTTAAAAACTGTCATACATCACAGCTCCAGAGGCCGAAGGTCTTAGCGTAATTAACACAATTCTTAAGGACCATTCACACCAATAAACATAAATAAACCAATATAACTGTATTAGCAGCATCCACACTAAGAAAAACTAAAACAATATGTAAGTTAGCATTCCAACAGAAGACAACTATAAAGATATATGATAACTATCTAAGCATCCATACAAATGGATTATATTGCTACGTTCATTTGAAGTTTGTACTCTACAGTTTCACATTTTAAATGTGCAAGTCCTTAAATTCAAATGGATTTTTATTGTCAATGTTGTCAAGTGAACCTTGAAATATCCTTCTGTATCTTTATTGTTATAGTTAAAAATTAAAATATTTATGAATGTAAAAATGTAAAAATTCTTTACATTTAGAAGATAATTATTTATAATTATCACCCTTGGTGTGTACCACCCTTTAGAATTATACCTAAAATAAACTTGCACATTTGTCTGGTATATAAAAAAAATATTTGAAAAAATACGGCTTCATGGGTCTCCAATAAAGATGCACCGATACGGATTCAAAAATTAAATTAATATTTCCTAAGGTTTCTGAATGTTATTAATTCATATAATAATTATATGAATATAATAATTATAATTATAATAATATTAATATTGAACACCAAATTCATTGCATTCTCCTGTCCTCTTTGGATTGACAGGACATATCGGCCGATAACCGATTGTGTGAAAAATTACTTTTATCATACAATACCATTATTGGCCAATATATCAGTGCATCTAGTGTTATCTAAACATGCTATGCATAATCGATGTAAAATCTATTTATTTCTATTCATAAAAGAAAATATTTTGCATAGTATTAAACACGAATGCAGTATTTCAGCTTGTGTTAAAACTACGTAACAACTGTAAAAACAGGAGCACTTTGACAACAGTCCAGTTTATAAACACTTGAATTAAATAACATTTACGCATGGAACTCGAGAAATGACCAGTGAAATTACTGGCACACTGCCACAAGTCTCGAGAATGATTTCAACTCTTGAAGTGTGTGTGAACAGCAAGCGTGACTGCTCTTTGAAATCAAGCGTGTCTAGACATGGGCCAAACTCATTTAGCACGCGGCACCGCACTGTTTGTGTACCACATCCACATGTAGCTTCACTATTTCACATCAGACATGATCTATTCAATTCTGCCACACAAAGTGATTCATGACCATCTCTTGACTAAACACATCTTCTGTTTTTAAGATACAGAATCAAAATATAACCACAAATATGGACAGCATGAATCACTGGGAAAAGAATTTCATGAGCTGAACCTTCAGGTAGAACGAAATTCTACTGTGAGAACATAAGAGACATGAATACACAATGAGAAAGAGAGGAAATTAAAGGAGAAGGCAGGAAATTTGCAGACAGGTAAGAGAGACTGTGAGATTCTTTTTTAATAATAAAACTAACAGAAGAAAGAAAAATCACAAAGGCTTAGAGATGTGGATTTTCTGCAGTACTTTTCTGAAATCTCCTTTAAATAGCACTTAAAATACAAAAGCAGATGTATATATGAACAAATATGAACGAAATCAACCATTATGTTGGGTCAACTCATGGTTGGGTCAAATACTGACATTTTCTTTGTTAATTTAAATCAGCAGTTGTCCATATTTTACCCAACCATGGGTCAAAATAACCCAACATTTTTTTAAACAGCAGAATAATAATAATAAGTGCACCTGCGTCTTGAGCAAATATAAAGAACAAGACGACATCAGATGGAGTTGATAAATTCCAGCTGTGGCCTCACCCGCCTGGAGTCTTCGGTCTGTTTAGTAAACGTAAGTAAGAAAGCTAGACACCGGTCTAATTTGGGGTTATGACTGGGCCCTGCTTAGTTGAGTCTTTGATGGTGGTTTATGGAATCAGGTGGGCTTTGATCTTCACTGGGCATCTTCCCTGGCTCTACGGGTTCCTCGCGCTCCCTGGACTGATCTGTACACGAAGAGTCGTCTTAAACCTCTTATTCATGTCAGTATAAAGCTGAGATGCATCAATCTCTAACCTTACATTACACACAAAACCCATTCATCACAGCAGGGCCGAGGTCTCTTAGTTCTCCTTCAAACATACTCATTATACTCAGTTTGAACGGGAGACAGGAATTGTGGGATTGACAAAAGAAAACAGTCATCAATCGACTGTCTGCTACATATGGATTACTTGGGGGGGGATAAAGAGATAGTTTACCCAAAAATGAGAATTCTTTCATCATTTACTCATTCTTTACTCAGCCAAACCTGTATGAGTTTCTTTCTTCTGCAGAACACAAGAGAAGATATTTGAGAAATGCTGACAACAATACTGATCCCCATTGACTTCCCTTGTATAACACAAAAACACTGAGACATTTCTCAAAATATCTTAGTTTGTGTTAAACTGAAGAAAAGGTGAGATACAGGTTTACAACCACATGAGTGAATAAATGATGACAATTTTAATTTTTGACTACAGATCAGTAGTGAGAGGGTTTGGAAAGCAAACCGTCCTGCTCTACTGCTTGTGTTCCAGTCTGAAGAAGGCCAAAAAATTAAATGTTCTTCAAAACCCAAGGTCAAAATGAGATACTGAGATAAGCTCAATACACGGAGAGGCATCCGCTAAACAGTTGTTGTTCCTGATAACACATAAAACATTCTCAACCCGACAGGCTAAAATCAGGAAGACAAAGATCATGTTCAGGCTACTTTGCCGGGCCGGTTCTGCAGCTGTCATACACACGGCTCTGGATTTATAAAAAAAAACTTAGTGGCTTATTGTGTGAGTATAGTATAAGTATGTGTACATTTATACATTAAGCCCCTGAAAGCTTCACATGATTCTTTAAACAACTGTATCACATGCTTTCCAGTGTCATGTTCCTGTCTGGTGTGGACAAAAACGAAGTTTACCTTGGCTGGTTGCTTTATGACACGCCACCTGGCTAAGGAGCAAATGAAGAATTTAAGAAAAAGGAGGAATGCAGGTAAATGGAGCATGACTGAACGGGTTAAACATCACATGACCCCTGATGACAACATGCCATCCATCATTCCTTGGAGGAGATCAACAGACATCTGTCTGTGTGTCACTACACGAAAATCTGCAAGTATCATCACATCAAGAGACGCCAATATATCACTGACAACATCAATAACAGTTTTTTTTTATACAAGCCATTGATATCAGACAAGCCAATTCACCAGCAGGCCATTTTAAGTTTATTCACCAGACAATAACTGACTCCTGAAACTTCTCATGCATCACTGATCCTGTTCCTAACTTTAGCAGTATGACCAATTCCACACCAACACCAGTAATCTTAAAATGAGATCTCAGATAAATATTGAAACAATACTGTTTTAATATATAACACTGTTTAAAAAGATCATAAGAAACATTTTGGTGAAGTGACCCTAAGCATTTGAACTTGAGATGTAGTTTTTGACTAGTGAACATCTTTTAGTTCAAAGGCTGATCAAGACTTTGCAGGAGGTGAGTGACCACGTCTTTGTACATTATTGTCAACTTAATCCAGTAGAATCCAAGATCTACAGATCAAACAGATATTTGACATAGTTCTGTCTGCATGAAAAACATCAATGCATAGTTTCAAAACTCCATAAGGTTTCATTTGATCTCTGGCTTTAGATAAAGTAATGAAGAAAAATCCAGACAGTCAATACAGCTGCAAAATAAGATCATCACTCCATTCTGTACTCTCAACGTCTTACACAGTGTCCAACCTACAACGTACATAAAAATACTTTTTAGGAAGAGGATTACAGCCGCTTACCTCAGTGTGCCCATGTTGGGCTGATTCTGAAGATGCTCCTGCCAATGATGCTGCATGCAGAAACATGGAACGCCCTGCATGCTGCACGATCCCATGTGAACCGCTGGGGAGGGCACAGCGCTCGAAAAGAGGGCACAAGCTCGCTGGTTCTCGCTGCAGCAGACGGGCTGGCGCATCGAACAGCAGACGCAACAGGGAGGCGACAGGGCGTTGGGCAGAAGCACTGCCAACCTCTGTGATTCTGTCCCATGCGATGAGGACGAAGAAGAGGAACCAGACAAAGACGGACGTGCAATGCCGTTCGTTCTAAGCACACCATTCTGTCCGCACCGTGCCAGCTGTGTTTGCTCAGTGGACTGCTCAGGTTCTTTTTTGGATGACAACACTTCCTGTTCCTGATCCGAGTCTGCGCTGGTGTTTGTGGCAGGGTGGCTGGCAACCGTAGAGGATCCACTGTTGCTGAGGGGCCCGATGTCAGCAAACCCCTCGCTGAGGGCCATGGTCCTTCCTGCCCACGGACCGACGCACACTGCACAGGGTTTTACTCTGAAAACACACACAAAATCAAGGTCATTCACACGGCAATCCAACATAGACAGCTGCCGCACATACAACTTAACTGTGACGTCATATGCAACATAATGTTAATCGATCATTAAATTATACAAATAAAATATTCAGATTTACACTGTACACTGATTCGATTACATCATTCGCAATGTGTGTAACAACAGCTCTCAACACAAAGCAGATTTCAAAGGATCTGTCTGATTGAGAGGAACAGGTTGAAACACATTACAGACAGCAGAGTCGTCTGTGTTTCACGGTGTGCTTGAATTTCAGCCCTCATGGCCAGGAAATGATCGCATGGGAATGACGTACGCAATATTAAATGTTTTACCACGACGACGTGCATTTATAAAAAACATTCAAGCGTATTACCCAGGTAAAGGCATGGCTGTGATACTGAAAGTTTGCCCGGATGTAGAGCGACCGCTCCTCAAAACCTTTGTGTGGAGTAAATCACAAATGTTCCTGCATGACAGGCGCAGACCTGCAAGACTTCAGTAAAACTAAAATCAAGAGACAACAAGATCATAAAAGATCTCATTTCATATAGAGATGATCAAGCCGTTTCTCTGTCTGTCTGGTGTGTGCTATAAATACAGTATCTGAAATACCTGCTTGAACTAACAAATCTGGTGTGTTTGCCTTTCAACCGCATTCAGTAAATAGCAGCCGGACAGAAAGGGAAACCCGAGGGAAGGGAAACACACGCAGTGTTATGAATGGCCGGTGTTATTACTGGATGCCGATGCCTTGTGCATCCATTCTAAAACTGAAAACGACAGGCATGGGTTTCTGGAAAGCTCAAAAAGATAAAGATGACACTGTCCTGGGCACTGCGATCCAAACAGCTGTGATTGAAACGCATAAATGATCTATATTACATTAACGCATTTGGCAGACGCTTTTATCCAAAGCAATTTACATTGCATTACACATTTGTTTGTGCAATCCCTGGGATCGAACCCATGACATTGACGTTGCTAAAGCCATGCTCGAACCACTGAGCTACAGAAAAGCCGAACAACGGGGTGACATTTTAATACAGTTTACCATTTAAACCAGTGTCGGAATGATTCGAGGGAAAGGAGGGGACATGGGTCTTCATCAAATAATTATGTGAAACAAATGTAAACATTACTAAAATGTTGTATATACACTACAGTGGCTCAGAACTTTATCTAGACATTTAAATCAAACAAAGATTAGCAATACATCACAAAAGTAACACATCACGCACATGTACAGTGACCACAGATGCAGTTTATCACATTAAAGTGATAGTTCACCCCAAAATCTGTGAAATCTCCAAACCTGTATACATTTCTTTGTTTGGTTAAACACAGAGAAAGATATTTGGAAGAATGCTTGTAACCCAACAGTAATTTGCCCCATTGATCACCATAGTAGGAAAAATGACAATGGTAGTCAAAAGTGCCCCAGAAAGTTTTGCTGTCCTACATTCTTCAAAATATAAAATTATGTGTTCAAAAAAGTAATTTTTCCTACTATGGTAATCAAGGGGTAAATGATGACAGAATTTTTATTTTTGGGTGAACTATCCCTTTAATGTTGTGTACTTTCTGAGCCACCAGCATCACCAAACAGAATTACAAAAATAATGTTTTCCAACCAGTTTCCCCAAACTCACATCATTGGTGATGCTATGTGAGGATGCTCAAATAAACAGCAAATGTTTTGAAAGCACCACTGAGCAACAGTGTTTACACTTCTCAAGAAAAATCAACATGAATGGTTCACTTATATCTGTCTATCCATATTACCCTTGAGAGAATATTTTACCATAAAAATCCCTTACAGTTACCGTCTGGGTTGACAACCACAATGTGTCAAAAGACAATTTTGCCGGCACACTGGGGATATATAGAATTTAAAAAACCCATAAAATAAACAAATAAACAAGTAGAATTTAAAAAGCACAGGTTCATGAATTCAGGAGAGATCGCTGCTGTATAACATAAACTTATAAACTCTCACACACAGGTAAAACATGAAAATGTTTACATTTACATTTAGCAGACGCTTTTATCCAAAGCGACTTACAGAGTTTAGGAAGCAATAAATCATGTCAAATCATGTAAAAACACACACACTCTTTCCTATGATGTAAGCTGAATAAATGTACACTGTCAAATAAATAACTTATACACTGAAAGTCACTTACACAGTTACACAAGGGTCCAGATTCCCATTCCTCATAAACTCCTGTCAACAATCCAAGTCTCTCGATAAAAACCGATCTGTTAAGATGTTAATACGTGAACTTTTTTAAGATCAATCTTCGTAAAATAAGCTCAAACATAAACGCCAGCGTCTCCAAACCGCTTTATTTACTTTTCCTCAACTCGACAAACTTCGCCTCAGACATCCAAACACGCGCGTGCAGAACTCAACAGACGGACACAAACTCTGCAGTTACAAGTTCAGCTTCACGGCATCCCATAGTCACAGAAAAACACTATAATCCTCTCGAAAACAGCGAGTTATTACATGCGTTTAACGAGAACAACAGAGCACATTCAATCCGCCGTTCAGTCGACGCGACAAACGCGTTTCCATCAGACGCGCCGCCTACACACAACACGCGTAGATCCGTGACGTCGGCGCAAAACTGACCAATCACAGCGCTCTCATTATAAACAGCAACGGTGTAGACAGATTTGATTTTTTAATTATATTTTTAGATTTTGCTTGAAACGTTGTTGATTGAAACATGTCGACAGCTAAAAAAAAATGACGATATACATTTTAATGCCATTCCTTTATGTAGTGTTATGGGTCTTATTCCAAGTTTTAATGGTATTCTAATGGTTTCCATCCGCCAGGTAACATTCCACCAATAGTATGAACACATTGTCAGTAGAGACCCACAGAGACCATTATAGTTCCCTTGAAACCAATACAATTCTTAATATAACCTTAGAATTTCTCTGATGGTTTCTCTTTAATGTAAAAGTCTAGCTTACTAACTATTTCAATTACAAGATAAATATTTGGTACACTATTGTACCACTAGCATCACGACAAAATGCAAATGGTAACCCAAACAGACAACCCCACCCAAAATATTATCGTTTAAAAATATGCTAGTAAAAAAGGATTACAATATGCACCATATGCCAGAACCACATGGCCATGCATCTCAGGGTGGGTCAGAGCAAAGATCTCTGAAATATCAACAGGCAGCGAAACTCCAAGACTAAACTTCAAAGAAAAGAAACTTCCAAAGAGAGATGAAGCCACAATCAAAGCACTGCAGTTAACCGCATCCATCGCCAACAGTTCATCAAAACCCATGAGGTCAGCCAACATCACAGCACGACAAGAAGAACAAAATCCCAGAAAGATGAGGGTCATACAGGATGGAGACTGACGGTGGAGGTGTTTCAAGATGAAATGTGAAATTCCATTGGGTAACAAATGTTCTTTACATACACAGACCAAAACAAAATTCATGTTTTTTTCGAGACCACATCTGTGCCGCACCGCTCTAAAATGAAAACGAGTCCCACGTGTGTTTTGCTGCACCAGACTAAGATCAATACATGCCAACAAATTATTATAAAAATTATATAAAGTGAAACATTTTAACTAAACGTCCTATAAGGACACAGACAGTAGCATTTAATTCAGACATTACGATTGTTTTTTGTTGTTGTTTACCAAGAATTATCTGCAACTGCAAGCCATGTGGCAGGCGCAAGTAAATTCATATGCTGTCCTAACAGCCTTTCATTCCGCAATCCAACAATGTTAATCCATAAAAGCAGGGAGGGATGGGATTTTTGGCTGGAAATGAGATATAGGAGCGTGTCCAGGACTATGTTCTTGATTTACATTCCTCATATGAGTGTTGCCTAACGTCTCTCAGGTGCAAGAGAGAACGAGCGTGCTGTCCCGGTTCTCCATTTCACAAATGATAAAGTCTATAATGAAGTTTATCTCATTTGCTATATTTGACTGACGTGTTGTTTGGTCACGTAAACTAAAAACACCCAAAATAATCTAAATTTTGGATCCTTCATTCAGACAGAGTGAATCAGAATAAAGTGTCACTGTCTATTTCACAGTTTGTGCGCCTTTGAGGAACGTCCCAAACTCTTCACCAGTCATCCAAAGTCAATCTGAGATCTGGCTGATGCTCAGCAAACAGCAAGCAACTCTTGAATTCCACCTTCGTTCCCTCTGTTGGCGTCGAGCGGGACACAACGGGACTTCAGAAGGGAGAACGTCCGTCAGACGGTCTTTTTGGAGTGGGGATGTCAAATTTCTCTAGGGGCCTCAGATTCCAAACAGAGGGAGGTTCAGGAACCAGAGGAATTCTGACATGATATCTCAAGGCCAAACTGAAGAGAAACAGACGCCTTACTGTACTATAACACTTTGATGCAAAAATATTTAAACAGACTTAAGGCCATTACACACCGAGTCCGAAATTTGCGTCCGAAACTTTCGTACGTTAAAAAAAAGAAATACAATGTCAATTACATTTACACACTGACTCACTGCGTGAGTCCGCATGCGTAGCAAGTATTTTGGGGGTGTTTTGAGAATTCAAAGCCACCATATAAGTGAGGATGACGAATACGGAAAAACATATACGAAAATTTCGGACTCTATGTGCAATGGCCTTAACAATTAATTTCCTAAGAGCTGTAAGACTTCTCATTGACTGCATCTGTAACTCAATAGCAAACATGATTCAGAAATGATGTCAACAGGCCATTATATTAGGAATGTTCAATTATATCAACAGCATTTGTTATACATGCTTTAACAGAAAAACAAGCTTCTGTTCATTACAATAACTGTGTTTTTTTACTTTTAAAGTAAAGTAAAAATGAATAGAAAATTATTTTGTGTGGCAAATTGCATCAACACAAAAATGCTGTTGTTCTTTTTGATTAAACCCTTAAAGTCAAACAGACTGGAAATGGTTGATCAATTAGTCATAATCTGACACAACAACAACAACAACAACAACATTACACTGTTGGATTAAAGAGGATTCCACACAACAGCATTAAATCTTTAACGGATTAAAATCTTTAAACAAACATTTGTGAAAGGCAACCACAAAAAACACAACCAAAAATTATAAGTACATTTGTGATAAATGACCACAAAACCACACAAAAATCATAAGCGCATTATAGATTTCAGCTGTAGCCGCTCGGTTACGCCCGCAACTCTACAGCCTGCTGCCTTCCTGCCAACACAAACCAAATCACCTCGCCCTGCATGATTTCACTCAGCGGCCCCGGTGTGTGTGTGTGTGTGTGTGTGTGTGCGTGCGTGCATGTGTGCGTGTGTTTTAATGAACATGCTCTAGCTAACAGCACTGCGCTGACGTCCCGTCTGTGTCATGTTTCCAATAATTGTCATGAAGCAACAGCTGCTGCCGCATTAAAAATATGAAAAAAACACAACAACAGGAAAATCCGGTGCATATTTATATTACAATGTGTGTGTGTTTGACACAAACCCTCTATATTTCATACACCTTGAGAACTTTGAGTTAAACTGAATCGTGCATTAGTAACATTAAGATCTGAAGTTATAATATATGAGGGAGGGAAACTGCTTTTTACCATTTTAATCTTTTTGCTTTCATTTAGTTTATGTGAAATGGCTCTCCTGCGTAACTGTCTGATGAAAAAACTGCATGCATTTGAGAAATAATTTACAGAGTGTTTATATTTACAAAATGATTTCATGTTAACTGGCCACACATTGTTTTATTTAGTTCTTCATTAGCTGTAGTTATATTGAAAGATTTACACCATATTATGATTTCATTGTTGTGAGATCATCAGGGTTGTACACACAAACACACACACACACACACACACACACACACACACACACGATGTAAGTAGAGTTGTATTTGATTTTTTGGCACTTTGACGTTGGATTGTTCAATATGCTGTAAAAGGCCGCCCCTGAAACATCTGAACCGCTGCCCGGACCACATGTGGCCATCATACGCCAGCGAAAGCAAATGTGCCTGTCAAACGAATAACTTTCAAAAACTAGAGAGACATGTTCTCAATTATACTAAAACAACAGTGCATTGTGTGAAGTATTCAGCTGATCATCTCATATCACATTCATAACTCCATCTGAGGATACAAACAGAGCACACATTTACAATCTTTACTAACATTTACAATATGCTTATGATGCAAAACAAACAAGAGCGGCAGGTTATTTGTCTCCAAATGAAAAGACATTTTCTTTGTACCATGCATGTAAAAAAAATCAATTAAGCACATATGTTTTAATAAATTAGTGCACATTATTCCAAAGAAAAAAAAATCTAACCTTTCATCAATGCAATTATTTGCTTTGCCTACCGCTCGGACATCACCGTCATTTTTACCTCCCAATCAACTTAAATGATGGATAAAATAAAGTTTTATTCTGCAAACACTATTTCATGTTGACTCAGTGAGTAAAAGCTCCAAAAGAGCATCTTGTGTGAAAACTAAACCTCCATTAAATTGAGTTTATCCCTAAAATAGAGACAATGGTCAAACGTTTTTGAATTTCTCGGCCCGTCTGGAGAAAAGTAGTTTTTGTTGAGAATCGCCAACAGAAACATTAGCGTGTGGGTACCAGCAGACAGACACAGTCATGATAAATGTGCTTTGACAAGTGTACACTATAAATACATACATGTGTGCGTGCTTGTCTGTCACACTAACACATGTTTCATACGCTGTACAATGTGTTTGTGTGAATCCAGTATGGAGAGATTTCAGTATGTCATATGGTATTTTATGAGATGAATCTATATGAAAAGATTTTCCTCACATTTTCTTTGACAGCAATGACAAATAAAGCAAGAAAAGTGATACTGTGGCAGGATAAAGGCACGCTGACACATCAATAGAGGCTCAGACAGGAGAGATCCGGGTCTTTCTGAATGCTTTTCAAAAGAAAAGATCAGGTATCAAGACATAAAAACCAGCTGCTCTCATACCTGCGTCCAATACAAAACTGTCACTTACACACGAGAAGAATATTCGTAGGATATATAGAAGCCATATGGAAAATATAATGGCCATCTTAAAGCTCTCTCTCTCTTTTTATACGTTCATATGAGCGGGCGAGGGTCACTGCAACGCTCACATATCCAGGCTTTTTCTTTTACAATAAATGGGGTGTGTGTAGCGCCTTTTGGCTAAAATATTGATATCACCACGACTCTAAAACTGAGAAACGCGTAAGCTCCTGCCAGATTTAGATTTATTAGATGATAATGTGTGTGTGTAATGATTTGTTGTAACGTTAAGAATGTGTTGTAAACTGAAAGGAGACTAAAACACATTCTCCACCCAGAACGTTCATCCGTTAAATGAGCTCAAACTACATTACCATCAGTGACATCAGGAGTCCGTCTGACAGCGCACATCTCACGGGACGGTACGCGCACACTTTCCCAGGCGCTTTTATAAAAGGTAGTTTGGATGAATAAATCAAAACTGTGGAAAATACAGAGCCAAAAATCTCCTCCCAAACTGTGCTGTGCAAACTCAATATCCAGAACTCTGGAGCTAAACGTGCAAAACCTGTTCGTAGAATCGAATGGTGAAATCTACGTCTGAAGTCTATGAAGAAAAAATGAGATTTTCACATTCACAGTTAATCATCCTGTGCTTTTTTCTCTCATTTGCGTTTCTTAATGTTGGTGTTTAATCGCACAGAATAAGTCATTAATGGGCAAAAGAATTAAGATTTCAAGCTGCTGCATAAAGCCATTAAAACAGCAACGGCGTGTCAGACAATCGAGTCAGTGTTACGGTCCGAGACTCAAAGTGAATATTTCACAGCATAATGAGCTCTAAGTAGTTTTCCAAACAGCTTCCAAAGAGTTAATATCCGCCTCGAAGATTTATAGGAGGGACCCTAGCACACTTTTTCAATGATGAAAAGAAAAATCTAGCGGCGTAATGAAGTAGGCCAAAGGAAACGTCAATAATGACTCTCAGCGTGTGCTTGTTTCTCAGTTTTCCGGGGAGCTCAGAGGACTTTAGGAATGAAACACATTTAGGGATCTATTTTATCATTGTTGTTGGACCTGCTAAATATTTGCTCTTCCCAGCTTTGGGTGTTAGGACGAGAAGACTTTCTTTGTGACGAAAGGTCAGAGGCCTCCGATCTCCTTCCTGGAACCAAACCGGAGAAATCCATGTCTTCCATTTTAAAGAGGCATTTAAAAGCAGCTTGTGCAAACCACGACCGTCACGTGGATCAAACGGCAGCCAGATTCACTGGACGGACACAATTTCTTCCAACATTGATACAAAACAACACGTTTCAAACATCCAAACATAATTAATACTGCAACTACTACAAAAGCAGAGCATGATGGGATGTGTGAGGAACCTCAGCCCTGTCATTAAGACTGAGTTTTATCTGACGCCAGAGCGATCGTGAAGTTTAACTGCGGCAGAAGATCAAAGCACGTCCTCGTGGAGAAACGCAGAGTTGCTGTTTGTAATCCGACTAAACCTTCAACACAGCTGCTCGAGCCGAACGCTGATACACAGAGATGACATCTCCACACCTACGTCTGTTCTCCAGCACCACGACTCTCATCGACCCATTCCTGACGTCAGAAACACCGCTAACACAAACCAAAAACAACACCTTGAGTGTTTATCAGGTAAAACTAATTTAATATAATACAGAAGAGTAATACTATTTCATTTTAAGAAGTCTAACATCTTCACTTTGACAAGGAGACAGATCGAGTCTCGACTATAATGCCAAACTCTCAAAATTACTTTAATTGGAGGAAAAGGGGGGGAAGTGTGTTTCCAAACACCACTTCTAGATTCTCACGGCACAATGGCATCTCTCGGCCTGGACCGCAGAGAGGTCAGAGGTCAAAGCTCCTCTGTTAACAGCCTTCAAAGGGTCAAAGTGAAGAGTACAGAACCGGCTCGGATGCTTCACGACCCCACAAACCAACCGCTAAACACGCAAACTGATGAACAGACGATATGTGAGAATCAAACATTTAATAGAGGGACGGATGCCATAATAACCTTCATAAAAAAGAAGTGATACAATGAACAGTAGATATTATTGAAAGCTAAGCTATTACGAAGCACAACTCTACAATGAACACGTGCATCCAACTAAAAAAACAGGATGATGTAAACTACATTAATGCATTTTTTCCTGCATATGCACCATTTTCCTTCAACTGCATCCAATTTTCTAACAGAAAGCATGTGCTACACATTAGAGAGCCAACGTCCCGTTAACATTTGACATAGCAAAACAAAATACACAACACAGTCAATACGTTTAAAATCGGAACAAAGTTTCCGTGATGGTCATCCTGTTAGAAAAGACCGGATGTATTTCTTAGATCTACAATCATAAATATTAAATAGCATAGCTAGTGATCAATATTACCATTTGGAGAAACCATTTATTTTGATTTTTTTTCAAATAAATAACATCTGACAGTCTAAATCCCCTGCGGTCACAACGTGCAGTCGCTCAATTCCAGCGATGATAGTCACCGGACATTAAAGATAACAATGTCATTTATGTTATTAAAGCTATCATTTCCTCACAGTGATGTCGTACTAAACCTGGATGACTTTCTTTCTCACAAATGTATGGCGATTCTTCTTTATAATAACAGCTGACAGGATGACACAGATACATGCATTTCTCTCATTCCTGTTTCTCTGGATTGGCGGCAGCGTTTGCCTGGTAAACACAGAGGTCTGAGAAACACACACACATCTCTGATATTGTCACGTCCCTTCAAACGGTCCGTCTGTCCTCAATAAACCTCACAGGAAACTTCAGGATTCGAGGTCTCGACATGTCGGATATGTTTGTTGATTTGGTAAAAACATGTTTCCAGAGCAAAGTAAATGTAAATTCTCTGACAAATGCACAAAACATATAACAACAGCAAACAAAAGGAAAGCCAAACTAAACGTTTTCATAGACGAATCATTCAATTCACACAGTTTGGGTCTTTTATATATGAAACATGTTTTTGTAAAAACACACAATGTATTAAATCCGGATTTTTTTCTATTTCCAAAAACATAACGAATTGTAACTTTAAATCTTATATGTGGCTTACGCTTTAGCAAATATCTAAGTTTGAGACTTTTGTCTCCTTTTGAGGAAAACACCATTTCAACACTGCAAACCTGGAAATGTTTTAAAGATGAATCTGAGAACCCTCTGTCTCCTACCGATTGCACTTTACACCATTTGACACATCAGAATACTACAGTAAAACACTGACACGTGTTCAGGTACTGATAACTCTGAATGAAAACCAGAGGAATAATGTGTTCAAGCAGCTGCATGTGAGTGAACAAACAGCCTTTATTCACATCGGAACTGATTCACCTCATAAATTCCCTTCATTAGCAAATGTTCACTCTCTTCAATGACATCTGAAGTCAAACATGGAAAACCTATGAGCTACAAGTCGTCTCAATTTTGTTCCAAAAACAAAAGTAAATGTCTTTACTGAAATCAAGGTGAAGCTGTAAGTCAATGTCATGCTTGTAAAAACAATGCCAACAGAGAGTTAAGGTTGTATGTGTTATACAAACTTATTAACTTGAAAGTTTCAACATTTCGGGTTAAGATTCAGTTTATTAAGAACCAGAATCCAAAAGGATATTAGGATGTGTTTAATAATTCTTGAGTTAAAGGCATGCAAGTTAAAAAAAGTATTTTTCTCCCTTTTTTGATTTTATATTTTGTCTTTCTTTATCCAGAAAAGGAATGATCAAAATTTACAGTTTAGCGGATGTTTCCAGAAACAGAAAATAACCCTTCTACAAGTTTCTGATAAGATGATTTTAAAAACATTGTGCAATAAATATTGAGGATGCTGTGTTGGGTCATTTCATAGCCAATGAAAAACAACAACTATACTACAAAACTCAAACATTTACAGTCAGCCAATGTCTTGTGTATAAATATTAACTCTATATCACTTCAACTGATGAACATCATTAAAGTGAAGATTCTGTCATCAATTACTCAAACCTGTATAAATGTCTTTGTTCTGCTTAACACAAAGGAAGATATTTGAAAGAATGTGAGTAACCAAACAGATCTCAACCCCCATTTACTGCCATATCAGGAAAAATAAATACTATGAGAGTCAATGGGGGGTGAGATCTGTTTGGTTACTGACATTCTTTCAAATATCTTCCTTTGTGTCTTGCAGAACAAAGACATTTATACAGGTTTGAAATGACAAGAGTAAATGAAGAACTATCCCTTTAATGGGCATCATGAATAAAACAGACAGAAGCATTAGAATCTGACATATTTTGAGGATTCAACCAAGATGTGGCAGTCGTGGCCCAGTGGTTAGAGCATTGGACTCATGACCAGAAGGTTGCTGGTTCAATTCTCAGGGCTGGCGGGTAACAGCTGAGGTGCCCTTGAGCAAGGCACATAACCCCCACTTGCTTACTATACAAAATGTACAAATGTATAGTACAATGTAATGTAAGTCGCTTTGGATAAAAGCGTCTGCCAAATGCATAAATGTAAATGTAAATGTAAATGTCAAATCTGCTGATCTGTTTTCCTACAATCATCCAATCTGCACACAATTTCCAGTGCTAATAGTGAGCGGATGTAAAGGAAAGTTGTGCACGGCGTTCATATCACGGGACAAATGTCAGGCAAAGTGAGGTCAGTCTCGCCTCGGCTTGCCAAACATGAGCGCATCAGAGTGTTTGTTGAATCCTTAAAGAGTTTGCTGGACTTGTTAAAAAACAAGACGCGCCATCAACGTGCAATTCAGGACAATAAACATCATTTGGTTCTGATATAATGACAGACATGAACCATGTATCCACAGCACATTGTCTGATCATTACTAAAGATGAATCCTTATTCAAATAAATTGCGTGCATCAGAAACTGCCAACATATAATCTCTACCCAGAATAAAAAGGATTCAACACACGGTTTGAAAAGTGTTCACTCAGACGCTGAATCAAATCAACATTCATCATTCAACAATCCTCACAAACACAAAACATCTCAAATCCCCACCGGATGTTTCTGTAAGCAGGCCGGAAGATTACAGCAGACTCTCTTTCATCCATTCACAACATTGTCCTTCACTACATCTTTACATTCAGTGAGGTTCACTGTTGTGTTTTGAGGGTGTTAGTATGTAAACGTGGTTGTTATAGGGCATTGGCGGTTTACAGACGCAAGATCAAAAAATTCAACCCCTTAAGTCTTCAAGACATTTGTACTATAGTAAAACCGTAGATACTGATGCTATTAAATATTAAAGTATACTACGGTATTTACTACAGTTTATCAATTCACTGTGAACAATAGTATAGATAACCATATAGTAGTGATTATAATATACGTATGTTTTCATGTGAAAGTTCTGCTGAAGCGGCATCTCATAAGAACGTTTATGGTCTTATTATAGTAAAAATACAGTATGTTTTTGGGCAGATTGATTACAATTTGTATTACCACATTTTTACTACAAATACCACGGTTAAACTGTGGTTACTGTAGCAAAAACATAGTTAGTTTGTGGTTACGATGGTTTAACTATAAACTAGCAAAGTATAAGTGCTTTTCTTTACTTTCTTTCTACATGTACAGTGAAGTTAAACTTTGAATATCTTGGCCAAACCTTCGCTTCTGCGTCTCTGTTCTCAACGTGAAAGTATTCATAATGTCATAATCCTACATCAGATCTTCAAGTTGACCAACAAACTTGGCATGATAAGCTAAACAAACCCAACAGAGCGCTGGACTGAAATCTCTTGAGCGAGATGTTTGGTTCATGTCCAGGCTTCAGTCGTCTCTCTGGTTAATGTCAATATAATGAACTCCTCAAACCCTTCTGCGAGCCGTCACATGAAAATGTATGAAACACTCCCAATACTGGCCGATAAACATGATTCATTTTTTTTTGTTGAATTCAGGGGGCAGACTTACAGACGCTGAGCAGCACCATCCGTCACGATGGCATCACAATGTGATAAACGTGAGCCGCTTGTGCAACGAAATGAGAATCATGCTGTAGTGAGGTGAAGTTATGAAAGCAAATGGGTTGTGAAATAATATTTCTGACATTATTTTATTTGCAGAATCTGATACTCTAACCTTGCGTAACAGAAACGTCTCCCGGTTACTTTAAACATAAGCAAATAGAGTTTATCTTGAGGTCTTTATCGCCTTTGGCATCTATTTTGAATGTCATTTCATCTAAAAAAGCATTTTTTCTTCCAGAAGCAGACAGTAAGCTGATGTTTTGTAGCAATAGTCTGCGCCGTATTTCACAGTAATGCGTCCTGACGTCTCTATCCACCGCGGTGACATTTTGGGGGGAGGAATAAAAAAGTGGAACTAATACACAACACCTGTTTCTTTGCAACATCCTCCATTATACGAAGTGAACGCACGCTGACAGCTGCGCGGAGACGGACGGAGACAGCGAGAGAACGTTCTGACCGCCTGTAATATGTGACTTTCAACGGCGTCACACGCGATCCATTTCTTCAGTCTACGACTTACGTCCTCTAGAAGAGCAACAAAAGAAACGATTTCAATTACTGACAGGGCTGATGTGATCTAATACTGGCCATCATATGCCAGGGTATGAGGAATGAGACACGCTTCAAAGACAACTAGAAAGTCAAATTCATATTAAATGTGTTTACATTAAACATGTATTCATTGCAAATATAAGTTCATTTAAGTATCAACACTCAGAGTTTCTCCTTATGTTGTTTAGAAGAAATAAAAAGAGATTGAAATGAGAGTGTAATTGTTGAAACGTATGAAGAGTAAAATGGTAAAATCATCTGGATTTGAGTAAATTTCATGAGAAATGTTTGAGTTCATATCGAGATCTTCAATAATATTGACTTTTGATCGCAGACGAGACAAATCTGAGCTCAGTTTCAGACATTGTTGACATCTCTTCTGAAACTCTCTTTTTCTCAGGAGAATTATTTGATGACACTAAAGTTTCCACTGACTTTCCATTAAATCTCATTTATGTCTATAAGAACTAACTGAGATATTTAGGAGATCTCACCTGTGATTGTTTTTCTCATGGGTATGACAGGTCTGATTTTAATCCTTACTATTCCACATCATTTCTCTGGTGTTATGAGTTTAGCAATGATCCATAACATAGTTTGACTCGACTGCCAAATTAACTGAAATCGAACCCTCCGTCTCCAAAAGAAAAATGTGACGAATCACTCATTTCCTTCTTTTCTTTGCCATTTAATTCTCCGCGTTTTCGTTGCGAAACTCAATCTGGAGCAGCGAACAGCTACTACAAGCGAAACCGGATTAGCCCGGGTCAAACCTGCTCCCAATGACTCGAGACCGGACTTCTGTGAACTGCTGCAAAACTCATTTCATTTCAAACTAGATTAACTGCAAACTCATTAAACTAGTCAAGATTTAGGTTGAAATATCTGCTTTAAAACTGAAACTACTTGGAAAAAATGAGTTTTGCACAAGCAATCGCCTTTTCTTCTCTGACTGATGCATTGAGCATCCATTGTGACATTATTGCAGCTGTAAGAACAAGATCACGACTACAGCGGCGTTCCACAGACCTGACACACAACATGAGCATTCGCACGCTGACAGATTCTGCTAACACAACACTAATGCAATTTCACACAATCTCACGTCCAAACTGTATAGCAGCACATACAGCTGTCACGTAAAGAGACAAACCCTCCTGTCTCAGATGGCTTTCACAGCTTCTTATCATGAAGTTAGCAGAACAACATCTGCTTTCCGTACTGACTTTTATTCGTTTTGGATGATCCCGTTCAGAGGGACACACGCCGTGTGAGCGGAAAGAGGAATCCAGCCAGTCACCGGTCGAACAAAAAGTCCCACATGAGATTTAATCCAGATATTAGATTTCATGCCATTTGTATTTGTTGACAGAGTTCGCTGTCGATAAAATAATTCAACAGCACATGTGAAGCAGAAATCAAACAGCTTTTCAATTGTGTGACGTTCCGCTGTTATCGGTAAACTGGCACCATCTTGTGGATGAGCAACAATGAAGGTAAAACAGAAAGATTTCAGTCCAGTCAAATAGAAAAAAGCTGAATTTAGGGTTATAAATACATTGTGGCTGATACATATATATTTTTATGCAGCAAAGATTTAAGATAGCACAACTATGATATGTATATTAGGGATGCACCGATATCATTTTTTAAAGACCGATTTTTTATGGTACTCTCCGATACCAATCCCTTTATTTGTATTTTTTAATTTATAAACACATCTACCTTCACATTTCTCCGTGTCCTGAAATCACTGATAAAGTATGATGAAGTATTATCACAGATAAAGTATGATAAAGTATTATCACCAATAAAGTATGATAAAGTATTATCACCGATAAAGTATGATAAAGTATTATCACCGATAAAGCATGATAAAGTATTATCACCGATAAAGTATGATAAAGTATTATCACTGATAAAGTGTGATAAAGTATTATCACTGATAAAGTATGATAAAGTATTATCACCAATAAAGTATGATAAAGTATTATCACCGATAAAGTATGATAAAGTATTATCACAGATAAAGTATGATAAAGTATTATCACCAATAAAGTATGATAAAGTATTATCACTGATAAAGTATGATAAAGTATTATCACCGATAAAGTATGATAAAGTATTATCACCGATAAAGTGTGATAAAGTATTATCACCGATAAAGTATGATAAAGTATTATCACCAATAAAGTATGATAAAGTATTATCACCGATAAAGTATGATAAAGTATTATCACCGATAAAGTATGATAAAGTATTATCACTGATAAAGTGTGATAAAGTATTATCACTGATAAAGTATGATAAAGTATTATCACCAATAAAGTATGATAAAGTATTATCACCGATAAAGTATGATAAAGTATTATCACTGATAAAGTATGATAAAGTATTATCACCGATAAAGTATGATAAAGTATTATCACCGATAAAGTATGATGAAGTATTATCACTGATAAAGTATGATAAAGTATTATCACCGATAAAGTATGATAAAGTATTATCACTGATAAAGTATGATAAAGTATTATCACTGATAAAGTATGATAAAGTATTATCACTGATAAAGTATGATAAAGTATTATCACTGATAAAGTATGATAAAGTATTATCACTGATAAAGTATGATAAAGTATTATCACTGATAAGCAAACAACAGAAGAAATGAATCAGGCAGCTAAAGCACAGGAACTCCTGAAGCTCTTCCCAGACACAATATATCTCCCCGAACAGACGCTTCAACATCAAGGGTAAAGATTTACAATCTGGGTCAGCAGCCTTTCAAACAGCAACATATTACACAGCAAATAAGAACAGAGATGAGAAATACAACAGCATTAATGCACTTCCAGTTCTTTTGCAGTCCTTCAAGATTTTTACAATAAAAGGATTTTTTTAATTGAAATGCTGCTTCTAAAATATGAGACACATCAAGGTTACAAGTTACCCCAAAAAAGAGAATTGCAACTATTTTTAGAACCATTTCTTTGTGTTTGTTTTTAGATTCTATCATCACAAATGATCAAACATTAAAAGGCAATAAACCAAATACAAATGTGATGTATAAATACTTCCCAATGAATGTTTTTATTACAATACATACAAATATTTAGGCCATATTTCTTTTAGGGTTTGGGATGAAATATGACCATGAGGGTTTCGTTAAGATCCATTTTAATGTCAATAAAACTCCTTAAATCTTAAGAAACATGGGAGGGGGTGGGGTGTTAAACTGCAACAGTTTCTTCTGGTGGGAAGGGTAAACACACACACACACACACACACACACACACTGGTGACTGCGCAGACACATGCTGTCCTTCTTCTGCATAACAATACTAAGCACCGCATCCATCTGCAACAATACAACTCAACACAATGATCTCATGCGATTCCGATCACTAAATCACGCACGCGAATGCACAGCGTCACGCTACGGGAAACATCTCCTGGAAAACTTAAAAATAACACTAAGCACCTCATGGAAATATCCCAAAGTTGTGCTCTAAACACGCCCAAGTTTAATTTTCCTTCGCGGCGCAACGGATGAGAAAGAGTTCGCGAGCGCGCTGATTTACACACGCATGCGTCATCATGAGCGATACGTCATAAAGGATTAAAACATAACCGAGGCGCGCCAAATATATCTTACCTGAGTGCGAGTGTGAACGCGTCCCGGGAGCGAGCCTGCGGTGTGTGTTTTGTGTCTGCGCTTCAGATAATGTGAGATCATGGGGTAGATGTGTGGGGTAGGTGGGCAGGAACTACAGGAAGTGAGGGGCAGATCCCGAGAAGACCTGCGCAGATCAGGCAAGCCGGACACTGCATACTACCACACTTACTATTTGTGTAGTATGGAATATGGATACTACATGCATTACATATACTGTTTAAAGCAGGCATTATTCTACAATTTATCTGTCGAAAAACAATACACTACACTGCTTTCACATGCTGCTCAAGTCCAGTTGTAATGTTTATAAAAATATTTTTATTGGGTAGTTTTGTCTGAAAATTGCTGTTTGGTTGCACTTTACATAACACATGAAACACTCACGTGATCTACATCACTTAATTTCTATCCCTGTTTGTGTCCATTTTGACGTCTTATAACACAACTAGATGATAACACAAAGGTATTATTAAGAGGGTGAGTTGTGTTTCTACTAGGGCTGTCAAAACGATTAATCGCATGCAGAATAAAAGTTTGTTTACATAAAAGATGTCTGTGTATTGTGCATATTAATTTTGCATTTATAAACACAAACACATACATGTAGGCCTATATATATATATTTAGGAAATATTTAAATGTATTTATTTATATTATGAAATATAATTGAAATTATATTTAAATGTTTATTAATTGTATTATTTTTCTTAAATATATGCATGTATGTGTGTGTGTGTATATGCACAGTACACAGATATACATTATGTAAACACAAACTTTTATTCTGGATGCGATTAATCATTTGACAGCCCTAGTTTCTACTTATCACAAATGCTTTCCTCTAAACTGCCATATAATTCATTGAATTTTGCATGGACCCTAGAATTTCACCTGCCTTGCTATCGTGTGCAATTCAAAAGGTATCGTTCACCCAAAAATGAAAATTCTGTTATCATTTATTCCTCATGTCAGTTCTTTCTTCTTCAAACACAACAAAAATATTTTGAAGAATGTTAACAATCAAACAACACTGAACCCCATTGACTTCCATTGTATGAACTTAAAACCACAGAGACATTTCTTGGGTTACTGAAGCCCAACTTTATAGAGGCAAAATAGTTATATTTGTGCTTCATAAACTTCTCAGCATGAACATGTCTGTTTGCAATCATTGCAACTTTGATAAAACAAACATCAAAATCTACCAGCCTTGATACAATCTCTGTTACAAATGTTATAAAATGCAGCGGATAGAATTTTAATATCAATAAAAGATAAAAATATGAAGAAACTATAAACATCACTTGAACTCTGCCTCATACAACAGCTGGTGAATTTTTAACTTCACTGCGCTTTTCTTAGCGTAAGGCAGCCGTCTCAGGTACGGCAACAGGCTAAACAAAAACATCTCGTCCTCCAAGTCCTCCGTCCCCTCCATCGGCCACTTCCGCTTGCGTCCTGGTCCCTGCGAGCCGGACGGCGTGTAATGAGACGATCCGTCCAGCATCCCGTGATCCCCCTCAAAGTCCTGCAGGACGAAGGATGAGTTTCCGTCCGCCGTCCTCTCCTCCTCTTTGTCTTCATCATCTCGGTCTTCTTCGTGCTCGTCTGCCGCCAGCGATCTGGACTGAATGAAAGGCGTTAAGAATGACATCTGCCAGCTGTACTTCCAGCTGCGGTGGGACGTGCCTGACGCCCGTCTGCGCTGCTCTGCACGTTTGTCTTTGATGAACATGTCCCGCAGACTCTTCCATCTCCTGCGACAGTCCTCTTCTGTACAGAAAGACAACAACAGGATGCTTAATATCTGTTATATCACACTGTGCTCTGGACATTCACTGACATGCTTCCTGAAACTGTTCTCAAAAATCGGTTTGAAATCAAAAACACAACATTTGTAAAGACAAAAAATTAAAATAAACTAAACACAAAATGCTGGATCACAGGAGAATAAATGTACAATGCAAAAAACGTGTTCGCCATAATTCACAAAATGATCAAAGATGGAACAAGAAAATTGGGATGTTATGTTCTTTTCAATATTTAATAAAAAAATATATACAATTACATCAAAGATAACTTATAGACTGAATATGAATGAATATGTAAAACAAATTAAAGAAATTGCCAAAACGATTAGTAGTGCTTAAAGAGATAAAACATAAAGAGTTTGTCAGTGTACAAGTTTTAGACCATAATAAAAACAAACATAACATAACATAACAAACAGCATTCAGACAAATTGTATGTAACCCATCAAAATCAAGCTCAATAATCTTTGACATCACAAGCTCACTAACTTTTAGGTGCAATTAAATCTCACTATCTAGGGTTGGGTCAGTAAACAAAGTTTGCATATAGTGTCAAATCAATCAGACTGACCCATAAATTATCCCTGAAACTCAAAACTATGTTCCTCAAATTCATAATCAAGACGTGGAGAAAATATGAACAACATTGAAAGTCTTTAAATGTGGATTGATGCTAGCCAGCTCTGCAACAGGCTAACAGCAAACAGCTAGCACTTCTGTGAGTGTCAAACAAGTTTAGAAAGCTCGTTTCGTACCTGGTATTTCAACCTGTAAGCTCACGGCTCGCCATGCTTTGGCTTTTCTAGCAGAGTCTTTATATGAATTTAATGTAGAATTGTACAACTCTGGATAGTCGGACACCGCCGCTATTAACCGCTCCTCCATTGTTATTAGCATTGGGCTGCAGTGCAAACTGTAGCAGACAGCTAACCTGCCAAGAGCGCATGCGCAGTTTCTCCAGCAGAGGGCGCGCGGCCGCGTCTAGTCGCGCTCATATCAATTTCAATATAAAAAGTCAAACATTAAATCAAAGAAATAAAAATTTTTTTTTTAGTAAACAGCTGTGATTGGTTCACACGAAGAGAAAGTTAACGGGTATCGCCTGACGACTCAAGTAGTTTTACTTAAAAAATAATACCTAGGAACGATAACATATAAAATACATAGCGATGATTCAAACAGCAATATTATTATTATAATACCTGTTTGTTCTTTCTGAAAATAGCGTGGGAATTGCGCATGCGTACCTACCGTCACGGTCACGTGTGTCGTCCAAGTGCACGCTGGTAAATGTGGTACCACAGAAAGTGTTTTAATGAAGAGGCAGAATAGCTCCATACACTCTTTCTTCTTTGTGTTTGCAGTTTTTTACATATATATTACATATAACATTTCAGGAAAGATGACTTTTTAATCTTGATACAAATAAACCAGTTCATGAACATCATATTTTTATCAGTATTAACTTTTAAGCAATCAAACAATTGTTACATATATGCGTTTATTTTATAAATATATTTCATGATCTTTAACTCTACTACAGTCAGAATAAGTTTTTATCAATAAATACATTCTTAAATAGTTGTATTCAACATTAGATTAAATATTTTCTTGAAGCATTAGTTTCACATCTCACATGTTTTTTTTTTAATCTTTCATCATTTTATCTCTCTGTCAGCGTCTCTTTCAGGCTGTGTTGGTCTTTGAAGTCATTTGTGGATCCATATGGTTTGCTCACAGTCTGAGACAGATGAAGTCTCTCCACGTTCTCCCTGATGCTCACGGGGACAATCTCATCTCCTGTTTTATTCTGTTTTAAAAAACATAACATGTTTAGTTATATCAAACCCACATTTTACTGAACGTATTCATGATTTATTCATGTAAACATAAATAGTTTTCATTAATTGTAAGTGTGGAATAACTCATGAAGTTGATACCTCGTGATGTCTATGATCAATGGCATACTGGTATTTAGCAGCATTCAGTCCCAGTAAAGCAGCCATTTTCTCTCCAAAGAAATCACAAACTGCAGAGAAATATTATCTTGATAAATGACTAAAAGTTCAAGTTAAATGAGATATTTCTAGCTCCCCCCAAAATAAAAATCAGTCTCTTGCCATCCCAGATGTAGTATTTGACTTTCTATCTTCAGTCCAACATAAATAATTTTATATTAAAATACATTTTTAATCTTCTTATATAGGAAACTTCAAAAAGAAAATCCATCCATCATTGAAATAAGGCAAATGATCTCAGTGGCTTAATAAATGTCTTCTGAGGTGAAATGAAAATCATTATCAAAATCATATTTTCATCTTATAAGTGCAAGTAAATAATGAGAAGATTTTTATTTTTAGGCAAACTTTTCAATTTAAAGACAAAAATGAAAATTCTGTCATCATTTACTCACTTGTAAGTTGTTTCAAACCTGTATAAATGTATTTGTTCTGCTGATGAGATCTGTTTGGTTACTGACATTCTTACAAATATCTTCCTCTGTGTTTAGCAAAACAAAGTCATTTATACAGGTAAGTAAATGATGACAGAATTACATTTTTGGGTAAACTATCCCTTTAACACATGCAGGCATGCAAAACATAAAAGCATTTTCCAGAGAACTCATTCTTACTTTTCAATGACATCCTCAAAAACCGCGTCCCCCAAAACCGTGAATGTTCCTTCAATGACCAGTTTCCCTAAATGGTAAAGTACATAAGATATCCATAATATAAAAACTGAAGTAACTGTATTGTCAGATGAAACATGTCTGTCATGACTTCTGACCTGCTCAGAAACACAGAATGTTTGATGAAGCTCATGTTCATCTTCCTCTTCTTCACTCTCTGTCAGAATCTCTCCACTAGAGAAATGAAGAATCTTTTTCTGCTGGGGTTCACCATCACAGCTCGACAGCTCCTGAACATCAGACGATTGATTCATGACGATGATCTCAATACTCTTAACACAATTGTCTTCCTCTCTGCTTACATAGAAAAGTCAAACGTAACCACAAGGAAAGACACTGCAGTAAAAACTGTGTTTACAAAAGGCAGGTGCTTAAACACACGTCTGCAGAAAGTAAATAAAGACTGCGGCATAAAATAGTTTCATAATGCCTGCAATGGTTCGAAAATGTGTAACACTTCATAAAATGTATACAAACATCATTTATTTATATGAATTTGATCATCCAGCAGGTGTAAATTAAACAACTTGATTTATAGGAAAGTGTTTTACTTTAAAGTAACATTATTACTTATAGTTCCTTTAACTGATAATAGATACATATATACAAACAAACAATGTGTTGACACACATTTTAATGTAAATATGTCATAACGTGAGTTTATTTGATGTCGAATACATTTCCATACAACTGCAGAAAAAAAAGGAATTATAAAGAAAACCCTGGAGTGTCATTTTAAACAGCTGAATAAGAGTCTTGTGATAAATAAATATACAGCATTACTGCTTGAAGTGTCTGGGCTGACATCTGATCAGCGGTCAGTACACATACAAAACTACACAATGAAAAGTCAAATGCTTATCTTATTTCAATGTAGTGTCAGTGAATTACAGCACTATTGACAAGCGTTCACTATTGGTAATAAAATTAACCTTTAATTGAATTTCACAATTCAAGCACATTAGTAACTGTGCTTATGTATTTGTGTCCAACGTGAAAATGTGACGTGTGCCATGAAATTCAGCCGTAACAACTGAAATCAATAAATGACACAACACATCTGAAGTATTTACAGCACAACCGTCATAACAATTCTTCAATGTTTCAGATCAGAAGCAATGACATTGATGAAGATTTATACGCTAAAGAAAGAGTTGACATTAAGAAATGTTATAATCAGATTTTACTAACATTCTAACAACATGTTTTGTCTTGTTAGACCTCTCAAGAGTCTGATCTGGGATTATTTTCATGTATGTATTGTCCGGGTCACATTTCACAAAAATATATTACTGTATTACAGGATTTTCAACATGTGTTTATATTTGTGTTGCTTAAATGATATTAGTCCTAATATTTGCAGTCATTACCATAAAATGTTAAACATCACTACAAAGATGACTTTAGTGTAGTTCAATTACACTTACAGTAATGAAGGAAAAACTGACATGATCTCTATTACGCTACACAAAGTGAATCAAGTGCTCATTATTATGATTATGAAGATCAGATTAGTGACCACATCACTTCATCTTTTTAATCACATATATTTTTATATTGTTATGTATTGAAGTAGAATTACACTAGGAAAGAGTAACTGTATAGAAGATTACAGTAAAGGCAAAGGGATCAGACTTCCCTCCACATATCTGATACATGCAGGAAGGTTTCTCCAGGAGTTTAGGAGATCACACAGCCCGTATCTGTCTGTGGTTTGACATCAGGCTCTTTCATTGGCTTTATCTCCTCATCATGCTTGGCTTTAGCCTGGAAGGGAGAATCAATACAATTTAAACATTATATATTGTTGTGTGAAACATTACAAACATCCACAGCAGTGCTGGAATATTGTATAAAAACGTCATATTTCTACTTTTGGATAAAAGCATCTTTATAAATAAATAAATGCCCTTTTTCTTGGGATTTTGCATCAACGGGATGAATTTAAATGGGGCAAGACACTGAGATGCACTATAATATAGTTTATTTATACAATAATACCGTATTGATGGACTTGTTTTGACTTCTAATCTGAATCCAACTGTCAGTAGAAATTATTTAAGATTCAGCATCACACAATACTGTTTTTCACTCGGATTCGAGGATCAGAAAGTAAAAGCTTTGACCTTTTTGTCATCTTTAGGTCCTTTGGTGAGGTCAAAGGTGACGTAGACTTCAGGGGTACACTGAGCGCTCAGCGCCGGGAGTTCAAATGGAATCGGTTCAGCCAAACCATAACTGGCCTTTAACTCCAGAGCTGGAGCTTCTGCTGGGACTTTATGAAAGTAACTGTCAGAGAAATAAAAAACCAAACACAAGCTGAAAACAACCGTCACAGCGTGTGTGTGTAACAGCGGATACGGCGTCTCAAACTTGAATAGCAGTCTGTGGTTCACTAAAAGAAGTTTGTTCTTTTGGCAGGTGTTTGTTGACTCACATGAAGCCGTTTTCTCTCTGGCATTTCTCCAGGGTGTTTTTGATCAGTGTTCCCAGTTTCAGGAAGAAGAGCTGTTCTGAGGGTTTGGCCGTGCTGCCCGGACCTTTCGTCTGACGGTATTCCTTACACAACGCTTCCGCTCGGGAATAATCTGCCAGCAAGAGTCAAACACCTCATTTCACACAGAAAGCTCATCTCGAAACATCATTTTACAGACGGACAGCGTATATACTTACTAAACTATTTTACAACAATAACACTTATTTGCTTAGTATACTTAGTATTATGTCTTAATAACAGCACGAGTACATTTCTCAGCCTCCTGCAGGGATCGAATGGCTTCTCCACATTTATCAGCAGCCAGAAGCGTCTGTCCATGATAGCAGTGTGCCTGTCAACAACATCAACAAACACTGTGGAAATTCTGTTTTATTATTTCTGATTTATTAACAAGACACATCCCGATCTGCTTACATAAGCCATGTAGAAATGCTGCTTGAGCTGCAGGTATTTCTTCCATTTAGCGCTGCATTCGGGATCAAGCGTGTTCAAAGTGTGATCTGACAAACAACACCAAACACAGTTCATAATGCTGTTTCTGTTACTTGATTCTGACAGCAGGACAACAAAAATGCAAATCCTTTTCAAAATAAAGGTCTCAGACATAATAAGTGACATTTTTGGGGTTAGGGTTCAAACCTTTTACGAAAACAACCCCGGTTTTACTATGGTAGCTGTAGTTTAACCACGAAAAACAGACACACATAAAATACAAATGGTAATCAATTCAGCAAAAAACACGCGGTCACTACGCTTTTCAAACCATGGTTAGAGAATAGCTCTATAGCATTTACATGTTGTTTTTAATGAAAATGATTATTTAATATTTCGCCATCAAAGTGGGCTTCTGAATAACTGATTTCCAAGCAGAGAAATGCAATAACGCAACAGAAAGTGTGTGCTGACAAACTCACCGGCCTTTTGGTAGAAGTTTGCCGTCTCGTAGGCCAGCGCTGCTATGAGAGCGGCGTTGTGCTTCAGCTCGATGGCTCTGGCTATAGTCACTAAAAAAACACAGAGACACATGAACACACATACAGTGAACACACGCGCCATCACTGCTGCGGCCGATGATGATGATGATGATGATGATGATGTGTATTTACCCTCCTGTGCTTCTGCTTGACTCTGAATGATGTACGTGTCAATGACTCTGGCTTCCAGATCTCGACCCTTCTCTGCTGGAGTGATGAGACGTGGAATATGAGACTCCTGTGAGCAAATCCAGAGTGTCACCGTTACACAAAGCACGGGTCAAAAAAACATATTTTGGAGGAGAATGCTTCGTCTAGATGTCTTTTATATGTGATGAAACAAACATATGTGACCGGTGACATAAACATGAGGTTAAGGTGTAATGCAATGAAAATCTTCACTTGTACAGTAAAATCTCTGTAACGAAACACTTGTGGCTTATAGCTTTCACAGAAGTACATAAAGGAACATCTCACCTTAAGGGTTTTAAATATACCAGCAGCCATTTTCAAACTCCTGTGAACATCTTTGGCCTCATCCTCTGTGATGCTACAACACAAAGAAAGTAAACCTGTGAAATGCCTTCAATCTATTCCACATACACATATCGTCACGCATCTGAGTGCGAACTGTGTAATAATTCACAACATTTACTGCAGGACACTGACGGAACTTACTTCTCTTTTCCAGCCAGTCGCGAGGCAATCTTAGTGTACCAGAGGGCCACATTAAAGGCCATAGACACCAACTCAAACACTGCGTCCTGCTGGGCACTGACAGAGAAAATCTGTTTAATACACTCACAACTACTGTTTGTGTGCAACTCTTCTGAAAACACAACAGAAAACATCTCTCTTATCATCTCTCTACCTCACGTGTGATTGTGAAATATTCTCTCTGAATTACCTTGCGCTATTTCCCTGTAAAGTGTCCGTCCATTTGAAGTTATGGATGAAGCGAAGCTTGTTCTCTTGTGTGGTGCCATCCAGCGGCAAAATAAACCCTAAACACATTTTGCCAAAGAAACAGCAAAGATTTTAGATTAACAACAAAACAACCGCATGCCTCAATCGGGGCAGAAATGCTGCAGTTTTGTGATGTTCTGTGATCTAACGGAGAAGCAGAAGCAATACAAACCCTGTAACAAAGAGAAATAATCATCACTGACTTTCTTCATAATCTCTGGGGTGCACGTGGCATCTGTGAACGTGTCCATCAGTCTCGCTCGAGCCGTTCTCAAGTCACTGAAACAGACATTCAACATCATTTACTGGTAAACCTGGATGAGTTTCTTTCTTCTTCAGAACACAACAGAAGATATTTTGAAGAATGTTGATAATCAAACAACACTGAACTGCATTGACTTCCACACATTGACACATTTCTCAAAATATCTTCTGTTGTGTTCCACTCACATACAGATTTACAAACACATGAGAGAGAAGAAAAATGTTTAAACTCACTTGCAGATCTTATTGGCAGATGGGCTGGACGCCACCCCATACAGGTTGAAGGATGCGGGTGCTGTGGCTTTTAAAGGGTTTCTGTGGAACCAGTGAGTCATGATGAGACACCTGGACAAACAGAACGATTATATTAAGGTTTACATTAGCATTTAAATACTCATTCCTTTTATTTTTTAGAATAATAGTAAACATACCAAAAGGGTGTCGTCACCCTTTGTGAATAATCTACATTCATATTTTATTTATTTTCTCAAGCAGCATCTTGACATGCAACTCTGACCTCTTACTGACTGATTTCTCTTTGTTATTCAGTCCAAGTCATCCATTTCTATAACATTGTTATTAAATAAAAGTTTCGTTTTCTCATGAAAGAAATTAATATGTTGGCACAACTGTATTTTTGTCTAGAAAATAATTTTAACATTTAAGCAAACACATTCAGATCAAAATGGGTTTAAGAATCATAAAAATAATTTCAGTGACTCTAAACTATTGACTAGTAATGTATATGAATATAAATATGAATGCTCAGTGTTTTATTTGATCATTACAGCTCGGCCTTGTTTATCATCAGCTCTATGACTTAAAAACAAACATCCACCGGAAACACATGTTCTTGAAATCCGTATAGTAATATTATATATTTTACATGAGAATAAACCCTGCTCTTACACTACTTTTGTTCAATATGATGATTAAAACACAGATAAAAACAACTGGACAAGAGAATCGTTTAACAACATTAAACGAGTCAACAAACCGGATACACGTACGACTGAAAGACAAACATAAAACACTTGATTTAAATGAAACAGTTGCGTGTTTATATCAGAAATAAATCACCTGTCTGATGTTTGTTTGTTTGTTTTTATATCGTCGAGACTTCACTGATGTGGATGAGGAAACGTCAAAACAATGAGCGCTCTTCCGGTATGACGACATACGGTGACGTAATCGACACGCCCGTTTATTCAAACCCCGGCTTACGTCATTGTTTTAAGCACGTTCTGTATTTTTTATATTTGAAAACGATTGTAAAGATTTAGTCAAATCGATGCATACGTAAGTAGAAAAAGCTTTAATGAATGTTATTACCTCGCAAAGAAGCTATTTAAATAATAAATGAACCATGGTTTATTCGAGTAAACGTAGTTATTTTCGGATTAATTGCCTTTTTTACTACTATAGTTTTACTACAAATATCACAGTTAACCTTCCTAAAGGTTTGAAACTTTTGCCAAGAAAAGCGCACATTCTCAAAGCTTTTAATTTGTAATTTCTCCTTCTAGTCGAGTAGGTGCGGTTTCCGGTTCTGTGGCAGGTAGTTTGGTTGCACTCGCATCAGGCCTGTGTCGGTGTGCGGCGGTGCCACCAATGTATCTGGAGCCCAGTGTGTGTTTCCCCGGCGGCAGGGCTGGAGCTAAAACTTCACCCGCGATGTCAGACGCCGAACCTTTCGTGAAACTTTAACTCGCGAACATCATGTCTGATGTCACTAAATGTGCGCAGAGGTGGCACGCGAGCTTTAAAAAGGCCACGGACTTTGATTCGTGGGGGCAGCTGGTGGAAGCCATCGATGAATATCATATGTAAGTTGCGCGCATTTATGATCAATAAATATATGTATTATTGTTTTTTGATCAAAACAGAATAAAAATGTATTTCTATGCAATACAAAGAGAATTTACCGCATGTGACAACTGTAATGAGTCAAAGTTGAAATTTGCCTCCCGATCTCTTTAAAGCTGGATTTGTACTTTATGGTGCATGCGTTGTTGCATTAAATGCATGAGATGCATTGATGATAAGATGCATTGGGATAACTGTGTCGGGGTGTGTTTGCATTAATGCTCCACACCCTCCAGTTCTGCACTGTCTGTCCTCATCGGAATTAAAGGCATTTAGATCAACACTGATGCAGTGTTATTCATTGAAGTTAGTCATTGACTAACGCAGCTGAATGTCATTTATTCACGGATCTCTGTGATGCTTCATCAGACTCGCAAGACAACTTCAGAAAGAAGTGCAGTCAACAAACTCACATGATTTTACAGAAGAACAGAAGGTGACCACATTCTCAACATGATAGTGAATAACATTTTGAAATTATATTGACTTATTCGGATGAAATCTGTTTATAATTGTTTAGAAAACCCTGGGGAAATTGGCAACATGCCTTGAAATGAGAAGTGCAGCACTACAGGTGAGAAATAGAAATACAGCATCCCATCAGTAACATTTAACTGCCATGAATGAGACTAAACATGTTATTATTTACTGATTCTGTTTCTGTCAGAACACACACTCTCAAGATGACTTCAAGTTAGAAGACCTGAAAACACTGGAACCCAGTATGTATCTATATAAAGTTTATCTGATATAACCACCAGTCGAAAGTTGAATTATTCTTTATTTATAACAGTGTTGTTATTCTGTTTTACAGTCATTAAAAATATTCTTACCTACAACAAACATTTTCCATTTGATGTCCAACCAGTGCCTTTGAGGTAACTCCACGTTCACTCTTTATTCGGTATTTCTTGAAGGTTTTTTTATTCTGTGCTCTTGTTACCTTTAGGAAAATTCTGGCACCAGGAGAGGAGGAAAACCTGGAAGTTGAGGAAGAGTTGGATGCTGGTACTGGAGCAGGTTCAATACCATCATTCACCTCCAGAGTGCCAGGTGTTTAACTCCATAATAACCCCTTATAGTGCATAGAAATCTGTGTACTATTAGCCCTAATAATATTATTAATGTCGTATTATTAGGGCTCGCCAAGGATAAATATTTACCAACTGTTCTCATTGAAGTTCTATGAAAGCAAGTTTTCTTGAAATCGCAGTATTATCTTTCATTTATTATAATTAAAAAAGATATTTTTGCCAGGTACGTTGTTGCCGAGGTTACCGTCCGAGCCTGGGATGAGGTTGCTCACACTAACCATAGAGAAGATCGGTCTGAAGGACGCAGGACAATGCATTGACCCTTACATCACAGTCAGTGTTAAAGGTCGAAATCCTCCGTGTCTGCTGTATGTAAACTTCAACATCATATTTCATCTTATAGAACATATTCTTACACATTCCCACTTCTGTCCGTGCCCAGATGTGAACGGAATAGATCTGAATCCAGTTCAGGACACGGCGGTGGCCACACAGAAAGAAGACACTTACATTCATTTCAGTGTGGATGTGGAAATCCAGAAACATCTAGAAAAACTACCCAAAGGTACACGAAGCAGACACGACCTGTCCGAAATCTAAACCAGGCCTGTGTTTTGACCATGTCTCTCTTCTGTAGGAGCAGCTATTTTCTTTGAATTCAAGCACTACAAACCTAAGAAAAGATTCACCAGCACTAAATGTTTTGCTTTTATGGAAATGGATGAAATCAAACCAGGTCCCATTGTCATAGAACTGTGAGTAACAGACCAGACGTCTTTCTTTCATTCATTCTTTCTAGATGAGTTACTCGTGATGTGTGAATGTAACTGTTCATTGAATTCTAGGTACAAGAAACCAACAGATTTCAAGAGGAAAAAACTCAACCTCCTCACTAAGAAACCGCTGTACCTGCATCTTCATCAGACTTTACACAAAGAGTAAACCAATGCGTTTTTATCCTCTCAGATCTTCAGTGTTGTGGTTTGGGATGATCAACATATCACCAACATACTTTATTTTAAAGAGAGACACTGTCTGCGCATTTCATGTTTTGTACAAATGCTCCGTGTAATGATTTATGATGAGAAACACAGATGTTATGACTGAAACTAGAACTGGTTAACGCTTACAAACCACAAACATGAGTCTAACGTTATTGAAATCTGTGGTTCTGGTCAGTAGAGCTGATCTATATGAAGAACTTGATCCTTACACAGCGGCAGCTTGGTCTTTGATCAATAATATTTTCATTTCTTTAAGCTTTTTTAAAATGAAGATGTCAGTATTTCAAGAGGAAACAACTCATGAAGATGATATATCGCCCCGACTTGCATGTGTCTCATGTTAACACATCAAAATCAAAGTGTTGCATTTCTATAAAGACTACATATGTTGTTTAAAAGAAGACTTCTGTCGTGTGGATTGTTACACAGCTTTTCATGTCTCATTTCTAATAAAAGACAATGCTGCTTGAATCATGAATGCTTTATAAATATGTTACACTCACAATCTATATGTCTGCGTCACCCTTATGTCCTTCCAATCCTGTATGACGTACCGTCTTCTTCACAACACATAAGATATAAAAGCATCTGCTAAATGTAAATGTATGAACACAAAACCACTGAGACATTTCTCAAAATATCTTTTGTATCCCACTGAAGAAAGAGTCACATACATGTGTTCAACATGAAGGAGAATAAATTACAGAATTTTGGTTGAACTGTCTCTTTAGGATCATTTACTGTCACTATACGACACTTAAAAGGATCTTCAGATGAGAATTTACAATTTGTTTTATGTGAAACCAAATCAAACTAACAGGATATGTCATATTCAGGTGGTCGATATGAATAAAATAACATTAAATAAATAAACATCAAACACCGTAACCTGCTCAAGACAAACAACATCCTCTACAGGAAAAAAAACAGCTTTATTAAACTCATTCATAGAAATAACATCACTGTTTGATAAAAACAGCTTCTTCCCTAAGATTTTATAACACACAATACATCCTCTCAACACACTTCTGTAATAATTTATTCTAATGTCAAACAAAACACAGGCCAAATAAAGATTCATCTGTAGATTTGAGGTCATTTGTTTCTGAAATCATTGCATCAAAATCCAGGGAACATCATTCATTAGCATTCATGCTATCTTATGTTAAAATAATTAAAATTCAATTCTGTGGGGCAACGCTGTGAAATTCATTCATAAAACCATTTGTGATGTCAGAAATAAAACAAATTAATAAACTGCATTCAACAATTTATGGTTTGACATGTCATCATTTAAGATGTTTGTGAGCATTCTCGTCCAACATTCGCACTACGACCTGCTGGCTGAACGTTTACATAAACCTGATGATGATTTATGACATTCATTTTATTATATACGCAACTGAGAGAAATGTACAAATACTTTGTCAATATGACATCATATGTGCCTTTCCGCTAGGAAAAGAAATCAAGCACAGACGTACAGAAAATCAAACATTAAAAGAAACAAAACGCAGGCGAGCGGGAGAATAACTACATGACTTGGAGACTAAAAGCAACCAAACAGAAATACAGCAAGAATTTGCTGAAAAAGGCATAAAAATAGCAAAACTCTCTTCAGTCTCTTATCTTAAAGGCTTTGTGATGGTTTATCTCGCATGCCTAAATATAACATAAGACTGGTTACAGTTTCCCAGAATGCATCAGCACTGGGTGAGTGGTAGAGATTACTGATCCATGTTATGTTGAAAAAAATCAAAAGCCAATTTTTAATCAAACTATTTCCATAGGAAAAGTTTGCAAACGTATAAAATCAAAACCCTCGTAATTTCTCAAGCTTCAGCAAAAATGGCAAAAATCTAACTATTCTGTTTTGTCCCACCCAGACCAAATGTAGCTGATGTTTAAATATTGAAAAGAATCAGGACCGAATAAAGTAAATCAAGGCTGGTGAAGCTGGTGCAAGTTCATTCACGGCTCTGCCACGGTTGCTTCCTGTGAGGGGCCGTCTGTGGGGGGATTGTTAGCTGGTGTGACGTTCTCCTCACCACGAGCCACCAGCGGAAAGGGTCCCGGGAAGCCCCGGCCGCTGTATGGGTGTGGAGCCATCGCTCCAGGGGGTGGCAGAGGTCCGGGAGGGAAGGGCCGTGGAGGAAGCCCGCGAGGTCCGTAAAAATCGGGAGGGAAGTCGCGCGGGCCGAGTGGCGGTGGGGGGAGGTCTCGTAGCGGTGGGCCTCGGGCTGTTCAAACATAACACAGTTACTCATATGACAATATAAACAAACGGATAATTGAACACTTATATGAAAGTGACTTGATGATGATGGGATCTTACCGAAAGGTGGTGGTACTGGCCCATATGGGCCAATCAGAGGAGGAGGCCCATAAGAATCCATAGGAGGCGGTCTGAAGCGTAGCTCAGGGCCTAGTCCTGGGGGCATCATGGGAGGATGGCCATTGGGCGGTCTGATCATCAAAGGAGGTCCGTTGGGCAGAACGGGTCCACCCACGATTGGGGGTCCATAAGACTTATTCAGTGGCGGTACAGGAGAATCTCGAATTGGAGACGGCAGGAAAGATCCTTGACTCTGAGACTTAGAGAGCTGGAACAGAAGACACACAACAACAAATGAGAGTAAATCCAGAATGTCTGAAGTCCTGGAAGCAGTTTCACTCTGAAATCCTGCTCACCGACCTAAGCAGGTAGAGCTAGAAACACACTGTAAGCATGTCCAGAGATGAGATGTGTTGTTGCGGTCGAACTCAAATCACGCAACAGAACCTTTTGCGTACTTGCCCAGAGTGTGTTTCCAGCGTAAGCCATGCGCTTCAAAATAAACCCCTCAGAAACGTGAGTTTTGTTAAACATACCAGAGCACAAGCCCCACACAGTGATTAGACGCATCATGACCAACACTGTGTTACAAATCTGACAAAGAGCTGTGGATTTAAAGCCACAACCACATTAGATTCGTCCCCCCGTCGTGAACAAACCAGCACTCTCCATCCCAACACCAAACACTGTACTCACGGTCTCTACGGGCTCAGATGAGACCTGCTCGGAGGCCCCGGCCGTCTCAGTGACCGCAGCCGTCTGCTTTAGAGCAAACACAGCCATCACGGTTTAAAGATCTGTGTGTGTGTGACTGCTGGAGGCACGTAATCATGTACATTACATATCACACAGAGGAAAATATCACAGGCTTTACCATTGGTCCATCATGTGCACATGGAGATGATGTCATGGGAGGAAACATTTCTGAAACATAAACACAATGACAAGAGCGGTTTAATATCAAGTTTAGATGTAATGATAGTATGAGTTTGGAATGTGTACCTGGTCGAGAGGGCAGCGGATGTCCGAGATCTGAGAAGCGTCCGTGAGGGTCTGATGGGGGGCGTGGACCTGGAACAGATCACAACCGATTAGAAATGTTAACAAAACACTTATATCTATGGACTGAGGTCTCCACAGATGACAGCACAGCCAGGACAGAAGATGCTTTCAGGAGGGGAACAAATAAAGGAAAAACGTAACCAGCTGGAAGAACAAAAGAGGAATGAAGAAGAATACGATCGGAGCGGGTCGGAGTCGGGAAGGGTTCAGGGAAAAATGACGCAGCGGAAACTCACCAAACGAGTCGCTCCGTCTGCCTACAGGAGCAGAGGGGGGGCGGCCGGGACCCTCTATCATTAGAGGAGGAGACGGAGCCCCCCCACTGACGGGGGACGGCCCGTATGAATCACCTGTTCAGATCAAACCAGGACATCAAGATGGTTCACAGTGACGACCCGACCAATAAAGCCATAACAACGAAACTTTAACAATGCCACATAACATGAATTGCTAATTGCTAATGCTTGCAGAATGTTCATCAGAACAGAATTAGAGATGTTTGGTAAAATGTGCTTATAAAGTGTGAAAAACACGATTAAAATGAAGCAGAAGTCGTCCTCACCTCTCCTCATGGGCAGCACGTGGCGGTCTGGAGGTGCCGAGTTGAGTTTGAACACAGTTTGTTCCAGGTCTGATATTTTATCGCTTGACTCCACCAGCCTGAAGAATCAAGCCATGAACATGAGAAAAAACAACAAAGCATAAGGTATTAAAAAAATTATGTATTAAAAACATAATAAACAAGTTATGACAAAGAACGTAAGTCGTTCAACATCTGATTTGATGAAGACTCACTTTTGCCGGAGTGTAGCTGCCTCTCGCCTCTCCTCCACCAGTGCTCGTTCTGATGCGCGTGCTTTCAGCTGATGAAAACACAACAGCACAGATGTGATGGAACTGTGACCATATCATTATCTTCAACAGTGTTTTAAATCATTGGCACCGAGCACACTATTCAGCACATGATAGCATCATCATAACATAAAAGTGATATAGCAGCTGGTGTGTCAGAGCAACAATTTAAAAAGAATCTTGCTCAGCAAGTTAGTTAAATATAATGAAACTGTTGACGTGTTTATAGCAACTAGTAACTGTGTCTGTTTGTAAAGCATGATTCTGGTTTTCAGGTTATTTCTTATTACATTTACATTTATGCATTTGGCAAGACGCTTTTATTTAAAGTGACAAGTAGCAGAGCATAAAAAATTTTGTCAACACACTAAGCAGAACCGATAATTTACAAATATATACATTTGCAATCCCTGGGATCGAACCCATGACCTTGGCGTTGCTAGCGCCATGATCTAACCACAGAGCTACAGGAAAGCTTAATAGGTTATATACAGGTTATTTACTCCTGGTGTATCTATAGAAAGTATTATTATTTATCTAAGCAATAATTATCCATATTTTCAATTATTCATACAGCAAAATTACAGATTTATACGTGTGGCCGTAAAAGAAAAATGACTATTGATTATTTATTTCCACTGAGACATGTACATTAAACAGAGATTCATGTGCTACAGAGACGTATCAAAAACTCACCCAGTTCTCATGAGCTTTCTTTTCCTGGATAGCAACCTATTAGGAACAAACACACCAAATAACATTATGTGTGAGTGATGTTTAATGACGGTGACCAACAGCATCTGAGAATGAGAAAAGAAAGGAGCATCACCTCATTCTTCAATGTTCGTTCATTCTGTTGCATCTCCTCCTCGATGTCTTTGATCTTCTGTTTGAGGGCTCTCAGCTCCTCCTCTGACCTCACAGCTTTACTGTCCACCTCTGACAGCTTCGTCTCCTTCTCACGCCTCTCCAGCTCCTCCTGAGTTAACTTCCTGTAGGGGAGGTGGTGAGCACCGTTAGCGTCACACAATAATCCATGTAGCATCAGTTTCGTGATGTAAATCTAAATATGCCTGGACGGTGAACGTTTCTTCTTACTGCTGTAAGGCGTTCTCCTTCTGCTGGTACAGCTCAGTGGTGATCTCCAGCCTCTGCTGCAGGTTCTTGAACTGGTTCTCCAAATGAGTCTTCTCGTTCTTCAGATTCATCTGGTCGTGCATGACCTTCTGATATTGCTCTAGAACAACAGAACACAAGCGGATGAGGATTGGCACTGAAGACGTCCGACTGTCTAATCAAGGGACTCGAAGTGACGTGATGTCTTCATACCCTCAAGCTCTTGTCTGCTCTTCTGTTCGGTGAGAAGACTTTCCACGTAGCGGTTCCTTTCCTCTTCAACAACACTCAGAGTGGCTTTAATCTGTGTTACGAGAACAGTGTGAGAAACAAGAACAGAGCAAAAATATTTTTAAACACACGCATCAGACGCACCCTTGAGACGTCCATCATCTGTTTGATACGCAGTCTCATGGTGTCCATCCTCTTGTCTGAAAGAAAGCAGACGTATGGTCTTCAGCACAGAAAAACATCTCTTCTAACATCACTATAATGTGCAGCCTTTTGATGTCGCAATATGTCTAACGGTTTTAAGAAAACTGTGAATGAATTTAGGATTTAAGCATTTACCAGCTTCTTCTCCATGAGACATTTTAGCATCATCTTTGTGTGAATCCACTGCATCACAGGCTCCCAGACGGGTGAGTTCGGCAATGCATTCGGACAAAACCTACACGATAAACACAACACGTAACACATTATTACACTGTTACTGTATCCACAACCAGAACAATACGCCTCACAGGAGACTTTACTCACATCGATCTCATTTTCTTTATGCACCAGCGAGTCCTCCAGCTCCTTTTGAGATTTGTGATAGACCCTGATGTCTTCTGTGAGTTTCTCGTGTTTCTCCTGCCAGTCTTTAGCATCACGCAGCAGCTGGAAGAACATCATACAGACAGTCAGATTCCTACAGATATTAACAGACAGATCCACATCTGCTCAACACTTACAGATTTCTTCTGTTCTTTGAAAGCATTGTTTTCCTTCTCAAAGCAGTTCACCTGAGCTTTCAGGGCATCTTCTCGGAATTTAGCTTCATCCATGAGAACATGAACCTGTTAGAAAATCAGACAAATTTGTTAGCAAACTAAGGGTTGAACTATGGTTGCTGGTTAAAACAATCATAACTCTCACTCAAATATGACTATGTTCTGCAAAACCACTGAAAAAAATCCCTAACCCATGAAAGAAGATGCTACCTTGTTGTATGTATTACCTTAGCACGCTCCTCATCAAAGTTCTTCAGAGTTTTCTGGTATTTCTCAATCCGCTGGTGCATTTTGACAATCTTTGGTTGGAGAAAAAAAACAGATGAATTCTGAAAAATGCAACAAGAGATTTATCTCCAGCAATAAAGAGAGTAAAATAAACTCACTTTCTCATTTAGATTTGAATTTTCCTCCTGTGTGTTGACAATCTTCTGGTTAAGCTGAGAAATACTGCCGGACATTTCCTCACACCGGCTTTGGAGTTTCTTGTGATGCGTCTAAATCATCAAAATAAGATCAGAGATGAAATAAGTTTGAGATACACTCTCTAACGTGTATGACATTACAATTCAGATGAATTGTGTTTTACCTTCAGATGTTTCATTTCCTGCTGGCCTGAACTGACAGTTTTCTCTGAGTTTTTTAACCGTTCCTCACGTTCTTTAATCTGTTAGGACACAAATGAATTATTCGCAAATGATCAAAAGACTTTCCAGAACATCTGTGAAGACAGATACGTGAAACTCACCACAGCATTCAGTTCTGATATCTTGTTAACAGCATCTGATTTCTCATTGAGAAGTTGCTTGATCTTCTCTCTAAGCTGCTTTTCAGTTACTGATGAAAAAATACGAAAGAAATCAAATTAAATACCAACATTAACATCAGTTGTGGACAAAATCTACAACATAGACGTCACAGTCAAGATGAGGCTGAAGGGTAAAGACTTACACTGATAAGTTCTGCCTTTGATCTGCACAAGAAAGAAGAAAATACAGATAAAGATCAAAATGATTCAATCCACTTTAATAATGAGGGCATTCATCATGCAAACAAAGCGAGCATCTTACAGCGAGCACCGTCCTCCAGAAAAACATCAGGACCGTGAGGAAGCCGACAGCAGCCGTGACCAGCACCGGCTCCCAGGGGACTCCGTGGAAAGTGGGACCCGGTCTCCATTCCTCTGGAAGAGCAGCGATGATCTGGATAACACAAATGAATTAACGCATGTTATGCACAACATTTTTTTGAAACACAATTTATAAGGTTTGATTGACAGGTGGAACTGGAATCATCAGACCTCCATTGTACAAACAGAAAACCACTGTCACATTTTTTTAAATATCTTCTTTTGTTCAATGAAGAAAAAGTCTCGTACAGATTTACAACCACCTGAGTGTGAATAAAAGATGATAACATTTTTATTTTCAAGTGAACTGTCCCTTTAAACAGCTTAATGTCACTCAACTGAGAGCTCTTGTATTGACAAATATCAAACATTAAAGTCAGCTGTAGTGACCCTTATTCCACAATCACCACGGGGTTTAATGGACTTTAACCTCTGATGAAACACTTTTACAAACCACCCATTATAATCTCAAATGAGTTCTAATCTGTCACTTCTGTGATCTGAACTCAACTTTAACGAACTAAACCGAGTTGGAGAATCCCTCTAAACAGAAAGAGTCGTCGTTAAAACCCAATGCACAGGAGATGTGAACATTGCACTGACCTGATGTAAACTAGCTGTTTAATGAGTTAAACCAATGCATTTTACTCGTCAAATACACCATCGAGATTCTGAAGGGGAAGCACTTACTTCCTGAAGTCTGGACAGCATGAAGACGACAAAAGTCATGTCTGAAGGTGGAGAGGTAAGCCTCGACTCCGAATCCATTCGCTTTAAGCGTTTTACTGTGTTTACCTGAGTAAACAAGAGCTCACGCGCCGAGGCTGAAGCCGATGAACGCGCACTAAATGGCGGGCCGCTGCTTCATGAAGCCGGTGTTTTCTGACACTGACAAGCTTTCCTATTTAAGCTATTAAACGTTTTGACTTGTAAACAAATCGATAATGTTGGTATACAGTTAGTTGTTTATAAACGGCTGCAGTAAATGTCGTCCGGAGTTCTGTGGTGATCTCTTACAACAACACGTCAACGTTACAAGCACTGAGCCAAGAATCTCTTCTGAGGAGAAGCGATTCCTCTCTCTGATAGGACACGTGATGATAAGCGCGGCCTCTGATTGGTCAAGCAAGTCACGTTGGCTGAACAACACTAGGGATTGTTAGCTGTTATGATAACGATTTAGAAGTCCTTATGAAAACAAATTCATATGGATAAATATTGAATTGATTTGGGTTGTGATACGAGGACGTTATGTTTTCACCCATGTATGGGTGTTAAATAGGATTTTATTTACAATATACCGCGAAGTGCTCTTGAATTTCACTCATGTATTGAGTGCACGCTGTCGCCTCTATCTGACGTTTCTTCCTTTAAAAAAAGCTCAAATTACCATAGCAACCGTATGATACGTCAACCATAATATATCTTTAAAATGTTCAAAATAATTAAATATAAGGTATTGGTTCGTTTAAAAATGCAACACATCCTAACAATATAAAAATAATAAAGAAAACCAAACCTCACACAGTAAAATGCAAGAAACCTTCAAAAAACATTTGTTTCTCATGTAAAGTCATACACAAATCAAACCAGTTTTCAGGCAAGCAGTTCTGTTATTACAGTAATGTTGACTTTATTATATTTTGGTTTTCCGCATGTCACATGAGTTCATTGTGCATGAAGTTTTAATATCAATATTTGTTTTTAAGGCTGTGTGCATTATTACATCTGCAAATATAGAACGCTGCCATCTGAGGACGTGGGTAGTGAGTTAGTGTCTAATGCTTTATATCTCATCAGAAGTCGGCTATAGGAAAGTAGGTGTTATGGGACCACAAGAGTTGACTGCAGTTGTTTACAGCAGATCCCAAATAATTCCATTAAAATCATCAGCACTTTATAAGACGGAAGAAAAAGTTTTAAAACATAGTCTTTTACTTACAACTTCTCCGTACACCCCAAGATATTCTTTGGCAAGAAGCAGCAGGCTCCAAAGTTCATCTGAAGTGCTTGAGCTGGAGATGTCAGTGTTGGTTTCGGTGTCGTGGAAGTCAGAGACGCTCGGGGTCTCCAGTAAACCTGCTGACACCAATTACAATTTTTTTAACAATTATATAAGGTTTATATTCTAACATACCAATACAACTGAAAATTAATGAATAATACATTTACAAACCTGAAGATGGATCAATTTCAAAGTGAAGTCCAATGTCCACCGGGTTCTCCAAAATAGCATGAGGACCCTTTTGGATGTCCTCCGTATCCTCGAAACCCATCTGAGCATCTTCATTTCTGTTGAAGTGACCTCCATCCTCCTCAAGGCCCATGTCTTGACTCTGAGACAGATCTTGTGCATTTACATTTAATTCAGAATTGAGTATTACTTCAGATTCATTACGCTTCTCTTGGATGTCAGGACTTTCAGGTGGTTTAACATCACTGTCTAAATCCTTCACCCCTTTGGTATCATACTGTTCCTCTGTAAAACAAAAAATGGGATTTGTAAGACCACAAGCAACGTGTTTTAGCACATTCATATTTTAACATAAAAATCCACACTTTAAGACTGAAATGTTCCTTACCGGTTTCAGTCTGTTCTTCCTCGAGCAGAGGAGCGCTGTCCCTGGCTGCTGAATATTTCTGTCGTAAAGCGAACACAATCTCCTGAAAGGAGTCGAGGATGGCCGCCTCCAAATCGTACATTTCCGGCTCCTTCTGCTGGCCGTGTTCCTGAGCTCTTCTTTCATTCAGCATTTCCTCCGTCTCATCAAGAATCGAGTTCTCGGAGGCCTCCATGATCCGGTCCAGTGCGTTCTCGATATCCTCCGTGCCCGTCTGTGACATCCTGACAGACATCATCTCCTGATCCAGGTCGGAAAACATGGCTTCCAGCTTAAAGAGGTTTTTCAAGCCGAGATACTTCTGAATGCGCTCCATGTCTTCATCTCTCAGGTGATCTCTCAGAATGGTGAGTCTCAATATGCTGTCACTGTATACAGGCTCCTCAATTTCAAGCGGAACCTCATGTTTGTGTTGTGACCCGTCTTCACCTCGAGTCGTGTTCTGTGTCTCCTCGTCTTCTGTGATGTTATCAGATGAATCAGACTGGATTTCAGGTTCATGTGCATCCTCTGCAGACTGAGATTTGGACGAGGCGAAGCGAGCATTCTCATCCTCTAAAAGCTCTTCAGCATCTTTCTGTTCATCTTTCTCTTCAGGACGTCGCAGCTCTGATTCTAGCGTGTTTTCAAGCAGATCTGCGATTTCGTTTTTTACTTTATTAATCCGATCCTCCATTTCTGAGCTTTCACGCGTCGCCGTTTCCTCAGACGTGTGTAAAACAGTACTCTGGTTTGTGATAGACTTCTCTGGATCCGCTTCTTCAATGTTTGCTGTTTTATGTTGGTTTGGAGCAGTGTTCTGAGGATCATCTTCTTCGGTGTTTGCGTTCTCATTGGTGTTCATGTTGACCACATGAAGATCTGCAGTGTTTTCAATCTGGTTTGTGTCTACTGTCTGTGGATCTTTATTCTCAGCACCGTCATCTGCATTTACAGATGGAAACATGCTCTCGGTGTGGCTTTCAACAGATGCTTCAGGTGGGATGTCGTGATTTCTTGGCTCAGTGTCATTGGAGTCTCCAGTGGTGTCTGGAGTCGTAATGTCTTGTGGCAGCTGTGAAAGTTCCAGGATCTTACCTTCAGCATCGTCCTTTTGTTTTTCCGAGTCTGTCCACAGGTTCTCAGGTCTAGCGAGACCTTGTGATTCATCTGGTACTATCTCCATGTCTTTGGTGGTTTCTTCAGCGGATCCAGTTTCTCGTGTTTCATCGTTGAGCTCATCTTCAGTGATCTCCTCGACCATCTCGAGTGTTTTCTCATCTGTCTGTAGTGGTTTGTCGTCCTCTGTTTTTGGAGGTTCTTTATTGTCTACCTCTGAATGTGATGTTTGAGCTTTAGGTTCTACAGGAGACTCAGACCTAAATCGTCTTTCAGAGTCACCTTGGTTGTTCACCTGAAATTGATGAATATCATGCACATCAGAATCTGATGGTTCTGTCTCTACTTCTACATCTTTGCTTAGTGAAATATCAGATTGCTTGTCTTGTTTTTTTGGAAGCTGGACAGCATTTCGTTCTGGATCTTTCTTTTCTGGTTCATCTTTAGTCTTCAGTGTTGTTTCTGATGAGACATCATCTATTATTGGCTGAAAGCTGTCAGATTCCTCATCTATAGAAATTAATACATCTGCATCTTTGTCGGAAGGTTCTATAGATCCTACTGTCTCTGTTTCTGAATGTAATTTTGAATCCAATGACTCTGATTCTTTAGATGATCCTGAATCTAATGACTCTGATTCTACGTGTGATTCTGAATCTAATGACTTTGATTCTACGTGTGATTCTGAATCTAATGACTTTGATTCTACGTGTGATTCTGAATCTAATGACTTTGATTCTACGTGTGATTCTGAATCTAATGACTTTGATTCTACGTGTGATTCTGAATCTAATGACTTTGATTCTACGTGTGATTCTGAATCTAATGACTCTGATTCTTCATGTGATTCTGAATCTAATGACTCTGATTCTTCATGTGATTCTGAATCTAAAGACTCTGATTCTTCATGTGATTCTGAATCTAATGACTCTGATGCTACATGTGATTCTGAATCTAATGACTTTGATTCTACATGTGATTCTGAATCTAATGACTTTGATTCTACATGTGATTCTGAATCTAATGACTCTGATTCTACATGTGATTCTGAATCTAATGACTCTAATTCTTCATGTGATTCTGAATCTAAAGACTCTAATTCTTCATGTGATTCTGAATCTAAAGACTCTGATTCTACATGTGATTCTGAATCTAAAGACTCTGATTCTACAATTAATTTTGAATCTAAAGAATCTGATTCTACAGGTGATTCTGAATCTAATGACTTTGTTTCTGAAAGTGATTCTGAATCTAAAGGCTCTGATTCTACATGTGGTTCTGAATCTAATGACTCTGATTCTACATGTGATTCTGAATCTAAAGACTCTGATTCTACATGTGATTCTAAATCCAATGACCTTGTTTCTAAATCTGACTCTGATTCTAAATGTGATTCTGAATCTGATGACTCTGTTTTAAGATGTGATATTGATTCTGAGCTTTCTGTCTCTGTATCAGAAAGCATCTGTGATATATCAGCTTCATTATGAGACGGTTCTTTGGAGTCCTCTGTCAAATTCTCATTTTCTATTAACAATGAGTTTCCTAATAGCACATCTAAATCATAACTGTCAAACTTATCAAGCCCAGTACTAAAGCAAACAAAATCTGTTTCCTGAAAGAGAAAGAAACATTCATTACTTTTCAAATGTGACAACAAAAATTGGTAGATATCAGTTAAATGCACAAAACCAACTCACCTCTGATGGCACCTCAATCTCTTTTTCAGTGTATATATGATTTATAGTAAGATAGTCTTGTGGAAAATAACCAAAGTGGTTTCCAACCTATGAAAACACAGAAAGAGAAAAAGATATTTAACTTTCGGCATTGCAGCATATTGAACATTTATTCAGTGTTAACTCCAAGAAAAACAACATTCAGCCTGCTAGACAGATACAGTAATGTGCCAAGTTTTCTGGGAGTAGTTTTAAAGGTGTAGACGAGAAAGTTTGGTTTTAGATTACAAAAGAAGTATTTTGGCTCGACGGATGATTCAATCTTTACATACATGCTGAAAATTAAAGTCATGCAACATAAGGCTGTAAATCTCAAACACAGCAAAACATCACATTTCATAAGGAAAGCACATTTTAATAATCTGGTATTATTATAGCTTGTTTTACTAGCATTGTTCAATATTACAATAAGGCTAATCTGTCTTGTTTTCTATGCAGTTAATATTCTTATGAACACACATCTCGTCTTTTAAGAGTCACACATCTGCCGCCGACTAAATCAATAAATAAACGCATTCTGGTTATCATCACAAACTGTTTGCAATGTCAATATAATACAAATGAAATACGCCTGCATGGCAACTGATGTCTCACTGCAAATCCATCATCAGCCACACCAATAACTAAAAATCAATCAATCATTAACTGTGTACTCACACTGCCGGCCCACACATCCGACCTCTGTCCTGAGAGTTTATAATACACAAATATTGTCTCTCCTTTCTTGAAAGACAGAAAACGACAGTCCGGCCCCATGAAATCCTTGGCGGCCTTCCCTCTGCCGAGAAGCACTGAAGACACACAAACAACACGATGAAACCTTCTCATATCATATACAAGGTAAGTTTAATCATAAATAAAAATCAAACAGTATTGTGCATAATAGCAGCCTCTGGATTCTCCCTTTAAATGTGAAATTTAACCTCTCTGATCTAATGTGACTACAAAACATTGTAATTAACAAATGTTATAACGGATAACAAAAATGAAGCTTATCTTTAAGACCATCAGTAAATGCCCCTCCCCCTCATTGCATTACCATAATTTGTCTGAAGTGTAAATTTCCAGCAGTGTAATCTCAATGGTTTTACAATTGAAATGTAAATTCTATTGATTTTGGGGGTGAATTGTGACTCTGTTTAAAGTATTATAAACACAATAAGGCACTTTTGAGTTGTTGTATTGAAATAGTCGTGCATATTTTTTTTCTTTTACATATAAACTCATACAGACATTCTATTCTTATCATTATACAGCAATGCCTTTTATCTTAAAATGTCATAACCCAAATAATGTTCAGCAGGTTGTTTGTAAATAAGGACCTTGCAACCAAAGCCTGGTGATCAGGTCCCATCTGGCGACATGAAACAAGTCAAAAGCAGACTTTTTATTTAACATACACTAATGCAACACGTGATCGTGAGATATTAAGATCATTTATTCAATTATAAACAGGCCTAAGAAGTCTGTTGACCATTTAGCATTTACTTGTAAAGCTGTTTGTGTAGTTAGCTTCGCAGGCTAAGCTGGAGCTTAACATCAACAGGCACGAGCTTCATTGACACAACCCTTGTCATTCACCCTCAGTGTCATTCATTAACGCGTTCTTTTATCCTTACAGAATGTTACAAAAGTACAGAATGCCGCTCTAGCGGCCTTTATGACGTCAACGCCGCTGAAGTTTAAAGACCCGCATCCGGATACAAAGTGTCGTATACTCACTGCTGCATTCATCATCTGCGCAACGCTTCAGGTCTGAGAAACGCCGCTGTCCGCTCCATTCGCTGAAACACGCGTGGACAAGAAGCGGTAAAACATAAAAACATGGATTTAGTGTAGCCATGTTTGACTGTAGGGCTGCAGTCCCGCGGTGCGTGCAGCCGACACGTCAGCAGATCTGATCTGAGGAGGAGAAAACCACTGGAGTCATGTTACAGAACACTTAAAGAGACAGAGCTACAACAATACAACAGCATCTCAACGCACACTGTACAGGACTACACGCACAACATCTCCAAACAAACGACCAACACAACATTTCAACACTATGTATTAGACTGACATTAAAACAACATCTCCAAACTACCACAACAACATGTAAACACACTGTACGACACACACACACACACACACACACACACACACAAGCTTGCATTACAGAGATTTGTGTGATTAATTCAATATATAGCGCCAAATGAAAGAATACAGTATAAAGGCCACCCCTCCCAAAACCACGATTCAGTTTATCATGAAGTGACACTTTGTATTAAATATATACATTTAAAAAGGAAACAGGGAAAGTATCTAAACAGAGTCCAGGAAAACAAGAAATCCTTCAAAGACATTTATTTATCTAATCACTTCTTACATTTAAGCTATTTAACTGGGAGACCACTTCATATGTTTTTTTGTGTATAAGATAAATGTTGTGTATATGACATATTTGTTACTAGAAAAAAACCATCACACTACTTAAATGTGGTGTCAACCCCAACACATGTTTGCCTGTTTTTTTTTTTTTTTTTGGGGGGGGGTTGTACTAAGGCAAGCACTTTCTTTTTTCTTTGTACATTAAGTATAATGACAATAAAGGCATTCTATTATATTCTAAAACGCCATAAAAGCTTGTACATTAATTTTAATAATGGGGAAAGTGTGCACGCGTGTTGTTCTCCTCCAGTCCGACAGAGGCCGCTGTGCGGTAACAAACAGACGCAGCAGCACCGCTGTGTTAGAGAGGAAACTGTCGTATAAACAAGTACACTAACAGCTGTGATTTTCTTTGTATAAAAGGCGCATATTTGTAACTGATTTCAGTGCTTATTAAGCGTTTGCTTTTACAAATAAATCATTTGGAGGCGTAGTTGCTGTTTTGCGGCAACGGGCCGACAGGAGTCGCTGTGCGCCACTAACGCTGTTATAGCAATCGAAGAAGAAATGTGTTTAATGTTTATACCACTGATCCCACATGTTAATGGCGTGTCAAGCAATAAGTGTACTAAGTTCCATTTATAATATTTTATCACATCCACGTCAAAAACTTACTCGCTATGGATGATATTGAGGATGAGTTGAACATTTCAGCTGCTCATTTCGACTCTCCAGAGAATGATTCAATAAACCAGGAGTTTATTAAAAAGCCACTTCACGCTGACATAGCATCTAAACACCAAGGTATTGTGTTATGATCTGATGATAATACTCTACCATTCAAATGTTTAGGGTCACGTATTCATTGGTTAGTAATAGTTTTTCACATTTTAAAACTGACCAAAACTAACAAAATAAATACATAAATGAAAAATTATATATTTGGTCATCTTCGTTCTCTTGTCGTTTTTATCAAGCAGCTTCTTGAGGTCTCAGCCCTGAGATGCATTTTAAACAGTATTGAAACAGTTCGAAAAATAAAATATATTGTTTTGGCACATTCATGTTTTTGTCTATAAAACTATAACGTAAATCCATTGAGCACATTTAAATAGAAAAGGTTTTTAAGATCATGAGAAACACTGTAGTGTTTGCTTACAGTTTCTGGGGTACTGAGTGAAACTCATATGTTTATTTTGCAGTTCAGGCGAAAGAAACCGGCTTTCGTAAATCCAGCAGAAAGTGTCTGAAGACCATCAGAGATGCAATGCTGTATCATAACTGGCAGGAGGCTGCAGAATATTTCACATCTTACATCCAAACACTGGAGGACACCACTGTCACCACTGCACACCTTCACCGTGATGTATTCATACTTTTATTTCTCTAAAATGTGTTGTACATTGAGAAAAGTTACAAGAGTGAATTTATTCAAATGCTCAAAACGCTCACGCTCATGGGTATTGGATTAACTTTTCATTTACCGCTATAAGTTTAGGCTTACAGTAAAATGCATTAAAATAAATGATGTCATCGTTTAATCTCCTCGTGTGTTTGTAAATCTGTTTGTGACTCTTCTTCAGCGGAACAGAAGATATTTTGAGAAATCTCAGTGGGTTTTAAGTTCATACAATGGAAGTCAATGGGGTTCAGTGTTGTTTGGTTATCAACATTCTTTCAAATATCTTCTGTTGTGAACAGTGAAAAGTTCTGTAGATGTGTAGATTCAATGTACAAAATCATGATTGAGTTTCTCTGCATGTTTTCGTCCTCCAGATCATTTGGAGACTCGGAATAGAGATTTTGCATCATCTCCGTAATGCTGACATTGATGATTTTAATGCTGTATATGAAAATTTGAAAAATGCAGGGGTCTCAAACTATGCTAAGGTATGAATTGAACTGATCCAGCATGATTTCTTGTGATATAAACCCCAGTGCTAGCTCTGCAATAACATGAATATTATAGATCTGTTTGGAACATGCCTTTCACCTCCTGCTGAACGGACAGTCGGATGAAGCCAAGCGTCAGCTGTCTCTCGCGAGTAGCTGGAGGTATGGCAAACAGACCGACGCTCAGTCTCTAGAGATGAAACTCATTCACGCCTACTGTGGCTTTCTGGATTACTTCATCTGGAGTAGTAAGATGTCCACCACACCAGAAACAGGTCAGAGTCTTGTACTTCACACGATTATATTCTGTGGTGGTTGTATTACAGTGTCCAGTAGCCTAACATTGTGATCCCAAACATCAGCTAACACCAAACCATATCTTACAAACGCTGAATGTTGTTTATGAAAGTGCATGTCTGAAAGAAAGTCAGAATTCGATGTGTTATATTTCTGATAGGAAGCAATGCGTTCATCTGTCTGTCCATCCTTTGTGTTATTTCAGAGGATGTCAGCGCTTCGCAAGAGATGCCCATGTACTTCAGACAAGCTTCAGTGACTCTGCAGGAGGTTATAAAGCATCCGGGAATCTGGGACCCTTTTGTGTTGAGTTACATCACTGTGAGATGTATTTCTTTAAAGATATTTTACTCTTGAGTTGTTCCAAACCTCTTTTCCCTCCTGATTCCCTAAACTCCTGTACATTGAAGCCAAAGTTTTAACTGTAATTGAAATACTGTTCAATATAAGAAAGTGCTCTGCTGTGTGTCGTGTTTCCTGCAGATGTTGGAGCATAACAGCAGTATTGATGAAGCGCTGAAGGTTCTGCAGAATTACGCCTACAACAAAGATTTCCCATCAAACCCAAACGCTCACGTCTATCTGTATCAGTTCCTCAAGAGACAAAACGCTCCACAATCTGCACTCATCTCTACATTAAGGGTGTGATATCATCATTATATGACTTAAGAATGGAAGTATTGAATGTTGGATATGATTATAATTCCCTCTGTGTGTGTGTGTGTGTGTGTGTGTGTGTGTGTTTCAGATTCTGCATTCTGTTGTCCCGAGTCACAAGCTGATGATCGAGTTCTGCGCTCTTCTCCTGCAGACACGTACGTATAATACGTAAAATAATCCTTTTTTTTTTTTTGTGAGCGTGTTTGCAGTTATGACAGCTATGAACAGAAACGTGTAGTGTAAGAGCAGATGTGACTCCGAATGCTGAGGAGTTTTCTTCTACTTCTCCAGATCAAGAGAAGGGTATAAAAGAAGCTCTCTGTGTTTGCATGGACCTCCTGGATTTTTCCAGCTGGAAACATGACAGGGATGCATGGAGATGTCTTCTGAAAATCCTGCAGCGACTTAAAAACAAGTAAGAGTTCACATTGTCTGCTGCATGTGTTATTAGAAACTCGCACTAAATTGTTTCTTCTGTTGCTTGCTTAGACGAATCGCTTGCTGTTTTCCTCAATTGTAAGTCGCTTTGGATAAAAGCGTCTGCCAAATGAATAAATGTAAATGTGTTGATTTTGTTTATGATGTAGACATAATATTGTGAAAGAGGAATGGGCCGTCAGAAGATCATTGTGGATGGCCATGCACTTCAGACCTTACATCATCAGGACAGAGTTACAGAATGATGTCAGACTTTGGAGAATCAAGGAGAGAGTTTTAAAGCTTCTGGGTGAAGACAGTAAGTATTGTACGCATGAATATCACGTCATACGTCTGGTCCTGTTTACACCTGATGATAAATCACATCTTTAAACTGGATCACTGTATTTATCTATATCATATGTGACCCTGGATCACAAAACCAGTCTTAAGTAGCACGAGAACATTTGTAGTAATAGCCAAAAATACACGGTATGGGTCAAAATAGCCATTTCTCTTTTATGCCAAAAAATCATTAGGATATGAAGTTAAGATCATGTTCCATGAAGATATTTAGTACATTTCTTACTGTAAATATATCAAAACATTATTTTTGTGAGTAATATGCTATGCTAAGGACTTCATTTGGACAACTTTAAAGATTTTTTGATTAAATTGTATGCAAAATATCATGATAATATCTTAAATGTGAGCCCAGCTGAATTTATTGTTACACATTTTGTTACACGTCTGTATAGCGTTAGTAAATCCAAATCTTATTTGTTTTATTTATGCCACATCAGTGACATTACTGTAATTGTGTGTGTTTTTTTCTATAGTACAGGTAGAGGACTAGACAATCTCCCTCAGGTCAGAGAGACAGACATCAGAACTTCACTGAAGACAACGTCAACGAGTCTGAATCATAAAACGATTCACATATCACCATTAAGCATTTGGGAGAGATTATAATAAGAATCCATGTCCATGTTTGTTACTTTTTACCGAGCATCTTCCATGTGGATTGCTCACTTTAAATGAAAATAATACAGCAAGTTTACAGACGACTTTAAATGTGTCCAAGAGAGGGCGCAGATGCTGCATTTATAGAGCCGGCTGTATTACAGAAAAGATTCTTTTAAACAAACATTACAAATTTACTGTGGGCTTCAAAAACAAGACGCCAAGAAATGCCTTCCTTAAATACATTCAACTGTTGAAAAGTGTTTTGGATCGAAAAGTTGGTTTGGAAAATAAACATCAAGTTGAAATATTTAGTTTGTCCTGTTTTTGCTTTAATGACATCATCTATAGATTTTCATGATTTCAACCTTATGATCTCCAACAAGAACATCTCACATGTGTCAGTGATAGCAATGAAACCTGACAAATATGACCTAAAGTAATGCTGTTTCAATTTATACAAGGTATTTAAAATCTCGCCAGGTCACACGAACAATGAACATTACAGCACATTCAGTATGAAAAGATTGAGTAAAATGGTGTAAATGTGTTTGAATCTCTTTAGACAGATGGATTGTAATGTGTAAGTGGCACGTGTGACTGTTTTGCTCATAACCATCTGAACGCTGATATTGAGCAAGATGTTCATGGACACTCGGTTAAGCAAACTGCCACCTACACAATTATATCTTACATAAAGATGATTTTATCTATTGGCATGATAACAGTTTCACTTTCCTAACAATTTAACATATTTATGTGACATAAGACCAACATTTGATCATACAAACTCTCTACCGAGTAAAAGCTCAATTTAGATTAAATCTGCAACCTGTTACCCAATCTGGTGTAGTTTTTAAAACGTTTGTTGTTTAATTGTGATTATAAATTCACACAAATCCAGGTTTAATTTTTGTTAACATGGTTGCAGATCATGTCAAATAGAGAGTTAAACCCTCAGAATATTTAGTTTGAGCTCATGGGGTGGATGATGTAGATTTTCACCTCTGCACAAGAGGAAGTGCTGCATAACTTCCTCTTCCGAAGCTTCTAAATATCACACCGCATAACGTCAGTTTTTCCACTGATATGCGTGTGTGGTTATCTAAATATATTCGCATGCTGCAATAAACAAGATCATTTTTAGGACAGGCGATCACATTACATCACTTTATTTCATTTGAATATCAAATGCTTCTCTAATCCGCATGTCAAGGTTTTTATTGAAAACATAAAAAGCTACCTGGAGTATTTACATGTGGATTTGTGTGTGCGCTTTATTGATATCAATCTGATTAAAGTCGCACCTTCTTTACAAATTCATAACAGCCGTTATAAGAACCTGTTTCACCCCGGATATAACCTGCTTCTGACACCGTGAGTAACCTTTTGTATCTGCTGCTTTTATTAGTTACAAATGATTAATGGAGAGTTTTGTGACATTACACATAACATTTCAGATCACAAGATAAGAAAGTGTGAATGTTGTCATGGCCTTCTGAGAGAAGAAAATCCCATAATACTTGGAGTTATGAATTGCTTAATTCAATCAGTCCTATGGTCAACATGTGAGCATTGAGACAGATTCTGATATTTGATGTAAATCTACATTATTCTAGATAATTTACAAGAATCTAGATCATGTAATAACTTATTTGTTGAATAGCTAACTATGTAAATCCTAATATGCAAAACATTCACACAACACTTTAAAGTAATGTATGTTAATATAATTATGATTCATTTTCAAGTATTGTACAAGTATTATAACTTATATTATAAAAATAGAATTTCATTTTATTTTACACTAATCAGATTATTATGTGTTTTCATTATTTAAATGAAATGATGTTTATAAAAATATGCATTTATCTATAAACAACGTGAATAATGTTTCTAGTAGATTACATTAATATATATATATATATATGTGTGTGTAGTCTATATATTATGTGTTTATTTAGCATTATACGTCTGTTTAATATGATATAATAATGTTTGTTGATGTCTCAATAAGACAGTAGCAGCATCACCCTTTTGTTTTATTATACTACTAGTCCCGAGTGTTATTATATTATAACTTTAATGTAATGTTGTTATTATTTTAATGTCATTTTACACTTTGCATTCATGCATTTGGCGCTGCGCACACCGATAAATCTATGACATCATAGTAGCGCGAGGGCGGTCTCGCGATATTTCACCATCATTCGCCTATCGCTCTGCGCAGCGCCTTATAAAGTCGTACACACCTCATAAATGATTATCAATTACTTTACAGCCCATAATTCTGCGCGTTTACTCTTCCGTGACGCGTCTTGAACCCGGTTCAAGCGAGCTCGCGTCTGATTGGCTGTCGATGACATCACCCTGCGCTCCGGTGACCGGCGGCAGTGCGGAGCGTCATTGGTTCGGACCCGCGTCAGTCTGAAGTGAGAGTCGACCGGACCCGCTAGAAACTCAAACTCGAGCTTTAAACGAGAGCAAAGCAGCACGGGAGGAAAATGCTGCGGGACTCCGGGACCGGCTGACCGACTTCACACACCGGAAGAGAAGCGGCTGATAAACACATTAAATGTGAGTATATTGCACGATTTAGTGCGCTTAGGAGTGCACAGATTTGCCTAGTTAAATAGATCTATATAGTCCTGCTCAGTATATAAACATACACGATGCTTTTTATTATATAAAAAGTTTATCATATGTATAATATGATGCATGTACAGTATAGATTATAGAATGGGCTATTTTTTGTCACATTCTTCTGTTTAGAGTTGTTTTGTTGTCATTTCTGATATCTGCAGTCTATAATGATATATGGACTAATATGATATATAAACTAATTTATATGTGGACTAATATGATTATAGGATATATACCATTTATACCAGCGGACTATAAGAATGTATGGTTTTTTTTCTGTAAAATGGAACTTAATTTCTCTTTATTGCTGTCATCAGTCACATCCAGAGCACAGAGCTGTGATGTGTAGCCTGACAGATTTGACAGGTGTGCCTTGCAGAGATCCGTACATCGCATGCATGAAATAATGATGATGTCTGGCCGTAGATGCAGAACCTTTCCATATTTTATTCCCAGCACGTCCACATGCCGTGTTCGAGAACAGGCTGCGTGCTCTTTTGAATTGAATGGGGTCAGCAATTCGGTTTGGTACGCAGAGAGACGGTCAGGGCGATGAGATGCATGTTTGATAAGCGTTCGGGATATGTGACGGTTCAATGAATCGAGTGCAGCGAGTACAAACTGTACACTTCTGTGTGATGCAGTGGTGTGCAGCTGGAGCTTCTGGGGATACGTGACATCAAAAAGTATTTGTATCGAATCATTGAATTTCATTGTATTCGATGAGTTTCTTTATTCTTCAGAACACAAGAGAAGATATTTTGAAGAATGTTGATAATCAAACAACTCTGAACCCCATTGACTTCCAACACAACTGAGACATTTCTCAAAATATCTTCTGTTGTGTTTAACTGAAGAAAGACTCACGAACAGGTTAACAACCACATGAGCGATGACAGAATATGTATTTTTTTGTTTAACTTCAGATGTTGTATTTTGCGATTCTGTCGCTTCATTCTCTGCTCTCCGTTGAAATCCAGTTTCTCGTGTGTTTCCCAGTGCACCATTCAACTCGTAGCCATCGTTTTCATCCCGGACGTCCGAGTTCTCTGTGGAGCGCCCGTCCTCTGAGGTCTCTCCATGCCTCCATCTCCACTCGACGACAGAATTGTGGTGGCGCTGCCAAGGCCTATAAGACCTCAGGACCTCCGACTCTGCCTGGACACCAGCTACCTGGAAACCACCGTCGGTACCGTCGGCAAGACGACGGTCATCAGCAGCAGCACCACCGTGGTGAAGATCCAGACGACCAAGCTTTCGTATATGCCCTCGTCCGGCGGCTCCACGCGCTCGCTGACGTGTGGATGCAGCAGTGCCAGCTGTTGCACGGTGACCACCTACGAGAAAGACGGCCAGACGCGGTCCCTGAGCCAGGTCAGCGCCAGCAGCCCCGACCTGAACGCGGGAGTCGGCTATGGCGTCACACCCGCGGGCCGCGGAGAGGCGTACAGCGCGCCCAGTCTCACCTCGGCCGTGGCCAGGGGCGGCATGCGGGTCATTCACCCCAACGAGCTGGCGAGGAAGCTGACGCACTGCCCGGCGGGCCACCCCGTCGGACCCGTGCCCGTGATCATCGACTGTCGGCCCTTCATGGACTTCAACAAGAGTCACATCAGGGGCGCCGTGCACATTAACTGCTCGGACAAGATCAGTCGCAGGCGACTCCAGCAGGGGAAGATCACGGTGCTGGACCTCATCTCCTGTCGGCAGAGTAAAGAATCCTTCAAGGGGATATTTTCCAAAGAGCTGGTAGTGTACGACAAATCCACGGTCGACCCCGGCCGGTTAACACCGTCTCAGCCCCTGCACGTGGTCCTGGAGTCTCTGAGAAGGGAAGGAAAGGATCCCATCATTCTCAAAGGTGAGAGTTTTGGTGTGTAGTTTTATATTGAAAGATCACCGGTTTACATTTAGGGTTTAACTCATGTACGGCATTTTAATTTCACAAACACTTACTGAATGTTTCATTTCTAGAAATGACTTTAGTTTCACTGGCATATGAACAGGTACTTTCAGACTCGTATGACTCGAGACGTTACTTTGCTTGGAACTTTTTAACCGAAGATTTTGAGTAATCAAACAGGCTTTTCTCATTCTCAAAACCAATATCTTGTGCCATCTTTCACACTCTTCAAAACCCACGTTCGGTTTTCATTCTGTGTGGTCAGGTTTCGAGATTGTGTGGATGTTTGGCAGAAATTCTCGTAACCGTGAAATCTTGCATGAACGTTTAAATTTTTTGGTTGTCTGTGACGCACACAGAATTAATTTGTTTATTTCTGTTTTATAGAAACAAAAATACATTTGTGGCTGTGCTGGTTTGTGAATACACACGGTTTAAAAAACATTGGTGATAAATGATACCATAGAAGAAGAACCATTTTTGGCTTTTATGGTTCCTTAAAAAACAGAACCGTTTAACATTTCTGTAATATAAAAACGTCGATAGACTATAAAAACGAAGAAGGAAATTATACTTTTGAGAATGGTTCTCACTTCTGGTCGTCAGCTTATATTGATTTATTATTAGTATTATTTTGTTTAATCTTACATATATAATTACATTTTGAAGATATAATATTTGTTTAACATTAAGTTGGTTATAAATATTCTGTTGTATTTTGTTTAAACGTTTGTGTAACTGAAACAGGAAGTTCTTCTGGACCAGCATTGTTTACATCATCCGAAGGGGTCTATAGGGCCTATATTCATTCTTTTCAAGAGTCTATTTATTCTGATCACAATATAGCACAACCTGACGTATATTATATGGCATCAAACACATAATAATCGAATAGCATCACGTCCAAATAAAAAATGTATACAAACATCATCTTACTGACAAAAAACAGACGCAGTCATGAAGCGTTTATCTGTTATCTGTTCAGTAGAGCGGTGGAAATGCTTTGTGTGTTGTTGACTGTTCAGTCCAGCACATACATGCACAGAGGGACACGGCTCTGTTGGGCTGAGGGCCATGTGCCACCACATGCCTGCGCTCCCGTGTCTCCTGCCAGCAGCTGATGGTGAAGAACCAGTCGTATTCGAGCGACTCGCCTCGCTGACCATCTTTGCCTTGTTTGGCTGGAGAGCGGAGGTCTCATCCGACATCATCCTGTGAAAGCACACAGAGATGTGTCCGAGCGGCGGGGCTCTGTGCCAAAACTGAGTAAACCGCCTGCTTAGACAGCATTTTAACAGAGCGTAGACACACTCATATGAATTTCGATACTCTTCTGGGATGCACGGTTGTTGTAAAACTATAAATAATAACATAAATACTGAATCATTTCCATTCAAGTTTGTGTTGCCAGATCATTCACTCATTAGGGTCCATTTCAGTTCAAGTTCTTTGTTGTAGGCAGCATACTTGAGTCATTCATGTCTCTGTTCGGTCATATCTCCATCAGATGTGTGCATTTACATGTGCTCTTGATCTTTCGAGAGAGTTTATCTTATCTTGGGAACGTGTTTCGAATCATCTCGTACATCTGCTGGCTTTACATGTGCCAGTTTTTGAGTGGCAGACTTCGAGAACATCTGAGCAGCCAAATGTTGCTTGACTATCGCGTGCTAATATTTGGCATCCGTGATGTGTTTTTTTCTGTTGTTTGCATGATAACTATTCCTTTTGGTTAGAGATTCACACAAAGACTTGTGAATATTGATTGTATACAGTGCATTGTGATGTGTGCAGGTATTTGTCAGCGCAGGTGTGAGGTAAAGTGGTGGATGAACAGGTGCTGCAGGTTCACATTTGGTTAACTGAAATTTAACAGAAATATTTTCCCGCTCTGTGTTCATCAGAATAATGTTATTTGAGGAAAAACAGATGTCTAATGACAAGATAAACACTTAACGTTGCGCTTGTTTGCTGATATTTGTTTGCGGATTATAACAGATGTTTGCTTAAAGACGCGAAGGGCTTGTGTGGGTGTTAAACCACTGTGACAACACACATCACAAGCCTTTATTTAACTATTCTATTCTATTATAGTACAATGTATTACATTATATGTTAAAACATGTTAAACTTGTTACCATCATGTTAGAAAGTTATAAAATCTATAGCTTTCAAAATATTTTTTTACTTTACCAGGCTTTGTCAAGTCAACATAAAGTTTGCCTCAAAATCTATTTTCTGGTATTCGATAATATATTATATTTTAGGGATGTTAAACGATTAATCACATCCATAATAAAAGTTTGTGTTTATATAATAGCCAGTAACCTGACTGCCTTAAAATTTTGAATTAATTCAAACGTAAAAATATTAGTTAACATAATGATTTTGCATGAAATTTATTGAATTAACTCAAAAAGGCAGCCAGGTTACTTATTTTACTTATATTTTTTTTATTTTAGTTAACTCAAAGAATTATTTTTTACTGTGTATGTGTGTGTATGGTGCATATTAATTTTGTATTTATAAATGTGTACACATCCATATGTATATAGGACATATTTGTATATGTAATTTAAATGATATATAAACATCTATTGATTTTCATATTTTTCTTAAATATGTACATGTGTACGTGTTTATAAATACACAATGAATATGCACAGTACACAGACATATATTATATAAACACAAACCTTTATTCTAAATGCGATTAATAATTTAACATCCCTATTATATTTATAATAAAATTATTATATACTTTCTAGTATTATATATTTTTAGTTAAAGTATTATGCTCTTTATATTTAAATATTTAATATATATTATATTTACAGTTCAAGTATTATTTTATATTTGTAGTTTCCTGGGATTGCACTCATTTTAATAAATTCAAACCTTAAGTAATAAAATAAAGTAGTTATAAAACGGACAATGTCTTCATGTTCGTCTGTTTTAGGAGGTCTCGCCGGTTTTCGACAGAGCCACGAGGATCTCTGTGAACACTCTCTCCAGCCGGCGGAAGGGCAGGACGGCAGTACCGCCATGGGCCTGTCGGGGGCGCTACCTCATTCTTTACCCTCCACACCGGACATAGAGAACGCAGAGCTGACCGCAATCCTTCCCTTGCTGTTCCTGGGCAACGAAAGAGACGCTCAAGACCTGGAACAAATGCAGCGGCTGAACATCGGTTTCATCCTCAACGTGACCACTCATCTGCCGCTCTACCACTATGACCTCGGCCTCTTCAACTACAAACGTCTGCCGGCCACCGACAGCAACAAACAGAACCTGCGGCAGTACTTCGAGGAGGCGTTCGAGTTCATAGGTATGACTTCTTTCTTATGTGCTTCATTTCATGATGACGTGTGTCTGAGGGTTTTTCAAATACGATGTTTTGTTTTGTCGTCAACAGAAGAAGCTCATCAGGCCGGTCAGGGGCTCCTCATTCACTGCCAGGCGGGTGTGTCGCGCTCCGCTACCATCGTCATCGCTTATCTGATGAAGCACACTTGGATGACCATGACAGACGCCTACAAGTTTGTTAAGTCTCGACGGCCCATCATCTCCCCAAACCTCAACTTCATGGGTCAACTTTTAGAGTTTGAAGAAGATCTTAATAACGGCGTTACTCCGCGTATACTCACGCCTAAACTCATGGGCGTGGAGACGGTCGTATAGCATCCCGGAGCTTTTTTTGGTCTCGATGAGGATTTCCGCATTGGAACGTCCTTATTTGTTTCTCCTTCACTCTCGACCTTTCAAAATGAGAGATGTGCATGAGGAAAACTATCCTGGTTGGGTTCGGTGTTAAAGACAAACACTGTGTTTGCGGTCATTTGATGCTTTTGGCCGCTGGTGCTTGCTTTTGCTCCCAGGAGAGATGGAAAAAATGAAGGCTTTTGGTGTGGCAGTGTTTTAATTGTATTTTTATACAGTAGATCGACCGCTGGCGCGAGTCTACAGGCTTCACTGTGCAATAATTTCTGTTTGTAAAGCAACCAGAAGAGTGATGTGTATATAACCATCAGTTACATACATGACTCTTGTGTTTTTCTTACGGCTTTTGCTTGTTTGATGTAGACCTGATCTTCTCTGCGCCAAATTATTTGCAGCTTTTATCTTTATGACACTGCAGCATTTATTTAGCATAAAAACACCTGAAACCAGCGTGTGAATGCCGGTGTGTGTGAGCGTTTGTGTCATGGTCACGATTACATTTGACAATCACAACTTATTGAGATTCAAGTTATTGCATGAAGAGTAAAATGATATAAACCAGAACAAAAGTATATTAATATTAAACAATCATCTAGTTCAAATCATTTGCTTGATGTTTAAAATAAAACAGAACGTGATTTTTTCCATGTGAGTGAATCACCCTTATAATTAACCATGGTTTTACTACAAATAAAACCCTATAACATGGTTAAACTATGATTTGGTTTGACACTCTTAAACAAAGGTTCCCAAAAGGTTCTTTGTCAGGCTGTATGGTTTTATAAAGAACCTCTTGTGATAAGAGTTGTGACCCGTGTTCATGTCAGTGTGTTTGTGTGTAAATGAGAAGCGTCTGTGCTCACGTTTTCTCTGTGTTGATCTCAGTTCAGATGAGATGTGTTTTCATGACCTCAGACCGGCCGAATAGTTTGACACCGGTGGTGAATTTCAGCTTCCCAGCTTCAGACTTTGCCATCAGTATTGTGCCTCAATCGGTGCCTTAACCCAGGATTACTCGTGATGAGATGAATCTGTGTGCTTCAGGGCTGTCTGTGTGTTTTTAACGTGTTAGAACAGGAGACATGGAGTCCTGTGTGTTAGAAAGTTGCTGAGCTGAACGAGCTTTGATATTTCTTTCATTATGATGTGACCGATTATACTTTAAATGATTTTTAAATCAGAATTAGCTCCCATGAAAAAACTTAAATGCTGTGAAAGAACTAAATCTGGGTTTGTCTAAATATTGAAATGAGCTCATTATTCTGTCAACATTGAAGATCTTTTCTAAATCATGTTTTTATTCACCTTTACACAACATGTGGATGATGGTAACATGATGGAAAAATTGCATATTGCTACTTTTTTCATGTAATACTACAAGAATGTAACCACATGCAGTTTGAAACTGTGAATTAAATTAAGAGTAAACATTATTGCTAATAAACCCTCAAACCTTAGAAAATTAACCATGCTTTAACCACTTAGTAAAAGTGTAGTCATTTATAATTATTTAAATACTTTAGTTTTACAAAAATATCATGGTTTATGCATGGTAAAACCATAGTTAAACTTTATGGCCTGGTTTCATAGACAAGATTTAAGACTAGTCCCAGACTAAAATGCTAGTCTGAGTTGCCTTACTTATAATAACTTGCAGTGACAAATCTTAAAATATGTCAATGCCATTGATTTGTCAGTAATATTATTTACTAAAGCATTTTTAAAAAAAGTGATATTATAATTTAACTAAGGCCTAGTCCTGGCTTAAGCTAAGCCCTGTCTATGAAACCGGGCCCATATGTTTTTGCAGTTAAGACCAGGCTAATTTCTACTTTATCTGATCCTGTCATGACATGATGACCAGAGCAACCAGAGTAAACCAAAGTCCCTCAGAGTCAGAAACCAAATCACAGCATCATTTTCTGATTCATTCTGATCATTCAGTTCAAATGTTGGACGACAATTTCTGAATGCAAAGCACATCTTTACTATTCAAACTGCTTTAAAGCTTCCCGTATATTTACTGCTGTATGCTGAAGGTGTGACCATTACAGGTCGGCCAATGCAGTCTTTTTATTTTCATATGCTGTCTTTCTGTCACTTTCGTGTCACACTGTGCTTGTACGAGCGTCACCCCGAGCATCTGAATCCGGCTCAAGGATTTAAAGGGCAAAAACACTCCGGGTGCGCTCACGGGAATATGGGACAGCTGTAGACATTTCGCAAACGGATCTCTATGCATTGTTTATATTTTGCACTGACTTCAAATGGAAATTAACAGCTTTTTTTATTTTATTACTTTTCCCACAAAGGTGCTATGATGCTGGAGGCCTTCTGCAATGTTTTTGCATGACCTGCTTTGGTAAAGCGTCTTCCTGTAAGCCAAGAGCTCTCTCTTTAAATGTCAGAGTTCAAACACTGTTATTTTCTAATGTGAGGTTTGGAAATAAACCCTCCCAAAAAAAGAAACGAATCTGAATTATTGAGTGTTTATAAAGCAAAACCTTGTACATAAATGCATAAACCCACCTCTAGAGAAGCTGATTTGTGGGGTTTTGTTCACTGTTACTTTTGTTCATTTCACATTAAAGATAATGAATAATAAATCACATCATGATATGTGGCTTGTTGAGGAGAGATCTGATGAAACTTACAGTTTGTGTTCATACGATGGAAGTCAATGGAGTTGGGTGTTGTTTGGTTATCAACATTCTTCGAAATATCTTCTGTTGGAAAAGAAAGTCATACAGGTTTGACACGACATGACGATGAATAAATGATGACAGAATGTTCTTTTTGGGTGAACTGTCCCTTTAACTAGTGCTAGTATGCAATAACCACATTGTTCATTTTAGATTTAGTTTGTAATAATGTAAGGTTTGATCTTTTAACAATAACATCATGAGTATAGTGAATATAGTGTTATGTGTTGTTGCCTTTGCCGCTGGTGTTCTCCGTCTATATTTGTTCTGTGATTTGGGTGTCCCGCCCCTCCCGGCTGTGGTATACAGGGATCGTCTGAACGGGGAGTCAACAAGGACTCGAGTAAATTTCTCCCTATAGGAACAGAGCCCCAAAATAGTTTTAGTGTGCTTTCTAATTAGGAGGGATGAGAGTACCGCCTCATTAATCTCATCCAATCATTCGTGTGGGTCTGGCACGCTGGAATAGCCCTGATAACAACCCGGCCGCCCCTCACGTCCCAGTTATGGACGTATTAGGACAACAGAGAGCCGTGAGGAGGGGCGCAGAGTTAAGACTTCACTTATATTTATGAGGTTTCTTTTAAAATGTCTTTAACCGTGACATACAATACAGAACTGTACGATTAATGTGGCTTTCGAAAAACTGGATGGGAAATGTTTACTGACACACTTTTGAATTTCATTTGCTTATATGTTAAATCTCAATCAGATCTCTTTGTTTATATTGAAATACGACTGTGTCACAGAAAGTAAAACACACGGGCGTCTGATGGAAGGGGATGTCCCATCCACATTTTAAAAGTGACTAAATAACCTTAAAAATAATGAGTGTTGTGTCTCCAGAAGGTTTTGGAGATGGAAGTTGGCAGTGAGGTTAAATCTACAGGTTAACTCTGATCCGAGGTGTGGGTTTCCGTTTTTGCGTCTGTGATTAGTATAAAGTTTTATGTACATTGAAATTGTATTGTACTTTTTAGTAACATTAAGAAAAACGTCTAAGAAATCAACAGCAGCGGGTGATATGTTAAAAGTAAAACTCGGATCCGAGGTCAGAAACATGTTTAGTTCTGTTAAACAATGTCTCTCCTTTTTTAACTTGATGTTTACAGTAAGTCTGTATTTGTTAGTTACTGTTGCTGTGCTCTGGTTTTAAAGCGTCCTGCCCCGTTTGTCCCGTGTGGAATGAGCTCTGGAGATACTTTCACTCAGAAGTGTGTCTATATGAAACCTCAGCGGGCGTCTCTTGAGAGAACAGCTGCGCGGACCGTAACATTGAGCCCCATATATCACCGTCTAAAAAAGCAGCAGTGATGAAGACACAGAAGCCCAATCGCTCATGATATAATCAGGTCATGATACCAAAAGTGCATATGAAATGTGATTATGTGTCAAGGCTCAGATGCATCATACATCGTGGTGTCTTGCATTGACGTGTGTAAGGCTGCCGTTTGGATAATCATGAATTTAAACCTAGATATGACAATTTAATGTATTTAATGTACTGTGTGCAGTTTGTGCCACACTGTAAAGTTTTTTGCTGTAGTTATTGCCAGTAACTTAAGGCTGAAATACACTACACGACTTTTAAAATCTGAACAGATTCACAAAATCGGAGCAAAAGTCTTGTAGTGTATTTCAACCTTTACTGTAGATTTATATTTATTTAATTTATTGGCAACAGTTTGTTCAAAGATAAATGAACATTAAACATTAATAAATCTTTATCTTTACAGAATAAAACTATGAAGTAACAGCCACATGCAAAGCATTCTGGTAACCAAAATCCTCATTAAACCTTTTTCTGGGTTTTTTCTTATTTTTGGTTCCCAGAAATGCTTTACATGATATTTTATAGGTTTAAAGATAAAGACTTTTTAATGTTCATTTATCTTTAAACAAACTGCTACCAGTAATACTGTAATTCTACAGAATGTTTTAATAGTGTAAGTTAAATAATAATACAATAAATTGAGATGAGGTGTGCCAATAATATTCTAACCTGTAAGACTTGATGTAAACGTGTCACAATTGATCTTTAGTAATAATGAGATATTTACTAATTTAGAGTTTGTTGTCAATACCAATCGCCTACAAGTTTTGCCATCTTTAGAAAGAAACAGTGATTATCCACATTTGATCTTAAACTGCGCATGTGTAGACATCATGATGCTGTAAATGGACTGTATATTGTAAAAAATGCTGTTTTAACCCATAGTTGGGTAAAATATGAACAAACACAACTATTACACTATAAAATGTCCATATTTGACCCAGCCATAGGTTGAAACAACCCAGTATAAATTTAATCCCAAGCGGTGGTTGAGTTCGTCCATGTTTACCCAACCAAAACACAAAAGGAATAACAGCTATCCATTTTCATGTAACAGATGAGTATTGATATTTAAATGGTAAATTGGTTAATATCATCACCCTAGTCGAGTATGATTTTAGTAAACGCTGTCTGTTGCCTGAGCTTTGAATATAACAACCAGCATATATATATATATATATATATATATATATATATATATGCTGGTTGTTATATTCACAGTAAACAGAGGGTAAACAGAAGCAGGAATATCAAAGCTCAGTTTAGCAGTAGGGAAGAGGTTGAGATTCTCCGTTGTAATGAGAGTCATAATGAAAATCTGTCCTTGCATAGCTGAAATGAATTGCTAGCTGCATTTAGATGTAATGCTAAGACGCTTGCTTCCCTGTTTAGATCCAGCCAGATGTCCCACATCTAAATTTAACCTGAAATATGAAACAATCACAATAAAGGAGCTATTTATAATATGTGTGATGTGTTGTGGCCATTGAGTTATCGCCACATGACAACATGACATTATACAGTGAAGCAGTCAGCTGTCAATCAACAACACACGGCAGAAAAAAATCATATAGGCTAGGCCTACACTTATTCATCAAAATCATATTCCTGTCATGTTTGCCAGTGAAAATGAGTTTTTCCTTTTTTTCTTACCTCACTTGCCAGTAGATTTGTCTTGTTTTAAGCACAAACTTCACTCTTTTTTTTTTTTAGATTTCTAACACGCTTTACAATGCATATAAAAAACATTCTCTCGTTCGGTAAAATCGATCAACACTCACAATTACAGCACGTAAGGGCGGAGGACTTTTAAAGCGACACGTGAAGCTAAATTTTTGTACATTTTAAATGTCATTTTAAAGATTATTTTGATATTTGACGGAAGTGACTTCATCGATTGTCCCACACAGCGCAGTGTGCACGAAGCAATTCTTTCGCGCCCAAACCGTTACTGACTTGACGATTTCACTTCATCATATCAATACATTTTACAAAGATCAAAACAGAATAAATAGAAATAATAATAATACGAAATTGATGTCGATATTTAGGTGTAGTTCATTTACAGGTAAGATTCCATTTAAAAACAACTCGACGGCAATATGACGATTATTCACATTTACAGGAATCAGTAGAACTGAGGAAATTAACTGGTTATGGAGAAATATAAAGTTAGCTACAATACTACCTCAAACTTATATCTCTCTGTCTTTGTTAGGGCCTAACTTTGAAAGATGAAAGTTAACGTCACAAACGTGGCTGGTGAAACTGTTTATTATTTAAAAGGTTTCATATCAGTCTTATTATATACGTGTAATATTTACGTTTCTTTAGCTAGTTGTGTTAACTAGGGTATTTTATTTTAGTAGTGTGTAATGTGTGTAGGACGCGGAAATAAAAATAAAATGACTTTATTATGTTTTAATGCATCGAGAAACACATCAACTGTCTGTTTATTTAAAGTGATAGTTCACCCAAAAATGAAAATTCTGTCATCATTTACTCACCCTCTTGTCATTTTAAACCTATTTACATTTCTTTGTTCTGCAAAACACAAAGAAAGATATTTGGAAGAATGTGAGTAACCAAACAGATCTCACCCCCATTGACTCTTCTTAGTATTTATTGATGAGATCTGATACTGACATTCTTCCAATTATCTTCGTTTGTGTTAAGCAGAACAAAGACATTTATACAGGTTTGAAATGACAAGATGGTGACAGAATTTTAATTTTTGAGTGAACTGTCACTTTAATTCAATGTAACTCGTGTTTGAGATTCTACCGCCACCTGGTGTACTACCAGAGAAAGACACGTGCACAGGCAACTGTATTTACACCATCTGTAAATAAACACACAGGTCTCATTGCCTATTATAGAAGAGCTGCTGAATGATTGTAATAAACAGTTGTGTGTCATTGAGTTTGCTGAAGACAGAGTGTAAATTTGGCTTGACTCAGCTGACAGAAAAACGAGTGTTATTGTAGAGAGGAGACTCATCGATGTCAACATGTTGTGTAGGACGAAAACCGTCTGTGATGTCCGCGGACACACTCACAAATACAGACAGATATTGGAGGATTTGTGTCGTCGTTTGTCAAATATTGAGGTGTAGAAAAAAAGACATAATGATTCCTGTGGCACTTTGAAACAATATAAAATAAATATATGAAATGTTGTATAAATCATTCTGTTTTGTTTTTCTTACGAATATGTTTTACGCTCCTAAATCAAGATACATTTACCTGGAAAGCAAAATGAATTAAGAAATTAATTAAAAAAATTACATGAATGGGGTAAAAAAAAAACGTAATTTATAGGGAAAACTATATTATTTTTATATGCCAGATTCTTACCTTATTGGAAGCTTTTACAAGACGTAATTTCTCAACTTATTTAACTTGTTTACATTGTTTTGGTTTTAGCATTTTTTTGCCCTCTGGTGGGCAAAATCACATATTACAGATCAGTGACTGAAGGAAAGGATGCTGTTGCCATACATGTCAGAATAAGAGGCAAAATAATCAAGGGTGACATTAATAGCATGAATAAATCCTCATACTGTATGATCTGACTTTACCCTCTTGTAGCGTAATGTGCTGTTAAATATCTTTGAAGCTGTAACCATTCCGGTACAATTTCTCACTTTTCAAACATCAGATTTTCAGCCTCGCTGCTTTTCTTTAGTGCTGCTTAGAATAACACACTGATAGATTTAGCAGACCCTCATCTCAAATGAATAATTTTTGCCAATTTACTGCCGCGTATCAAATCTTGCAATGAATTTTACGTGAGGTTTTTCGTCTCTTCTAAAAGTAATGATTCAATTTCTCATTTTTCCACAGCAGCTGGATTTTGATTCATTGCTGGCAGCACAGGGACGTTCTGCATTCATGTATCATATGTGACGAATCAGAACTGGTGTGTTAAAGCAGATTCATCATGCGCTGTTTGACGCTGTGTGTCTGCACTCGAGTAAGATTCTTTATTTACATTTTTACCGAAAAAGAAACAAGTGGCATAATTTATTACTAGTTTTCTTACATTCTTTTAATGAATAATTTCTGATGTATTTCCTTCACGTGTTTGTCTATGAGTATTGCCATATATTATTTTCTACTGCCATTTTTTCACAATATGAGAACATTTATTTCTGTATTCCCTATAGTTCCTTTTCCAGTATAAAACCTCATTGAGCAGTTGGGAAGAATTTAACCGACCGGGGATATTTTTTAAGCTATAATGAAATACGGCGTTCACGTGACTTAGAAATTGCTGCCTTGAGGATGTGTTCTGCCCATAGACTGTATAAAAGGTTCTGCCTCGAGTTATATGTGTGTAATTCACTCAAGTTAAACTGATCGACTTGTGTGGCATTACTACCATATGGTGTTAATGGGGCTTATTTACTTATGAAAGGAACTATTGGGTGCCAGGCTATATGTTTCTCCATTAAATTCTCATGAGTAATTAATTGCAAACACACACACGGAATATTTAAAAGGGTTGACGTGTGGAAAACTCAACAACGCTGAGTGTGATCCAGAAACATATGCAAGAACATGAACCTAAAGCATGATTTCACATGAGACTACACACTCTTGTGAGGTGTATTTGGTTGTTTTTGCTCTTTTCTCAGGGTGAAGATGATGATGCAACAAAATTAAGTGATAAAATAAGGAGACGTGTGCATTCTGGGGACTTTCCCTCCCGCGTTGCGTCTCGGGTCGTGTCTGTTGTGAATACGGCGTCTGGCTGAGGCTGCTGAAACTGAACACCCTCTGTTCTACACACCCAGACATTTCATTTCAGCTCATTAAGACTGTGAATAACTCACCGTTCCATCAGCGCACGCACGCACGCACGCACGCACGCACGCACGCACGCACGCACGCACGCACGCACGCACGCACGCACACACACACACACACTGTTTAAGATCAGCTCAAGTGCTTCGTCATATGAATGAGGTTATCATCAGAAGGTGACAATTTTGCCAACAGATCTAAAGACATTTAATTATTTTATTCTTCTTTTTATTTTTATATATAAATATATTAATTGCGTCTTGCATAAAGAAAATTAAGCCTTAATGGTTTATTTGACTTTTTAACCGGTGTGATGTTTGTTGTTATGATCTTTGTAGCTTAGTTTGTATTTACATATTAAATATCAAATATGTTGTGATTGTCTATAATGGTTTGTTGTTTTAACCCATTGTTGGGTAAAATATGGACAAACCCAATCTTTGGTTTAAACTTTCCTGTAGCTCAGTGGTTAGATGATGGCGCTAGCAACACCAAGGTCATGGGTTCGATCCCAGGGATTGCACATAATTGTATAGTATAATGCAATTTTAAGTCGCATTGGATAAAAGCGTCTGTCAAATGCATAAATGTAAATTAACCCAAATAATGTCTATATTTGACCAAAATATAGTTGAAACAAATGACTTGACACTTTGAAACTTGTTGGGACACTTAACTTATTACGTTAAAAGACATGAAAATAATAGTATTAATAAATAAGATTTAAAATAATTTTGTATATTACTTTCGTATTTTATATTCCAATTTCATTTCACATTAAAAGTATTCCTAAAGTAAATTGTATACTATAGTAATGTTCAAAAACAGTGTACTATTTAGAAATTTTACGATATTATACTTTTTTTGTTTTCCTTGATTATAGGATGTGACCTTAAATTCCTGACCGGTTTTATGACATTTACCCAATAACACAAGACATGTGTTGCACTCTTTGTGACTCTCACAGGAGGAAAGACAACAACCCGGATCATGTAAACGCTCAGGTGGGTGTAGGATACTCTCTCTAAATCTCTCTTTCTGTCTCATTTCAGGCTGATTGTATTTTAGTTAAAGAATCTTTTGTTCGTCTGTTTGTGTGGTGAGTGCTGTTAACATCATGAAGCCTTTGGCCACCACACACACACACACACACACACACACACACACACACACCGTTATTTCCACACTGGACCAGTAATGTGATCCTTCTGTTTCTGGAAAAGTGACTCTCATCATTTCTACTTGTAGACTTACAGCTTTTGACACATTTAATGAGGATTTTGAGTAAAACTTGTATTTGCGTTTTTTGCTTTTATAATTTGTCCAAAGCAACTGTGTGATGGTATAAAAGCATAAAAATATAGACAGTTTAGATTGACATCCAGACAACAATACGGGAATAAAAGTGAATTCATTTATCGGTGATATTATTGATCATTCTTAGGGTAAAGGACACAAAAATCAGCTTTCATCTCAAATGCAGCAGCTTGTGTCATATAAGTTGTTTAGGTGAGTAGATTTATGATTCTCACTTATTGGCAGTAAAATAAATAAAAGTCAGATTCTTTGTCTATATCTTATAATAATACACACACTATGATTATTTCTGTTCACAAGCGTTTAAGTCTGTTAACACGCAGTAAGTCCAGAGCAGCTGTAGTGAGTTTTCATGTCCACTGAGAGCAGATTTTCTCACCCTGTGTCACTATAGACAAACTGCATATGACTCAAAACCATTATGTTCTTCTGGAAACTTCCCCTCAGTATCTGTGCTCATGTGAAATACTCTAAAGATGAAATGATATAGTCATATTTTATATATAAAATATACAATATACATTTTTGTCACCAATAATTCAGTTTCATTGCACAGACTTTAGATTAGAACCACACAAATATTGTTTTTTTGTGCGCCGTAGCATTTCGTTTTATATAGTCATTTGTTTTTAAGAGAAACTACAGTATTTCATTCCTCTGAAACTGCATTTTAAGAACACATATATTCTCATGTCATCAGTAGCCTCAGAGGTTTAAACAGATCGTGATTTCTAACAGGCCTTTGGCAGCTGTACTCTGTTGTCTTTGTTGACTCTCATTACCTCTTCAATCTTCTTGTTTTCCAGGCAAGACAAACTACCGGCCTCTTATGCACTCCAAAAAAAACCCTAACCCAAAACAAAAGCCTTGTTTTGGCAGCCTAATGGTTTACAATTGTGTGTTTAATGGTGCGGGGAGGGCGGAGAGGGATGCACGCCGCTACTTGTGATGTGACGGAGCCCATATTGAGCTTGTGAGAAAGGAAGCACCAGGAATATCAATACATCCTCTGCGCAGATTTCCAGCAGAGTGTGACGTGCGTGTGGGGAAACCGGGATACTTTCCTTATTATGGATTTGACATGAACTTGGCCCCGGGCCCCAGGGAATGTGATGAATGCATTATTTGATCTTCCTGTCTTTGTTTACCTCTCTGGGGCGTCAGCTAGCGGCCCTTCTGCAGCGACTCGCAACACCGCGCTGGTGCACGTCAATAGATTTTTGCATAAACAGTAATCGCTTCCGGACGCTCAGATGGACTGCGGTTGAGATAGCTTCCAGCAAAACCTTTTTATTGTTTTACATTCCTAAAGAGTGAACTCTCCTTGAGAGTTGATACGCGCAGGGAGCGTTTTAGCGGCTGACTGATGGGAACATTTGACATCTTATCTGCCAATGAGCGATTACAGAGTAAAAGCATGCGTGTGGATATCTCACAAGTCGTGCTGAAAATACAGCACAATTCAGATAACTGACATGAGGTTAACATGTTTATTCTCTTTATATGCTCACCTCTTGTATTATTGAGCACTATTCATCAGCAGTTTTCTAAAAAATACCTTGTCTTTGACATCATATATATAGTATAAAATGGCTGGCAGTATGTTTTTTTGTTTTGTTTTAGGGTCACGTCTCAGGAAAAGCACCGGATCTGCTGCCGGTCAGGCTCGTGTTGAACGAAGCTCTTCCTCGCTGTGATCCAGGGAGCTGTTGAGCTTCACTTGAGCTCAATGCTTCAAAACATAAATGTTAGAGCCGTTTCCTTAATGTGCTGTGCAGTGGAATCCTCTCGCCCGCGGCCTCCATGACCCGCAGCTCCTGAACCTCAGCTCACGTTCTTACAGACCGGAAACACTACAGGAACATTCTTTACTGAACCGGGAATATTTGAACCACTGTTACACAATACTACTGTAAATATAAAGTGTTGGAATGTGCATATTTTCAACAATAGTAGAAGTGTTAATGAAGTTAACGGTACCGTTAGCAATATATTTGTGTTAACAGGATTCACTTGCGTTTGTGTTGTGTTGGAGTTAATGTGTTGCATATTGTCTGTGTTTGATAGGATTTTGGATGATCAGCGGGATTGCGTGACGTACACGTGAAGAGCTCAATGCACATCTGGAGAGGCGCGCAGCAGCGGGAACGCAGGTGCACGCGGCCGCATGTACGACATTATCGGGTAAATTCAGGGTAACAAAATAATAAGATGAAAAATTGAAAAGGTTTTGGCTCTTTTCGCTCGCAAAACATGTGCTGGATGAAATCCGCAGACTTTCCCCTGTCAGCTTTCACTTGATGGAAATGTGCTCGCTTCCTCCCAGCGCTCCTCATCCCGGCGGACAGCGGCTAGATTTCATTTCCTTGTCATGAAGAGGCCCACGGCGTGCAGTTTTGGCCACGGCTGCGAACGCTCGACTGCCTTTCTGATGTCCTGATGCGGTTAACTCCTCCCCTGCATGTGACGCCACCGTCCACCGCGCGGCCTCTTCACTCGTCCTCATAAATCACTCAAATCCTGAGACCCACCCCTTAGTCCACATGGCCAGCGTGGACAGAAGTTCCCGAAGAAATGAAACCGCAAGCGTCCAGCGCTAACCAGAGGCCACTAATGCGCATGCAGACGTTGCGTCCCAAGCGTCAGCTTTGCGCAAAACCGCTAATGACCCGGGTCACAAAAAATCTGTGTCTACGTTTTATTGCGTGTTCCTTCAACCCAATGGTCACGGAATCAGCCACTTATACATTTGAAACAAGATAATCACACATTCTGGTCAACAGGCCACTCGAGTTAAACGACGACCATAATACTGCAACTGTTCCAGCAGTTTCTTGGAAGCGTAGTAAATTTCTCTCTCTTGTTCCCCAGCGATCCATTATTTGACAGTAAATTTAGGCCTGGAGTCGAATGGTCTCGCATGGGTCTTCACGGATACGTCCCCTCGCAGAGATTCACGGGACAGATGAGGGAACTGTCTGGACACTAAAGGTAACAATGTCAGATATGACTTATAGTCCAAATAACAGACCTGACACATCACCTGTAGTTCATATCACAGCCTCTGTGCAACTTCTTATATTCGTCTTATTAAAGGAACAGTGAACGCAACCGTCTCACATCCATGTCATGTTTTTCCGACAATTTTGTTATTATTTCAGTTCTTTTATTGTTTCAAAAATAATTGCAAACTGAAAATAAATGTTAATGCAGTTCTATTAAAGGAGGAGAAAATCCTCTTCATAATAGATGATGAATCTGTGGTTTTACTGCTGGGGGATCTTGACACAGATATTGGGTTACAACACGTATCATTTGGTGAATATAAAAGCAACATGTTGGATTTAAATTTCATGCTGTTTTTGTAAAGGCAGATTCATCTTTCACTTGCTGGGTCCCGGAAAATTTAATTCTATCAGCATTTGTGAGTATCTGTCGTTTGTATAAAACCTATAGGCTATGTTATAATGTCTGAATGGCAGCGAGAATGAACCTTTATTAAAGTTGCTTTTTGTAGCCTGACTATAAATCATCATATATGTAAAACTCCTTACAAAGCATGGCAGCATTTTTTCCCATTGGCCTGCAGTTTCAGTGTGGCCTGCGCGCTACAAACAGATGGAAAACAATAAGTGGAAAAAATCGGGATCAATTAGCACGTTTGCAGGAAACACAGTATCGGTTTCACGGCCGTGGCATTTGCCCCGCACCTGTTGAACATGATGATGTCTACGATGGGTAAATGTGTGCGTGTTGGCGAGGAACAGGAGGGGCTTTTGTCATATTTATATCAACAACTTTGGACAAAACTTTCTAATTATTCCCCGCTGGCCCGGCTCATCTTACGCCTCGCAGTCCATTTGCCATCCTGTCCCGGGGCCAAACCCCGCAGCCCAGCGTCTTTAAGCACATCTTAATGACAGCTCTCTTTCAATCCACAGTCTTTATAATTGCACAGGCTAACTTACAGACATTAGATGGCATTAGTCCAGAGAGCTCATAAAGACGGGTCACGGGCAGGTCCTTCGGCCCATCACAATACATGTGGCCGTAATAAATCTCCACAAGTGACAACATCCAGAGGTCATATTGTGCAGAGACAAACTTGAACTTTAAGATCAACTCAACGGCAAAACCAAAAGATAGAAAAATAATGCTTTGAAAAGTAGGCTAAATAAACAAATGTACAATAGACCTACTTACAGCAATGATTTTGAATTTATTAAAACATTTCAACATATAGCCTACATATTCTGAATTATGTTTTATAAACTTAATCATTTTTTCATTCAAATTTATTTATATAGCATGTTTCTCAATTTACATTGTTGCAAAACAGCTTTATTGAGTTTTACAGACTATATCAGTCAGTCTACAAAAAGGACAATAAAACAACCATAATTAATAATAATATTATAAACCTTAATAAATGATATTCGGTTAAAAAAAAAACATTGGGTAATGATAAAGGTTGTCCATATATCCTTTATAAGATTATTCAATAAATTAGACATTTTTTAATGTCAATTACAAGTGTGGTAACACTTTACTTAAAGCATTTATGTATAATGCATTATAAATGTAGTTTTAATGTATTAATTATGCCTTGTAATGTCTCAATGTCTTAATACATTATAACACTTGATCAATTCATTTTTACACTCTGCATTTAAAATGTGGTTATAATGCTTTAAAACAACATATAATGTTTCACAACGCACTTATGAACAATTATAATGCATTACACATAAAGGCTTTAAGTAAAGTGTTACTGTAATTTTTTTTTAAGTGAAAGCTTTTAATGAAAAAAGGTCATGATTTTTGTGTGATAATCTACCATTGCCGGTTTTCTTTAAGATGACATGATTGTGATGTCTATGATCTTGTAAACATCTTCTGTTTATGTTAATGATGATCTACAGGAGTCATATCGACAGCTGCAGAATTCACTAATTGGTGGAGAGCAAATATAAACACAGATTCACACCTGTGCATGTCTGACCTCAAGATTTCCAGAACGAAACGAATTCATGAAGATTTCAAGTTAATTTCATTTCAGTCTGTGTTTGTAACTGTGCTCTGCCTTCAGGATTGATAGAGTCTTTCTTTTTCTTAAGGGAATTATTAGGTTTGCCCACAAAACCAGTGCAAATAACTCGGGTCTGATCTGCGGAAGGGCAACCTCCCAGAGGGACGGCGTTCAGAGCTTAATTAGAATGTCAGGAGACGCTTTCAAAGCGCTCGGAGATGAGAGTCAACTCCGATGGGAAACCCGAGACGATCGTCTTTCCCAGTTCAAGGCAAATTGTTGAATGGGATCAGACACGAGGAATCACAGTGAGTCAAATGGGACCCATAAAGAGCAGCACATGGGGGGGGGGGGGGGGGACTTTAACAGTTTGCGTGCAATTGAAGCGTAATGATACGAGAGCATGAGCTATATTAAAACACATCCAGCTATGTTAATGATGTTAAACACCAGGACACCATGAAGTCATGCTGAAAAAATAGTTAAGTTACCCGGCTGCCTTAAAATGTTAATTTAACGTAAAAATATTAGTTAGGCTGTTGCGAGAAATCGATGCAACATTGTTTTGTTAACTAATAATTTTAAGTTTAATTAACTGAAACAACAAATCAGCTTTTACAGAAAAAAAAATCAGATGAGATCAATGTGTTATCTCGATTATTTCTCTTTGTGAGACTAAATAGTCTTATCTCTCAGATATTTCAACCCGATCTCATGAAATGCGTATAAATAACACGCTAGGTGCAAACTCGTAAAATAAGCCAAATTGCAATTTTACGTGTGTATCTACGCCAATGTTTGCATGGAAATAATACGGAGAGCCGCCATTTTGAAACATACATAAGAGGTTAAATAATTCAAGTAATAACATTAGGTTTATGCTTTGGGTTAGGGGACAGGTTAATAGACAAATATGCATGCACGCAAACATTGGCATATATATACACGGAAAATTGCAATTTGGATCGAGCTCGATATTTCTTTTTAAATCGCGGTATTATATATATATATTTTTCATCAACATGTTAGAACTGTCATTAATTCTGTGATGGTTTTCCATGTGAAAATGAGCGCCGCTCCTCTGGTAGCATCACGCTGAGGTCAAGTTGTTCGTGCCGGCCTCCCAGAAGTGGCAGCTGGTCGGTATAAGGTTCCGATTTCACCTGTGTGTTGCAGGAACCGGCGTGTCATTGAGGAGTGTGTCATTATTCAACACGTCAGACTGCAATGTCTGCAATGTTAATTACGCTTCGGGCTCGTCCCCGGGCACAGAGAGATGAAGCCGCGCGCTCATTACGCTCACACCGGCCCAACATGTGCTGGGGACACACAACTCCCGCACGGCCCCTGAACGAGTATCCAGTTCACCGCCACATGACTTTTTATCATTCCCACACCATGTTTTATTTTAGGTCAGATGCAGACGATTTTACAACCCGCCACATTAAATAGATCAGATACTTTCAATAACCGCAGTTCAGTGTTTCTAGCATCATTTCAATTCTTTTTAAATGTGTATTTTAGGGGCTTTTATTAGGACAGAACCGTGGAGAGCAGACAGGAAAGCGTTGAGCAGAGATTGGGCATTGGGCAGGAGCATCGATCGAGACGGGAATCGAGCTCAAGGCGTCGAAATGTGCATAGCGTCCATTAAAATGTGTATTATTTAAGTTATTTAGGCTAAATATCGTTTTTTTCAGGTGGATTCATCACAGATGTAATTCTTGGGTAAGTTTTGTGTTAATGATTTGCTTTAGAAATATTGGTTATAAGCAGTGATGAAAATGTCTCACTGAGGCCTCTAGATGATGACATATGGATCACAAAACCTTATAAAGTCTTATGGGTCAATTTTTGAGAGATTTTGAGATTCTGAATAAATAAGATTTCTATTGATGTATGGTTTGTTGGGATAGGACAATATTTGGCCGAGATACAACTATTTAAAAATCTTAATTTTCAGAAAATGGCCTTTAAAGTTGTTCAAATGAAGTCCTTAGCATAGCATATTACTCACAAAAATAAAGTTTTGATATATTTACGGTAGAAAATGTACTAAATATCTTCATGGAACATGATCTTTACTTTATATCCTAATGATTTTTGCCATAAAAGAAAAATGGCACATTTTGACCCATACGATGTATTTTTGGCTATTACTGCATGTTCTCGTGCTACTTAAGACTGGTTTTGGGATTCAGGGTCACATATTTTATATTTTTAAGTCATAGATGCAGAAAACAATATTTATGTATGATATATGCATTTAAATTTTGTGGCTTTTCATAACTATTTGATGAGGAGGTTAATTTGTTTAATTTTTAATGTTTTAATTTTTATTCTGCTTTTACATCAGTGCAGGTTGAGTTTTTTCTATTTTGTAAGATTCGCTTTATACTAAATAGCCACCTTGTAAAATAGTTATTTTTGTGAGATTGCTGGAAATCAGCTGCATTTTGAAAGGGTTCATCTCATTCCCTGACATTTCACAACATCTTGATAATGATGTTTAAACACTTCGGCACTTATGGCTAAAACTATATGTGTTTTTAACCTTTGTGACATTTCACTGTTTACTTCCATTGTGCAGGTTCACACAACTATAATAATTTTTATGTCAAACTGTAAACCCTGCGTACACGTGTCTCTAACTACAATATAAATGAGTACAGATGGACACGATGATGATGATTCGATCCTCAGGTTTATCTTTACTGAATGATTTGTGAACGTCCTGACACGTTGACATCATCCCTCAAATATCTGAGTATTGTCACGTGATGATCCGGATCAACTTCAATCTTTAACATCACAAGACCTTTAATCTTTGGTCGTTTTTACAGTTCTGTAAATTATTGTTATAAAATATCTCTGATAAATAAATACAATGCTACGCTGAAATGATTTGCCATTTCACTCAAGACATTAAACTGTCAGCTCATACATCTCTCCGGTGAAGGGGTCCTGTGCTTTAAAAGCACTAAAGATATGAACACTTGGGGGGAAAAACCTTTAGACAATTTCCACTTGAAATAGGAAGCCAGAGCCTTCAGGGAGACACTAAATTGAAACTAAGGCTGTTTCTGATGGGCCACAGGATACGCCTGCAAATTTAGACATATCAAAATGGCAAAAAAGTCTGTTAGTGCCCATTCATATCAAGTGAACGGCTTGTAATGTTCTGGAGTCTTCAGAGAATACTCACAAGGTTAAGCTGTAACAGCAGGAAGACTTGAATGGTTTTGACATCTCTTTATTTTAGTGCTCTACAGGTTTTCTCTCCTCCCTATGGTTTAATGGTCTATTCCACCGGGCTCCTGACGGGAAGCTACTAAACTTCTGCCGCTCGGCCTCTGGATGGATGTCATTTCAAGATCGGACTGAAGACCTCGCGTGATGAACGCCATTTCGGGAGCTTTGCCAAGGTTTTCACACGTTGGGTTTTTCTGAAGGGCTCGGAATTTAAGAATAAAAGTCACGATCTTAAAACATTTTGATTTACTGTAGGTTTGTATGCTTAAGTATTTTACGTGATAGTTTTTTAGTTAATGAATATATTTTTTCATGACTAAATCAGCCAATTAAAGTTCAACCTCAAAGAGCTGCTTGATTTACATTTACATTTACATTTACATTTACATTTACGCATTTGGCAGATGCTTTTATCCAAAGCGACATACATTGCATTGTACATTTGATGAAATTAAATTTGACGCTTGATGAAATGACAGAACATTTCTGTTAATTCTACACAAAGAATGATGTGAGCAAATATGAGTTTTTATTTATTTAGTATTTTTTTATTCACAACATAAATTCTCAAGGTACATTTGTCCTAGTCCATATTTTTTTAACCATTAATAAAGAATGAGAAAGTGACCCTAAACATTTTGACCGGTTATTTGTAGCTCATGTGTCTTCATTCAGACAGATATAATAAACCGAGCCGATGTTCTTGACATCACAGTTTCCTTTAGTTTTATTGGACGGAGGAGGTTTGAAAAAGTAAACAATGTCACATGAGCTCAGACTGTACAGGCAAAAATGATTCATCCTTACGTCACTTCAACCCTGCATGCGTTTCTTCTTCAGAACACAAGAGAAGATATTTTGAAGAATGTTGATAATCAAACTCCATTGTATGAACCCAAAACCACTGACACATTTCTCCAAATATCTTCCGTTGTGTTTCACAGAAGAAACACTCAAACACAAGGGTGAGTAAATAATATCAGAACTTTAATTCATTTTTGGGGTGCACTGTTTCTTTAAATGCATTTCTCGATGAATCACCTTTTTAAATCCATGACTGAATCATTTGGCTTCATTGGCAAAATGCACACACACGTTTATACGGTGAACCAGAGATTTGCTTGCATCCATGACATATTACAGTTTTAGGGCTGATCTGGGATCTGGCATTTTCCCCCTTTTCATTTGTTCCAATTACAGAAACTTTAAGTATGTGTGCAGATTTATTGGCATATAAACTGTACAGAATATTATGTGTTTATGTGAGGTGACGCACACTTCTGTCAGTATAACAGATAAGATCTATGATCTCGATATGATTTTTCATCAAATCCAGATTATTTGACCTCTACAATCTTCATTCGTTTACACCTCCAGACTCTTCATGTGTTACAGTCTCGTTTCATTTCTCCTGAGCAATAGGAGAAACTTTTCTGTGTGTCTGTACATGAATAACAGGCACTGATCTGTGTTTGTCTGTTAAATGACTTCTAACGTTCACCAACACGAATGCGTTTAACAACATTTCCCTCTCATGTGAGCTGATTCATGTCACCACTGCAGCCGGACTGCGGATGTTTTCTGGGTTGTTTTCCGTGACCTTGTAGACTCGGCCTGAGAGATTTCCATCAGGACTCAGGAGAGCTATAAAAAATGTTCATGTGATGCTCTGCATGCACAGCTTGAGATTCTGAATGGACAAAGAGGAGAAATGTGCAGATCTCAGAGAATACAGAAGAATACAAACTCATTTATCACAAACTTTAACAGCTCCTGCTTGGCCTATATTTCATTTGGTGTGTGAGCCCCAGTCCTCCTTTCTCTCATATTAGCAGATTCACAGCACACTGAACACTGTGTTTCAATAACTTTATAATGTTTGAATACACGCCGGCCGTGACGTGACTCAATTCTGTTAGAACTTGCAGGAAGACAAAATATTAAAAGAATTCATTTAAATATTAACCCTGTGTACAATCCTTACTCGAATTATTATTATTATTTCAGGTGTGTGGTGTCTTATCAATGACATGAAAAATTATATCATTCGTATCGTTTCATTTATGTTTCTCCTAAAACTGCTCAGGAGAAATGAAGTGAGAGTAAGTGCTGAAACACACAGAGTCTGGAGGTGAGAACGATTGTAGAGGTCAAATCATCTGGATTTGAGTAAATGTGATGAGAAATGTTTGAGTTCATATTGAGATCTTCAATAATATTGCCTTTTGATTACAGACGAGACAAATCTGAGCTCAGTTTGAGACATTTGTGAGATTTCTGACTGAAGAAATATTTGGGATGCAGATGAGACTTTAGAAGTTGATTGATGTCATTGATGTCTAGGAGAAATAACTGCGTTCTTAAAGAATTGTATTGACACTTTAATGTATAAATGTAAGGTATAATCCAATATTTGAAGCTAGAGAATGAATATGGCAAGCGTGCCTCCTCTTCTTTAGCTGTCTCCAGATACTCACTATTGCTCCGGGCCATATGGGAACTCAATATTGGAAGTCGTGCTTCCGTGGATTCCTGAGGAACCTCCTGCTGCCATCATTGAACTTCCTGCAGAAAAACGGCTGATTTACTGCTGCGTTCTGTCTATTCCCATCATCCCTTCTGAGGAATTATTTATCGGCTAACTGTCTTTAGGGAATGGAAAGGAAGGGGAATATATGAAAACATCACACCCTTCAGCAAAATGTGTCCTCTCGCATCCTAACAGAGGATTTACTGTATTTCAAGGCAGAATTAAACGTTGATTTCTTAATATCGGCCTTGGAAATAAACTCCCTCGTGCTTGAGTTTTATGTTCTGATAATAACTCAAAACACTGGTAGTATTTATGAGCGTTTCCACAATGATGCGTCTCTCTGGCAGCGTCCGGCGGCCGTAAATTTTATTACTATTAAATGTTTCTAATGGGGGTTGACAAATATTTGAACAGAGTTGCTTTTCCCTACCGCTCCTGCCCTGAGAGACTCGCAGGAAAATCCCCATCCTTAAAAACAAAGAACACGCCATGCAGTCCCATTTATCTCAATAGCGTCTAGTTTGAATTGTTGGCCGGAAACGCAGCGTGATTCCTGAAGTTTTATGATTGAATCGTTCCTCGTGGATCAGAATGTGAATGTTGTGAGGATGTGTCTTGTATTATGGTTCAGTTTGCTAGTGCGGGACGTGAGGTTTCCCTGTAAAAGCAGCTACGATTGGTCTAAACGTCCGGAGACACGAGGATCTTAAACAGACATTGAAGGTCGTAACCTGTGTGGATGTTATGAGCATTAACACGCTGACGCGTCCCATCAGTACAGTCAACACGACGATAGGCGCTGGCCATCCAAACCATCCATCTCAAAAGAATCTCTATTATATTCTCTTGCATATTAAAAGTTGGGAAAGTTTACCAGCTCGATCCCGTTGGTAAATCCAGCCACAACAATGTAATAATGTGAGAGAGTCGGGACAGATTTACGTGTTTACTGATAAATCTCTGATGACACACACAGGTCACAAATTCTGATAGACAACATGATGGAAATCTCTGAGGATTGATTGAATTCTTGAAGTTTGCAGTAGAGCTCATGTGAAGTCATGTGATGTTCACTGGGGAAAACAGATGGTTTACAGTCACGATACTTAAATATTGAAAATGTTTCATTTCACAGCATCTGTTTTCCTTTTGGGAATTACACACTAATGAATCGCTCACAATAAGACCAAGAACATAACGTCAAAAATATATCTACAGTAATCCAATCTAGAAAACGGAGAACAATGAAAATCCCACAAGATAATAAGTTCTCAGTTTGTGTCTCATTTTAGTCTCAACAGTTGTTTTCTTCAGTTGTTCAGGAGAAATAAAAAGAGAATGAAATGAGTGTAAGTGTAGAAACACATGAAGTGTCTGGAGGTGTAAATGAATATAGATTGTAGAGGTCAAATAATCTGGATTTGAGTACATTTGATGAGAAATGTTTGCGTTCATATTACTGAGGTCAGTTTGAGACATTGATGACATCTCTTCTGAGACAATCTGAGAGACTTTTTCTCAAGAGAAATATCTGAGATGCAGACGTTTTCATTTGCTCTTCGTTTAATCTCATTGGGATATTAAAGAGATTTTATCTGTGATTTTCTTTCTTATGGGATGTAAACAATCACTATTTCTCATTAAATGTGTTTTACCAACTTTAACAAGCCCAGACGTAGACAAGGTCAAATTAAATCTCTTCTTGTTTTGACTGTGAGCTGGTCTCAAAATCTGCACTTTCATTGGCTTGAATCTACATCACATATAAATGAACAGTGTTTATGTTTTACATCGGTCGGGAGGAGGATTATGTCACCGAATGAGCAGTTCTATGAATTCATCTCTCGATATTGAATCGGTGAAGAATTGTTTTACAACGTTTCCCATTGAGGAATTCCAGAGCTTGACCGTTCCTCTAAAACATCTGCTTAAATGGAGACTGAACCCACCAGACTACAGTCCTATAACAATGAAACCTCACCAGTTATTTTCATTATGGCCCTTAAAAGACGTGTCGAATAGATTTGACAGTTTTTTAACATACTGTTTAAAAAAAGAGAGATAAAACACACTAAACTATCTCATAAATTCCAATGATGTCGTTGAAAAGAAGGATTTTCAGAAAACAGCGAACCATTGAACCCTCTAAAGTGACGATTTCTTCAAGAGAAGTCTGTAGATGTGTTTCTGAACTGAGGTCGGTCTCTCTCTATTATTGCCTTTCAGCTCACAAACTGACAGCAAGACACTTTCATATGAGAACAGAGACTTTTACAAGAGACTCTACAGACAAAAATGATTTCATTTTTTTGGTCACCACCTGTGTCTTTTAATAACTCTTAACATGTGGTGGGTGCAGAATATTGAATTCACAGAAAAATGGGATCTAATGTGACAAACATTTCAATGGGTCTAAATATGAAAGCTATTCGATCAATTCTGATATCAAATTATTGTTTTCTCTCATGTGAAATCGCATTGTTTCAGTCACTTCTCCACAGTTTGTGGTTCCAGTTCTGTTGGCAGCACACAAGGGTTTCCTCACCTCTCTCTCTCTCTCTCTCTCTCTCTCTCTCTCTCTCTCTCTCTCTCTCTCTCTCTCTCTCTCTCTCTCTCTCTCTCTCTCTCTCTCTCTCTCTCTCTCTCTCTCTCTCTCTCTCTCTCTCTCTCTCTCTCTCTCTCTCTCTCTCTCTCTCTCTCTCTCAGATGCTGTGCATTCTTGAGTTTCTTCGAGCGGATCCCTCCTCCTGAGCGGAGACCGACTTTCCCAAAGCTGATATTAATATCACAGGCCATTGTGATGGAGTTATTTTCATGGAAGCCCGAGAGGAAGTCACGTGACTGTAATTAGTCCCCGGGGTCCGCAGGGCCGTGTTTTAACTCACATAAGCATCAATGAAGTGGAAAGGTTGAGGAAGCGGCAATCGCTGCATCTGGGCGGCTGCTTTTATTTCAGGCTTTTCACGAGCACCTCTTTTCTTAATGGGCCCAAAATGTGCGAACGATATGATGCTTTTTTAACATATAAACACACCTGTGAGGTTTCACGTGCGATAATGATTGTGACACAAGATCATATGTGTGAATCTGTGATGTGCTCGTGTTGAGGTTTTCTGACAGCTTTAGTCGGATTATTTACACAGCACAAGACAATTCACAGGATGTTTATCGGGATGCAAATAAAGAGCTTAAAAGTTTACATGAGGCTAAACCAAAGATTTGTGTGAGTGAGACAAACTTTACTAAAAACATGGAGAACATGATAATGTTGTTTTAGTTTGACATCTTATTCAAAGAGTCTCCACATTTATACCGCAGAATGAATGATATTTATTTAACAGATGCAACTAACAAATGAGGGAATGATTTCAGAAAATGTCTATAAGAAAGTGAATGACAGAATGCATTTATTTAAAAACTCTGATCCGTAAGCACGTGACAGTAATAACAGACTGTGCCACATGCAATTTCCTCCCATAATTCTGTGAATTCACCTCTCAGCCTCCATTCACAGTTGGGTCGGCTCCAAAGGAAAATGAAGAGTTGGGCCAAAATCCATGGAGCTACTGATGAGATGTGCCGAGCTCCACACGAGTCCAAAACCCTGAGCGTCATGAGGAAGTGTTAGAGATCCTCCTGGGCTGCATTAGCTAAGTGAGATTACTCTCAAATTAGGCCTGTAATTGACATTTCCGCCGGTGGAAACTGTTCCTTTGGAAGCTATTAAGAACGATGGACAGTGTGTTTTTACACAAGCGAATCCCAATATGCTGAATATGTGATGTGTTTAAATGAGAGTTATTCTGTAAATCTCTCTCTGTCCTGATGGTAAGAAAATGAGACCGACGATTGTATCGCATGTCAAGACCGCTTTATGGTTTTTCCTTTAGTACTGAAGGTCGAAGGTCGTCGTGAGGTCGTGACAGAACACAATCATCCATTAACATTCAACACTGGTGAATGAAGAGACAACAGTTCAAGGTCAGGAAATGGAATTCTAGTGCAACAAAAACACACGGAGAACGGAAGATTAGCAATGCTGTCCAGAGAAACACATTCAACTTCATTCAGATATGTATGTAAAGTAATACAAATGTTCAAATTAAAACAGATTTCGATCAGAAGGTGCACAAAAATATAGTTTGTGCTGACATATTTATTTCGAAATGGATGACTGCAATGCAACAACATAAACCCTAAAGTTACATTTGTGTTACTCAATAGTTTTACAGAGATTACTATTATTATAAAGTGTTGAATAAATACATATATATATATATATATATATATATATACATAGCATGATAAAGTGAGTGTATATTTAATGTACATTTCTATTTGAGCCTGACAAGAAAACCATAAAACTGGAAATGACAGAACCTTTATGAACAAGACTAAACACCGCTTTCTATTTTCATTTTTAAGTAATTAAATCAACATTTAAAACAGTATAAACATTTTAAACACAATCAACTTAAAAACAAAGGTTTAACATTTTTAACTTCATTTAGACTTTTTTACGTACATGGTTTGGTTAAAAGGCAATTAGAACCACATTTATTATTTTCTATTTGAATTATTTCCAGATTTAAAATGCGACAGATCCTTTTTGTTCGTGTGTGACGTAAAGAGTTTTGAGTTGTCGGTGGTCTAATAAATGTGAACACTGAAAAGAATCTTTGATAAAATGAAGCCAGTGATCAGCACATGTGCAGCATGTAAAACCCCTGTAAACCTCCTAACATTTGCCTTATGAATGTCAGCTCGACGTCACGCCTAACCTTCCACAAACACCCGGCACACATGTAAATCCTGCACACGCAGCGGGACTCGGACCGGGCCCCCGTCTCTCCGGCACATCCAGCGCTATCTGTCCCGTCTACCCGCTGCTCGCCCCGAAACGCCAGATCCACGCCGAGGCCCGTGACACACTGGCCTCATTGAAATCCCCAGCCGCGAGGCAAGAAAGAGTCCGACCCGGGCGGCACATTAACTGGAACAGGTGCAGGGGAGCGGGTCGCTTGTTTCCCTTCACGGGCTCCTCAGGAAATCATAAAGCAAATATATTGCAGGGGGACGTTTTGTTGGGGTGCCCTGTGAGCAAACTGAAAGGGGAAATGGATCAACGCACAGCCACTGAGGACGATAAATCAACGGGCCGAGAGGAGAGCTGAATGTACTGCGGTGGCCCCCGGAGGACCCGGCTCAAGGCCAAACTCTCTGTCAGTCACGGCCTGGTGTTAATGTCATAGCCAGCTGTGCTTGGCAGGGCTGCAGAGATTGAGACGTCCGCGTCGATCGCAGGAATTCCACTAGAGGCCATCGTGTCGCAGGAAATGCAGCTCTGAGTCAGGGATGATTTGCATTCAATGCAGTTCAACAAAGACATAATAAAGATGACAAATACGCTTTTGACTGGCTTTATGGATTGTTTCAAGCCGTGTGTTCTGCGCATAACTGACGGCCTTTTGTGTTCTCAGTCAAGTCAACATGAAACGGCCTTTATTAGAGATTATCTGTTGTGAATCAAGATAAGGAGACACTCATTTTATATAAATATGTTCTCGGTTTATTCTCATTGTCAGATGTCATCCTAAACCTGTTTGTCTTTCCACAAACACAGAAATATCCTTGTTTTCTAGAAAATAAAAGCACACGGCGTCAAACTCCATAAGGTGTGAGAGCCATAATGAAGTGCATTGCATGAAAAGTTGAAATGTAGCGCAGGATTTTAATACTAATTGTAAAGCGCTTCTTGGAACTGTACAGCCTCCTTTTATTATATTGCTTCAAAATATCACATTTTGTCCAATAAATGTAGCTATAGAGGTTTGGAACAACACTGAGGTACAATAAAATGATGTGCAGTTTTTTTCCGACATTGGTTTACAAATATATGGACATAACATTAAATTAAATGAAATAGAATGAATAGAAACGATAAAAAATATTGTAAGAAATTGCCAAATTTTGTATTCCTGTGTCTCTTCCACACCAAGATATGCAGGTCCCATATCTTCTGAATTGAAAGGAATGACGTGCTTTTGACATAAGAGGCCTCCACCACACCCGTCGTGTAATTCCGTATCTTCCCCGGATGAATCTTTCAGGGATTTTAGACACAAGTTATCTCTGCTTTTCCTCTGATGGAGCGATTCAACCCATCATAGAGAAACAGCTGTGCTACAAATGAGCCTTTAACACAGAGACTTTGATAAATGTGTTGAGAAGTCCCGAGGGGGACGACCTCCAGCCATTTCCGTCCCTCATCAGGTTAAACGTTCCTTAACTACACGCATGTCTCTTTAAACGTGCTCGCCGTTCAATCGCAGAGCAAAAACCTGACATTACAGTGAAGTGCATTTCAAGCTGTGTAAATATGAATTCATATACAGACCGCCGTTCTCCAGAGCGGTTTAAATCATAAACACATTAGGCATCGTACATAATCCCAGCCGCACGTATATATCACTGTACTTCTACAGTAATGAGTGCTAATACTGAGAATATATGAACCAATGTGTTCATGACCCCACATGACAAAAGATTTGGTGTTTCTCCCATCATTACAAAACAAATGTTTCTAATTCATGCACATATATGTCTTCAGAATACGCAATGAATGAGTTTTTCCTGCTTTGCATTTTGTTATGCTGACAGTCTGCAGTAAGAAGAACATAATCCATAAATGAAAAGTTTATAAAAGGAAATTTCTTCAAACAACAAAATAAGAAAATATAGCCATACTTTGACTTTATGTAGCCTCAGAAATATTGTTGTAAACTTGTGGGCCAATTTAGTTCCATGTGGTATTGAAATACAACACTTACAAGCATATAATACACAAAATACACCTGAAAATATAGCTACCTGAAATTTGCCGACTTGTGCGCACGTGCTTGTTTAACGTGTACCACCTGACTACCTCAACGTCACGTGTACCACAGCGACTTTAGGAGTCAAATGTAATATTTATTTATTTATTGCATTCTTAACGCCATTCCAGCATCTAAGGCTATATTCAGAGTCAAATGTAATAATGTAGTAGGCTAATAATTTGCTTTAATAGCGGCACTGGTCATTGAAACGCACACGTGAAACGAACTGGTGGACAGCTGTTTATTCAGAAATGTAAAGCCAAGAAACAAATCAACACGCCATCACAAATATGAGATTTAACCTCCATCTAACGTTACAGGTAAGAAACTTTGTTGTTCTAAATTCTCCGAATAATTTAATAAAAACGTGTGTAAAATAATGTAAATCGTCGTAAGTCTCGCGCTCTAGAAGGATCGTGCTCGAGCGCAGAATATCGGCGTTTGTGAGGCTTATTTCTTAAGAGGATTTAGTTCTTTAAAAAATGAACATCGTGCCCGTTTGCCACATCTGGGTAAAGCAGGAGATTTGCCTAAATCCAGGTAGAGTGCGGACACGAATGATTTTATTTTGTCCACATAGCGACGCGTTGTTCATATAATTATTCACTATTTGTTCAAGACAAGGATTCAAAAAGTGTATGCAACGCATAAACACCTTATATTTTACTAGCACAAGTGACTATATGCTAACCAGATATTTTATACGATCCTCCAGGCGTCAACGTCGCTACGTCATACAGCAGCCAATTAGGATTGGACACGTCACATACCTGCAGAAGGTAACAGAAGCGTTTCATAATAGTTTACTTTAATTAAAATGACGTTGCTGCAAATATGTCAATATGGTTGTATTGTATAATGTATTTAACTGAGAATGGTTTGAGTTTATCACATGACGTCTTGGCTGATTCTCCTATGCTACAAACCTCTTACACTGAACCCATAACTGAGCCCTGTATATACATATAAATATATTTATAAAAATGTTCACAGAATAGGAAAAACCTCTCATACTTAATGCTTATGTACACATTAACATGCTGATGATTGTCATGTGTTAATAATAATCTATTAATGAAGAGAGAGACTGTGTGTTGCTATGTTTCACATGGACAACACTTGCATTTATAAAATGACTTTAAAATGAAGAACTTCTCATCACAAACCGCTACATCTCGCCCAGACTACAATGACATGTATAGTACATGATAATTGCGGTTCGTTTTCGAGTGTTGCAATTCTTACGATATGATCTAAACATTTCAACGGCCGGCCAGAGATGTTGCAACTTATTGGAGGTGTCTTTAAACAGAACTGAAACTCCTCATTTTAGAGTAGGCAGCTGCCTATGTGTACTTGTTCTTTGGTTTCTTTCTGTGTGAAAGTGGTTGTAACTTCTCTAAATGACCAGAGCGTCAGGTAACAACAGATGAGAGCATGTTTTTCTGTCTGAAAGTCTCAGATGCGCAGTGTGCTTATATGATCAACACATGTCTGGAGTTTCCTGGATCTCTCATAGCGGTGAGGCCTTACTGAAGTAATGCATACGATTATATACTTTAATGTCGAAGATCTTCGATTAGAAAAACCGCAGTGATTGTTCCAGCTTTTCTCCAAGTAACTGTATTAATACCATTGTGGCCAATGAACTTCCCTATTCTGGATATGACACATTGTTTCATCTTCCTGTTTCTCTTTATCTGAGTCTTTGCACATCGAGATATTATCACACACGCTGTCATTAACTGTGTGTGTTTTTTTGTGGACAAAGATAGAGGAAGTGTTTAAGTCGGTGTTAAGAAATTGTTAGCACTTCATTAACATTCAGTCATGACCCACAAGCATTATAACATATTGTTTAATTGTTTATTATCCTCAATTTAGTGTTTAGCTCGGATCCGGTGTATTTTTCCTGGAGTTTCTACACTGACCTGCATACGTGTACATTTACACATTTCGTATTATGATCGTCTATATTTTGTTATCATCTGAAAGTCTTAAATCTATGCGTTAGGGTTTTAACTTTCATGTACACTGTTTAAAATCTACATTAGGGGTGATATACTGGTAATGTCAATAACTGTGATTCTGATAATCACAAAAGTTGATATTATAATAATAATTAGCATTATTTATTCATTTATAAAAATAAAAATGATATTGTGATAATTACTGTGAATTCATTTGCTCAAAATAATCACTAAATTGGATTTTGTGACAATGTTTAAGTCGTACTGTACATCAATATTTTGATCGATCTGTTTGTATGACTTTATAATTTTGTGATTTCAGATATAATTTTATAGATATTGCATTTAAAATAGCAGTTTCTAAATAAAATATTTTAGTGCTATGCACAGAGTTACAGTACATTTATGAAGAACTTTAAAAACATGCTAACTGTAATACATCATAGCAAATTAAAACAAAGATTTGGACTGAATGCTAATAAGGAATAAATGGTGAATTTGATTTGCGATTTAACTTAAAAGTATGTTAATAAACACTTACAGATAACTCAGTATACACAACACTTGCTAGTGTACACTGCTGTATGTCTGGAATACCATGTTAAAGTAAACAACGTAAATAAACTATAAATAAATGACTACCAAGAGTTTCTGTATGTCTTAAGATCTTACGCTTAACAGTGAAACACATTCATTATATCTCAAACTCAACACGAGACAGCAAGGTACATTCATCAAATGAGCAAACAGTGTTCTGTGCAACTCTTTTCTTTTTCAAAGGAAGCCACGTCTAGTAATAATTTTAGCAGATGCTTTGCCAAATATTTCATACGTGGTCCTGCCAAGAGGGAAAAACAATCTCACATCCCACAGGTAAAATTATCGTTTATGAGAGTTTTTACATCAGACTCGAAATGTAAAAAGTGTATTTGTGCTTCGAGCGCCAGTAAAATGAGATCAGAGCAATAAAGAAAACGCAAAGAAAACAAATATTTTGAAGTGACTGTATACTTAAAAAGAAGAACAGCTTCCTGCTCTAATGATTTTTGTATATGAGGATTACGGGAAAACCCAAGATGAAATCTTACGCGAGATCTATTGCTGGGCTTGGCTTGGGTTTGATGTTGTCGTGTACCAAACTACAACAGAATTGAATAGTTTATCCGTGAATATGATAAAGTATGTAAACCACAAACTCAATTGTTGAGCATCTGCCAATTTTCAGAGTTTTGGAATTTTGGTCCAGGTTTCACAGGGTGTTAAATGCACAACTCACGTAACGCTAAACACTTGCGAATGACTTCAACTTGAGTAAACCGAGAGCAAAATCTTTGGTAAGCAAACAGGGTTTTTTGTCGATGTGAATTAATGCGTGTGTACCGCTACACCCTGTGAGAGGATTTGAGAGCCCTTTATCACCTTCCCGAACCGTTGAGGAAAAATAATGCCCCCTCTGTTATTCTCATCATGGCTGCGGTGAGCGAGTCTAAGGGGATATCCTGTTGGAGAGCCCAGCACATTTATCGTCCACGCGGCGGTTTGGGGTGACTCGAGATTTACAAAATGTTCCACTGGCTTCCACTTACCTCTTTACAATATTACAAATATAGAGTAATGGGCCTTACATCCTCTGTTATTTCACAAAACATGAGGCTCTCAAAATGGTGCCAGCTTTAGAATGGTAAGCGAAATGGTCGGAGTGACATCTGCAGGGCGTCCTCGCCGGGAATGGGAATTCGGATGCCTGCTGGGGCGATGAGCATTGATTCTTGAGTTTAATACTCGACGGATACGACTGGATGAGTTTAAATGGGCTCTAATTCCTATTTTTTATGTACACAAATATTTTAAAAAATGATATAGACGTTTATTGATGTACATTAAAATGAATTATAGTTGAATGTAAATGAAATTCTCATTCTTTTATTGTGTTTCATTCAGTGAAATACAAAGACTTGACTGTTCACTTGGCCTGTAAAAATATAATGATCAGCTGTTGTTTTTTCCACAGGGATTGCCTGAACTACACTAAACATACAGATGCTGCTCACTGCAAGTGTTTTTGTGCCGGAAATCCAACAGGACCGTCAGTCTCTGCTTTATTTTCCATCAGCAGATATGAAGAAGACTTCAGCAGCAGCCCAGCATCACACCTATCGAGCATCAATCCACAGTCAGTCCATCCAAAACAAAACCTCTCACCAGTGTTTTACAGCAGTCATGAAACTATTAAGTGTTAGTGAAATTTCTCTGCTGACCGTAATGTCTCATGTGGCTTTCCACACTTTGAAACCAATGCGAAACCAATTCAATCCTTGATTTGATTCTGAGACCAGAATAAACATTGCGTTGGAAAGCGTTAGACGCCGACACACAAGCCGTTGTTGAGTTCGTCCGAGCGAACGGAGTGGACCCGGCGTCTCGCGTGCAGAGATGAAGCGGTCGCGCGGACCAAATCAACGACATTACCATGGAAAACCAAAGGAAGCGGTCATAAGGGCCACCCAGGCTTTCCATAGGTCCAGGAGCCAGCGAAAGTATATCTTGGACGTATCTCTGGCCCACTTTTGCATTTCCTACAATTAATTTTGCGCTGGTCTCTCGTCCCCGTTCATAAATCATACCTGTGGTTTTGAATGGCCTTTTTGTCTCAGCAGTTGTGCTGTTTCTCGGCCTCTCTAAATCTCTGAACGAGCACTTCGCTCGCTGGCGCGTTGCACGAAATAAAAGAGATCGATCAGGGATCCTTACGTCTCCCCCCGTGTTGAAAGAGGGATGAGATACAGCGATGGTTTTTCGTCTGAAGCTCATGGCTGTATTTTCTCTCTGACCATCTTGTTTGAGCACAACGTAGACCTCGAGAAATGGAAAATCCTCTCTCATTGGGTGCAGATTATGTGAGTAATAATTTTTTTGTAGTCAGACAAAGCCGTTGTTGGATGGCGATGCTGGAATAAGAAGAACTGTACCACAGGGCCTGGTATAATTCTGGCACACATTTGTGTAGCGTTGCATCGGCTCATTTTTTAGTGTTTTGTTTGGCAACTGAACTGGATGATGTGTGTAATGTGTTATAACTCAAAGTCAACATCTTCTCCAAATGAACCCTTATTATAAATACATTCACAAGTGTCTAATCTTATTGTGCACAATTACGGTTTTTTATATATATTTTTAGGAAGCGTAATGTTTTTGCTCCGCCTCTGAAGCAACTTTTGACTGATGTCATCAGCTTTCCTTCAACCACCTGTCACGTCAAGAGCATTATAACATCTTGACAGATAAGATCATCTTAATTCTTTAGCTTATATATTATATAAACTGTAAAATAAGTACTTTTTTATATAATCAAATTGGTTTACAAGTCATTTCAACTTAACATTTTACATTTTGTTCACTGGTGAGTTATAAAAATATTATGAAATAGTTGAACTTAGTTTGATAAATCGATCTAATGTGAAAACATTTAAAAATGTAAAATGTTAAGTTGAAATTACTTGTAAACCAATTTGATTATATAAAAAAAGTACTTATTTTACAGTTTATATTATATATAAGCTAAAGAATTAAGATGAACGTATCTGTTAAGTCAATTTGAGTGTGCTAAAAAAATGGGCTGCAAAGATTTTTTTTACCATCACACTGCATTATGGGTTCTCTTCAATCTAAAGAAAAAGTGACCGATCTTAAGATGTCTAAACAATATTTCCACTTGCAAATTCCTCCAAGTAGAAGCATCAGTGTGGGCAGAAAGGCCTGAAATAGAAACTCTTATGAAAGGCAACATCAAATAGTGGTTTGGGCCACAGAATGACGGATCTATCATGCCACCCCTCACTTAAACGCTTTTCTTCTATTCACGTGCCAAAGCTATCATGGATGTGGACTTCTTCCAAAGCTCTGTCAGGTAAATCTGTTGCCCAATACACCCTAAACATATATCGGTAATCCTGGAGAGAAAAGATCATTGTAAATTTCTTTTAGTGTTACTGCTGAGCATCATATATTCGCTTGTGAAAAACAGTCATGTTAAATGCAATGATTTTCTCCATCGCCTTTGAAGGTTTTTAATTGCACGTTGATGTGTTTCATGTTTTTTAGGGTCTTGTCGTCGTTTTTACACGTGTCAGGCCTGTAATGTCTTCTGTCTGCTCCATTTTAGGCAGTCGAAGCATTAGAGGACAGATGCCTCGGGTGCTGACGCCGGCCATGCCAACAGCGTCCTCCAGCTTCCATAAACAAAACCTTTGCATGCGTCGTATTTAACTGGCACAGGCGAATCATCAAAGTGGACTCCAAGAATCCCGGTAATACTTAAACATACGTGATGTTCCTTCAATAAACCACAAGCCTGGACGCTGCCTCCATGACTTAAGACAAAATCACTTATGAGAGAGAGAAAGAGATGTGCAGCAGATGCTCTGTGGAATTTCTAAACAAAGAGATAGCCATCTATTATATCGAAAACATTTTACGTTTTATTTGGACCTCTGGTGTCTCTCATCACTCTTAGAAGATGACAGTAATTATAGCCATCAAGGTGTTCCCTTGGAAACATCGTCCAAGACGTTTGCATGGCTGTTTAATCTCAGAGCGGCCGGCTGACATCATGGTGTCGTTTATTTTAAAGTGGCTGAAGTATGTAATGGCTGTAATTGCAGACAGAACAGATTTATACAGACAACTGTCAGGAGGACTAATCCATAAATCATCTTAACCGTTACTCTGAGAATAATCCTATAACAAAATAAGCATTACTTTAGAAATGAGTGAATCGGTTTGTTTAATCTAGACACGAAAACAGTGACGTTTCGGGTGAACTATGAATCCTATGAATAAAAAATGTGAGTTAATTCTATAATTTAATTTTTTATTAAGTATATAAAAATAGTAATAAAAATGTAAAATTAAGACTTACATTTGAATAGAAATATATATTTGAGTAATATTATGTATAGTATTTGTTAATATGAATATTAATTTTGTGATATTTAACTTTTCAAGATTTTTCTCACTATCACGTCTTTGTTTAAAACATAAAATTGTAGGTGTATCTTTACATGAGTTAAAGTCACATATTTAAATAAATAAAACTTTAATGTCTTAACTTATAAATGATTATTATAACTTTTTTCTTATAACCAAAACATTATGGATTGCATTTTTAATAATGATATCAAGAAATTCAAAAATTGTACTTTTCTGATTACTAAACATCACTACAAGGCGAATATGTATATTATTATTGGTACCACTAGGATGAGATCTTCGTTCGTAATGTTGGCACTTTTATTCAAAGCATATAAATTTGTTAATTGGGGGAAAATCGTGTTTTAAATCTTTATACTGTAATTCATTCCAGGCAAATTCAGATCTTGTAAACCGAGCGCTAATAGCTTATAGCCGGCACGTATTAGCCCGAAAGGTCCTGAAGGGAAATGCAGTCATTCTTTTCCTCTTGATTGTAAAACGCTATCATTGGAATATATCGAATGTAAATAGCTTTTAGACGTTGTGACGGCACCCCTTCGCCGTGTAAAAGCCCATCTGATTTATGTCCAGTGGTTATGAGTGAGGTGATGTTCTATTAGGCATTACTGTCCATGATGTCATAATTTTACGTGTATAAATGTGTCCCGGATGATTTAGGAATTACTTCTCCAGAATGTTAATTCGAAAGGAACGTGAGTTGCTAAATCACACAAGTTCTCCGAGCAAAATGGGAAGGGAAATGGAAGCCCCCGAAGAGAAAAATGTGTATAACATCAACAAGTCGGGCAGCAATGTGAATCTAACACGGTGACCTTTGACCTCCACGCTGAGCCTCGGCTCATACATCACCAGACCAAAACTCCCTTAAAAGCCGGTTTACAGCGCCTGATGCACTCGCAGTGAAATATGCGCCGCTGGATAGACAGAACGTGTCAATGAGGTGGGATTTCTCAGGGTTCGTGTCTGTCTGTTATCGCAGAATGTGAGTTAGAGAGGGAGAGCACGGAGGAAGATTGGAGCCGTGAAGGATGATTTACTTGACCTCGGCCGTGCTGGAACCCGAGGCGAGAGCCTCATTAATTCCGGGGTCATTCTGTTTGGACGTAAATTGGTTAAAAATCGGAATGTGTGGAAGACTTCCAGACATATACAAAGAATTATGAAATCTCTGTGCTCTTTGTTTCCTCTCCTCCCTATTCGAAATGAAAGCGTTCCCAACTAACCTGACGTAAATCAAGAGGGCTTTTTCGTCGGAGGTCCCAAATCCCGTTCAGAGGGCCTGGAAAGCTGGCTGCATATTAGTCAGTAAATATAGTGTTGTTTTAAGCGATTACCGACCGTAGGTGATTTCTGACTCCCATCCGCTCTCGAGGCGCGGCCCAACATTTGTCTCAGGCCCCCTGAAAAAGGGACAACACTTGAGCTTAGTAGGAGCCCAATAAATATTTTTAATGCACACATTTGAAACGTTTCATATTTCTCTTGGCCCGTTATCAAGACGACTCGGCTAAGAATGTAAACTACCTTTGCTACCACGTCCCGTGCTCAATATTTAATGTTATCTTCATTTAAAACATTTCTGTTTATGTTATAGCAGGGGTAGCCAGATTTCGCAGAAGCCCTGTTTTTTTTCTTTCAATTATTTTTTGGAAAGAAGTTTTAAATAGATGGATGATAATACAGAAGTTTGTAATGAAAAGCAGAATATATCTGCTATGATGAAGAGATAATGACACCAAGTATGCATTAATTTGGATGGAACTCAACAACGTGCACTATGACAACATTTAGTATAATTCAGTGATTTAAATGTAATGGAATAGAATACATATATTTAAACATCTTTTTTTATTTTTTTTATAATTTTTTTATATCGAGACAAAAGCTGTTTTTCACATCAAGCTGAATGTGGCCTGTGTATGTTCTGTCAACGTTCTTCAGAGCTGAACATTAGGGAGTATAATATTTAATCATTTTCATTTCAATCCACTTATATATCACATGCACACTTTCAACAAAAAGTTTCTTTTTAAAAATGGTCATACTGCCATCACATCTTAGTTGAATCATCGCTTTTTTTACGCTAAGTGGTTAGCGTGTCAATGTGCCTAGCAAATGATGATTTGTCATGGCTAATAAGAGCAGCGACGGATAGAATGGGTTGTAGATAAAAAAGTTTGCTTTGCAAGTTGTTTTATTTATCCTGAAATATATAGAAATAAAATGCATTTGTAACGTCTGCTCATGTACATTGTTTTATAACCCAATATACTCAATAGAAAAATAAATACATAATACTTTACAGCAGTTGAGTAAATAAGACATATGTTTTTAGATTACTACGCTTACTGTTTTTAAAAAAAAAAAATATTTTGACCTAAAAATACAGTCGCTATCAGGACACTTTCAAGCTGCAATCTATAACTTTTGTCTCTTTATTGCCGTTTCCGTACACAATCTGCTTTTAATGTCATCATCAAAACATTGTAAGTGATTCAGGAATGATCAACAGTCTGTTTGGATATGATTCATAAAAAAACTGGTTTTATATTTTCAACTTTTATTAGAATGCAGATGTAAATTGCTCTGGTGCATTTAACTAGATTGAAGGGTTGTTGTTGAAACACAGACAGACTAAAGCAGACGTGTGTGTGTTATAGGTCATGAAGTCTGAGGTCACTATCACTGTTGTGTTTCTCTTTTGCTATCACAGATCAACAGTGTGGACAGAGCGATGTAAGAATACAACGTCTTTGTGTAGTTGTGTTTACATTATCAAGCTGGCTGAGGTAATGTTTTACGTTCTATGCCATCAGAAAACATATTCATTATAGCTGGCATAAATGTCAGCTAATTTTAATTTATGAAAAATATAATATCACTGCCAGTTCTGTAAAAGGAAAATGCATATGGTGAAATTCAAAGGTTTAGGGTCCCTTGACTGAAATGATCTTAATCTTATAAAACTTTCTGCCTAAATGTTTCAAATTAGTTATCTAGAATAAAATATAACCATGACAACATATGCATTGCTTTCAATGCAAAAAAGGAATGTTTCATATAAAAAATATTTTTTAAATTGATTAAAAAAAAGCAACCAATAATTATAAAACGTGAAAAATAAATGTATATTTAGTCATTTAGCAGACGCTTTTATAAATGAGGAACAACATAAGATAACAAAATGCATAAGTGCGGTAAAACTGGTCTGATAAAGCCTAGCACAGGATACAAAGCTAAAGAAGAGTTTTTTTTGAGAAAGAAACAGAATAGAAATAAAAATTACACTCTTAAACATAAAGGTGCTTCTAAAGGTTCTTTGATGCCATAGAAGAACCTTTTGGTTCTATAAAGAACCTTTAACATCTGAAGAACCTTTCTGTTCTTCAGATTATAAAAAGTAAGAAAAAGATGGTTCTTTAAAGAACCTTAGCCTGAATGGTTCTTTGTGGAACCAAAAAAGGTTTTTCTATGGAATCGCTGTGAAGAACCTTTTAAGCACCTTTATTTTTAAGAGTGTAGTAGTGACCTTAAACTTTGACCATTAGTGTGTGTTCATATAGATCCTGTACGTTTAGTTTAGTATGAGCACTAGTTAGTAATCGTGATGAGTCAAAGCACATTGACGGCTGCTGTTTAACTGTCGGACTGCGTCAAGCTCCAGGACCTGAAGGAAAGCAGATGTGCGAGTGATCGATCACAACAGCACCTTTACAAGGGTGTGATTGTGGTGTTATTAGAGGGTGTGAGCGCGTCTGACGCCTATCACGACGCAGATAAAGTGATGTTTGTGTGTGTCGGGTCACGTGAGGTTCAGAGACGTGATCCTTCTCCGGACCTGCACGAGCTCATCTGCCGGTTAACACTCGGGGAATTCCACCCAAATATCCCGTCTGTCCAAATAAATAACCTGAAGTGGCACTTGAGACGGCGCGCACATGATGGTTTCCTCTCAGCAGTCGGAGACGATCGCTCTGCGTTTCAATCAAAGCGGCGGTGCGGGTGGTTTTCAGCGCAGGAGTGTGTCGGGTCAGTGGATGAACACAATTCGATATTTTCAATCATTCAGCTGAAGATGTCTGGGCCTTCGAGGAACTAAAACTGTTACAGGAGCAGCGATGTGACATGAGTGAACTCTTGTTTATTTGACAGCAAACAGCTTGTTTTCATTCAACTTGTTGGAGTGGATGAACACAATTCGATATTTTCAATCATTCATTGAAGATTCTGGGCCTTCGAGGAACTAAAACTGTTACAGGAGCAGCGATGTGACATGAGTGAACTCTTATAACCGTCAGTCGAGCTCACGTCTGGCCTGCGTGTGTTACGATCTGACGAATGAGGAATCTGTGAGGAGATGTGAAACCGTGTAACTTTCTATAAATCGCTCACCTTCTTTTCCTTGTGTTTGGATGAGAGTTTCTGTGGTAACAGCTGACCAGCTTGACTGTTATTTCAACACAATACACAGGGATTCAGTCAGTAATGTCCACACATGAGACGTCTCAGGCGTTTCTCATAGACAATAATGAGATTAAATGGAAACTTTTGCTTAAGTCTTATAATATTAGATCATCTCACAAATGCCTCAGAAGAGATGTCAACAATGTCTCAAACTGAGCTCAATATTATTGAAGATCTCAAAATGAACTTAAATATTTCTCATCACATTTACTCAAATCCAGCACCTTTACAATCTATATTCACTCATTTACCTCCATACAGTTAGAAACATTTGAGACTAAGAACTCCATCTGAGCTTTTGCTTGAGAGACGGTGAGATGAGAACGTGATCTTTCGTGATCACATGATTGAGATTTACAGTAGAGTTCAGTTATTCTTGTAAAATGAGTTACGCTGGATTTGTCTTTCACTCCCTCCGTGTCTCATTCGTCTCCTGTGATCTTTCATGTTTGCTTTGGAGCACAAAGAACACAAACGGGACTCGTGTCGTGTTTGTCTTCTCTCCTGCTTTAACAATAAACACACACGTCCGTCCGTCTCTCCTCCTCGTGCTCCGTCAGTGTCAGGGATAAAGAAGCAGATAGTGAAGCTCATTATCGCTCCGTTCATGAGAAATGACTCCATTAAAGACGAGAGCGGAGAGACTCAGGGTGGTCCGTCCACACTAGACCTCCATTACACCCGTTTTAAACGCCAGCTTTTCTAAACAAATCATATTTCACAAAGGCCGACATTTTTCTTCTGAACGCCATCCAGCTGACTGACAGCATAAATATGTTGTACTTTATCGGTTTTTAATTAATGTCACTCTTTTTGTCACTAGTTTTTATCATCATAATGTTTTGATGAACATTGTATAGTTTTTGACATGCATAAATAAACATGACAATGCTGGAGTGTATAGGTTAGTTGCCACGTCCCCATGATATGATATAAAAAATAAATGTTTGGTGCTATGGTCCAGTTTTCTTCATTGTAAGTTAACCCTTTCATTCATGAGTCAACCTTATTTACGTGCGAAACAAGATTTGATTTGTTTATACATAATTTTCAAAGAGATTTTCAGATGTCCACTTTAGTTTTGTTTGTTTATTGCTTGAAGAGAATGTAATAAATAATTCATAAAATTTAATGAAATAAAAAAATGTTCTTGCAATTTAATTCAGTCCATTTACTCAATGATGTTGAAACAGCACTGCTGATAGTGGCCACAAGTGTTGTTTAGTTCTAGATAGGAGTAAATATGAAAATAGAGAAATGTTAAATGTTATTTTTATCAATAAACATTGGGAATGCTAATAAATCATCTCTTTCTCCTGTCTATCAACATCCAGCATAGCTAGCGTGTGCTATTTCTAGATTGTATTTAACCACATATGATTCAGTTCAAGTTGTTTTCATGCATCTAAATTTAGTTGAGTTTCAATTCAGTTTGGTTCCTCTACACAAGTGTTTTAGTGTTTGTGCACTTCATGCTTTAAACTTCAACCGTGTGTTGATGATTGATTTACATTCAGTACTGTATGGTTTAGTTGTTTTTGTGTTTAATTTTGTTTTGTGTTTGGATTCTTGTTCTGTTTAGACTCATTCTTGTTGCTTTGTGTTTTAGGCCCTTCCTCAAAATAAGACGCAAGCCGCGTGTCAACTGTGGAAAAAAACTCGACGCACAAAACCAGTGTTGTGTCCAAAACAACATTTAATGCATTCATTCATTTTGTTCTTAAACACCATTAAGATTGTATGTGCATTTTTTATTTATTTTGAATAAGCACAAATTCTAATAAATGTATTGTGTGTAAATGCGTCATTTGTGTTACTAGTTTTACTGTATTACATAAAAATACTGTATATTTTTAAATTCTATTAACAATTCAATGAATATACCAATTCTTGCTTAAAGCACAAGTGTTGTATTTCTTCTAGTTTTGTGGTGAAGTTGTATATGTTGAATCCTGTAAGTGTTTTTGTGAAATGAAGGGGATTTTTGATGTTGTACTCATAATTTGTTCATGTACACACTGTAGGTTAAACTATCGCTGTGTCGTGACGCTCCGGTGGGATTAATGATATAATAATCTAGTTGTTTCATACTATACGTGCGTTCAAGGCTTTGCCATTCACAGGCCGCAGGGCTGAAACCATTAACTCCAAACGCCCCATAAATCCAAAAGCCACGGGCGTCTCCATTATAGAAACTGAGCTAAATCTCCTCTTTGTTCCACTTTTGATGACAGTAATTTGCGTCTCTCTCTTTATTTTTTTATATCATTGCGAGCTGAACATAAACGTTTTTAACTATGGAAAGGGCACGTGATAAATCTTCACCAGAGGAACGCTTAACGTTAATTAATAACCGACTACAACCCAAACGTGCCACAGAGTTGGCAGAAAAACGCCCTGCGCTCAATGTGGCTCATTTATTAGTCGGTTCGGCCCGGGAGTCTGTAGATTAGCACCGGCGATTGGACTTAAGTGTGCGCACAAGGCATTACTTTAAAATCACGCGGGTGTTGAAAGCATTCTTCAGTGGTGTGAGGCCAAGCGCTAAAGTCTCAGAGGATCGGCCTCCAGTCCAAGAGCCGGCCAAGGACAACCGGGCTCCGTCCAAAGGGGGTGGGTGGGGAACACTGGTGGGTTTTTCACGAGGCGCTGATGCCCCGTCGCCTGTGGTCTGAAGCCAGTACGGCAGTAGGTAACCAAAGCTGAGGTGGAGCTCAAGGAAGGGAGGAAACTCTGAACGCAACCATGAAAAATGTGGAGTATGAAAATGTCTCCCTTGGTTTATAGCTTCACAGACAGGCGTCCAAAAGAAACACATCTTTAAATTTAACTTTAGATGCCTCTTAGTCTATCGCTTTTTTCTCTCTTTCCTCTCTTTCTTTGCTGGCTGGCAAAAGCTTTTGGTTTGTGGAAAGCCAAGTTGCTTGGAAACTGCGAGCATGTTAGAAAAGCGCTCGATAATGCACCTTTCTGAAATGTGCCGACAGCTCCAGTGCACCCGGATCGGTTTTCTGCTCCGTGAACAGTGAAGCTTACAAACCCGCTGAATGTTTGACACCTCAATGCAGGAAATGTATTGAGAAGTGTTGTGTAGATTTCAACAATTGATAGACAAATGAGAGGGTTAATGTGTAATGACTTTTCCCCTTCTGATAAACTATGGATGAATTGAATCCTTTTTTGTTTATGAATGTGATACTTGGAAATCACATGAACTTTAAGACAAGATTTCTTTAGCGATTTAATGCACAACATAAACAGCGGCGTTGTGTTAATAGGTTAATTTCAGTCGATCACATCTGGAGTCAGGATACAGTGGTTTATAAACACATGTATAAAGTGAGTCTCTGTCTGCACGAAACCATCCTCTGAACTTCTGAAAATGAGGAAACGGAACGATTACTGTCAGTAATATCCATCTGCTCTCATCTGGGGTTCTGACACCATTTATAGAGATTATTTCACATTCTTCTGGTATATAGATTTATTAGCGTCGTCATCTGAAGCGTTCTTTAAAAACACAACAGAGATCTTTCACCGAGGCGACGCAGGCGTTGAGAAATGAATTCAATGGTGTTATTCTTCTGAAATGGACTGCAGTGCTTATTGAATCATTATGACAGGCTGTTAAATTACAGGCAAACGTCTTTTTTTCCTCTGTAGGTGGAAACTCGGAGGTGTGTCATTATAGTGAAAGCGAATCGTTCCTGTGCCTCATACATCACACTGAGAATACAGCTTAATGTTATGTTTCACCAGCTCATACAAAATCAAATTTACAAAAATAAATCATTTATATGTACAAATATTCCTTAGTCTAACCTGAAGACAAATGAGTGATCAATGAAGCTCTCTTTTCTATTTAGATACATTTACTCCGTAATCTTTTAATCTAAGTTACTGAGTGCAGCTGTGACACGCCAGAGGAGAACTGATCCTCCTGACTGAGACTCGAGGTTTTTTCATTGGAGTTTGGGTTCCTCGCCACAGGGCCGTGTTGGCTTGCTCACCGGTAGACTGCTTATATTAGATTATATTAGATCATCGCTTAATAAGATCGATCTTGCTTACTGTATTCTACCTTTTTTCTCTATTTCTTTTCTCCTGTAAAGGTGCTTTGGAACAATGCCCATTGTGAAAAGCGCTATATAAATAAAATTGAATTGAGTGAAATAAAGATGTGACCAGTGGATGAGGTAACCATAGCAACAGATTCAGAGCATCAGTATTAGACTGTATATTTACATAACCATCCCATTTCAATGACTTTATTCTAAACATTTTAATAGTATATGACACAAAATATTGACATTATCTTTAAAAATCTCGCTCCCATAACAGTCAACATCATTAATACTTCTGCAAATGTGTTTGGAGGCGAAATACACACTATTTAAAGCAGCTTTAGATTTGTAAGAGAAATCTGTGAATCTGTTCTCCGTCGCCTTGCGTTGCCGAGGTCAGAGGGACATTTAAACGACTCTTTAAATAG